>BROG01000771.1:87500-329033 GCA_030159075.1 Atrina japonica | reverse complement strand
ATTTAAAGTCTGTGGTGTAATTGACGACATTTGAATGTCAAAATCTGAAAATGCAAACAGCAAATTTCAGTGTAGGTCAAAGTTAATGTAGGTTGGAGTTTCTACGTACATACCTTCCACTTGGGAGAACAACACTTTACCTCTAGGCCACTGAAAACTAACTATCTAATTAACCATTGTTAAATGAATAAAAACAATTATGTTAGATTTCTCTTTTTCAAAATATATTTAGTTAACACGAATTTAGGCATATCATAGACAACATAAACTAGGATTAAGTGAGAAAAACTAGGTTTAACTCATCCATATGATTTTGGCGTGCCATGTGTTATACGTTAAACCATGAGCCATGATTAAAAAATAAATAATCAAAATGAGCCACACAAATTAAATATAGATACAAGCCTAAAGGGCTTTCACTCTAATAAGGCATTACACTAGTATCAAGAAAATTAATTTTCAATAATAATTCCATCATATTTATGGTTGTAGATACAAACAAATGTTTCACAAAGATGTAAAATGAATCTGAATTAAGATATAAACTGATTTATCTGGGTAGTAAATATCATGTGATATAGTTGACTACTTTTACTGGTAAGAAGATGTAGAAACTCATGCGACCAAAACAAAGTTAAAAACTGAGGAGAACTTCTAAAACTTAGAATAGAATAGAACTGTGTGTTGATATGTGTATGTTTGTGGTAATAATAATGTTTAAACTAAAACATTGAATAAATCATTTGATCTTTATTTCAACAATTCAAATGATTTCAAAAACCATATAATCGCTTCTGTAGATAAAATACAGACATATGTTTGAATTATGTCATAAAGGCGTATATATGGTGAAAAGTTGTGAATATATTTGTGTCATGTTTATTTCATACATAACTGCAAAAATGTGATTGTAAAGTATGGTGAAATGAAACATTTGACTCAAGTAAAAGTTCCGAATGCAGGTAGTAGCAGCAGTTATCACAAAACGACGTTCGAGTTTCAGTTGTGTGGCATTGACTTTAAGCGATATGAGATGTGGTAGGTGAAATTTTACATGCCCATTTTATGTGAAATTTACAGTATGTAAATATTCTATACTTATTACCCTTTGCGTTCATTTTCGTACGTCATCATTTCATACCTAAATCAGGCAAATGTTGTCTTTTCAAAACATTCGTTTCTGAAATTGTCCACGTGCCGGAAATATCGGGTGATCTCGACCCATTTTTAAATCGTCCCATCGCATTCTCGACTTTATCATTCTTGATACATATGATCATGAACTGCCCAACTCCGCCGGACATGGTGGCACGATTGTAAAACATGAGGTACGCATACTTTTCACAGTTATATTGTTTTGGTTTTGTCAACGTCAGCATTCAGGGTAACATTAAAGATAGGAAAATTGTCGTTTAGTGACCTGATATATTTTTTCATATATTCATCCGATTTTCTTCAGGTATTTAAAATAGAATTGTAAAGCATATACTTTACATAATACATGCACTTTCCGAAAAATAAAATCACGTCCTGAATTTTAAAAATAAATATAAAACGAATAAACATCGGCCGACTTTAACATAGTCCAAGCGCATAAAGGACCGAAATCTCCTGTCTGAATCACGAAGTACATTTGATATGTTTATCTGAAAGGTCATTGCATACGGAAATACAGCTGGATTTTTTAAGGTACGGGAAAGCTTAAATTCTAATAAAACAAATAGATCTTTTACAACGTCTTACGTTTTCGATAATGTATTTTAACACAGATTTTATCATATTCTCGACTATATGTCGGGGGATAAAAAAATAATCATTGTGACAGCTTTTATCGCTTTAACATATCGTTGTGAATTTAGCTAATATATATCCTTATCTACTTGAACAAGTTACAAATTAACTAACCGCGGAGTGAGCTCTTGTGTCAATAGTTTACCTTCTGTAAAACTTGTTTAATTACATCTACCTTGATCTAAAATAACTGGCTTAAAGTTTCATCGCCCACAACAACGGAGCATAAAGTAATGTTTGACTGTATATATATATATATATATATATATATATATATATATATATATATATATATATATATATATATATATATATATATATATATATATATATATATATATATATATGTATGTATGTATATCGCTGTATTAATTCCACTATGCAGCACATCTGTTTTCAATTTTATACAAAATATCAAAATATTTTTTATTTATCTATTGATGGTCCTACCTGGGCAATTGTTTAGAGTTTCTCACTTTTGAACAGCGGGGCTTGCAGGCAAAGCTGATTTTGTGAAGAGGTTGGCCAGTTTATTTGCGGAAGGACTGTAGTCTCCTTCCGGGTACATTGTAACCGTTTTATTCTCATCCACCATTAAAAACTGGCTGCTACGTTGTAACTGAAAAGTCGTTTGGTGTGATGTTAAACTCCAGTAAAAACAAACAAAGATTTAATATTCTGTTTATCTTTGCGCTAGCTTAGCTCGTCTATATGTACTGCAGTAGGGTTGAAGATTACTTTTATCGGCATTAGCGTATATAGATCTATCTGACGGACTTAATTAGTTGTATTTGGAATTTGAACCTGGACTCAAAAGTTGTAAACAAACACAAACATATATATATATATATATATATATATATATATATATATATATATATATATATATATATATATATATATATATATATATATATATATATATATATATATAACATTGACATATACTATTTTCATTATAAATAAATTAAATTTGTATACACTTAATCTATTCCTGTCTCGGTTTCTTATTCTTCGTGCACTTATATTTTAAACTAGTTTGCAATTTAAACTTTTCAAAGTGAATTATAGTTCTACAAACATATTGAAAAGCCGGAGTGAGTTGTATATCCAGTTCGGACGATTTAAATGATTTAATAACGTTTGTGCATACAATTCATTTCATTTGAACTGACAGAGAGAGTATAAGTAATTAATTCATATTGGCGATAAGTGAAATTTTGGATATCAACCGAAATTTGATAACAAAATATTTATGACATTTTGTATTTTACCTGTGTAAACAGCAACTTAAATGCAAAGCGTTAAAACATGGAATATAACAAAGTTTCGTTCGTCAGAAATATATCAATACCTTGCCATGAGAAACCTTTCGAGTCTTTTGGTAACATGACTGTGACGGACAATTATGACCACGAGGGAGCATTGCAGTTCTGTATAACAGTCATAGTGATATATAGTGTGGCCGTGGTGGGCGTGTTTGTGATGGGCTTTTTCAGGAGAGGTAAAAAAACAGTGGACCAACTTGATAATCAAGTGCACATGTTCTTAAAATACATCAGGCAATCTAGAGATGCCATAGAAAGAAAACAAAGAAAGGAAAGTATAAACAAACTAATGCCCTCTACACTTTATAACAGTGATAAGAATGGCAGCGGGGGTTTGATGAAGTCCAGTTTTCTGACTATGACTTTGCCAATGGTTATATCCAATACAGAAAAACAAGATGATGTCGAAAAGTCACTAAAAGAGAAAGAAAGGATTGAAGAAATTGATGAAACTACGGATTTAAGCAGTAATTATCATTTTTATTTAGCGGATGATGTTCAGGTATAGCCTTAGGTGTAATGGACTCGGAAACAGGACGAAACAAAAGCGATCATATCTGAATATATATTGTAAACTATTGTTATTGTCATTTTCTATATAATATATATCTTTAAGATATACATCCTATAAAAGATCAAATTTTAATATCACAGGGGAACTTACATAATATCAAAGTTGTTATTCTGGATTTATTGTCAACACACTAACCCTCGAGTTAATCTTGGTAAGATAACATTATAGTAATTGTATTGTGACTCTTCTACAATAAAAAATTCACATTTTTTCTCTTAATCAAATATTAGACTTTCTTATGGAGAAAACTATTTTTTATTTTCATTTTTTCGGTCAAATTTCCTTTCTGCCGGAGATCGCGACATTAATATTAGAATTCGACATTATCACCTATACAATTGATACCTTTACATTTGACTATTTTGATGTACCCCCAAAGTTTCACATTACAAAAAAATATATCTACACTATCTTTACATTCTATAGATCATTTCAGTTTTTAAGAATGAAGTATTATTCTTTAGTTCAGTGTAAAATCTCCTGTAAGATCCAAATTTATGTCAGGATGTTTAGATAGACTGTACAATGTCGTTACCGTATTGTGTTTTGAAATATAATGGGGACAGATATAGACTACAAGCCATTGAAATGTCTTTTTTAAAGCAGGCTTTACTTATAAACTCATGACAATCATCTAGACGAAGATAATAACGATTGTTCTGTATGGCACAAAGACTGTTTACATAATTTAGTCAACGGAGCGACAACGAACAATCATATTTGGAATACATTCTGAAAATATTTTTAGTATGTTTTGTTAAGATTTTTAAAGTTTCAAGGGGCAAGCTCGCTATATTTGTATATGTATATCTTCTGAACGTCCTGTCATTCATATATATATATATATATATATATATATATATATATATATATATATATATATATATATTACTGAAATATAAGGATTTATGAATTAATTACAATCAACTCTCGATAAACCGCTAACTTTTGTTTTTAGAAATTATGGAAATGAGAATTTCTTTTATGAAAAATGTAATATTGAGGACTTTTTAGAATACATTTTATTTCATAACACACTCGTGTTAAATATTCTTCTTCTGAATCGTGTGATGGAATAAATGTTATTCATAAAAATGGCAACTATCCCCTATATATATGTATTAAATATATTAACAATTATAAATGATTTTTTTTATCACTATGCGTGTCGTCGAATCTTTATTATATATCACAAATTCTGTGTGTGTGTGTGTGTGTGTGTGTGTGTGTATGTATGTGTGGGGGGTGTATGTATGTGTGTATCTGTGTGTATGTGTGTGGGGTGTGTGTGTGTGTATGTATGTGTGTGGGTGGGTGTGTATGTGTATGTATCTGTGTGTGTGTGTGTGTGTTACCAACTGCTGTTGATTTTAAACGTCACTTGATATGCATTTTTTTATCATGATATTCTTTTGAAATACATTTAATCACAATACCCATACCTCATAATATAGTGACTTAAATGCATATATATAACATGATATTCTTTTGAAAAACTTTTAATCACAATATCCATAGCACGTGACAGAACATTTAAGCTTAAATTTGGTAAACGTGACATGCACATGTATATTGTACAAGACTGATGTATGGATTTACATGTGTTATGATAAACATTGTGTACTTGGTATTATTCGATGTAGATGTAAGTGGATATCAAAGAAATTTAAATGTGCAAATAACTTCGGGATATTGAACAAAGACAATCACAGTGTTGAATCAAGAATGAAATTATATAGACAGTACGTTCTACGTAAATAAAGAAGAAGAAAATACATCTGAAAGTTATTATGATTTTAATTTGTTGATAAACAAAAAGAAAATATATGTTATAATCAGTAATCGTGATAAATTCGAAAAGATATTTTGATGATGCGTATAATTGTATGTCACTGGTCAGATTTATATATATATATATATATATATATATATATATATATATATATATATATATATATATATATATATATATATATATATATATATATATATATATATATATATATATATATATATATATATATATATATATATATATATATATATATATATATATATATATATATATATATATGCATGCTGGTTTCAACCATGTGTGTAAAATATTCCAGTTATTCTTTCTTTACTTAATACCGTCATCTGGTAACTGAACGCCTCAGTCCGAAAGTGTCCCCTTTTGCAATACAATCATAAACCTGGCTCCTGAATCATGAAACTTTGTTTTTATAACACAAAAAACCGTATGACAGTTTTCTGAATGTTATTGAGTCCAACGTTAAATACCTATTTGGCGTAGTTCCCCAAAATGCATAAGGTACTATTGTTTATTTTAAAAAGTCATATAGATATATTTCGTTTATTTTTGTATTTGATTTGTTTCGATTTTTTGGTTGCTGAAATGAACTATCCACAATCAGTTCTTTAACATATGGACTGGTTCCTCATCTTATTGTTGATGTAAGCTAAAATCTAAGAGTTATCTTTCTTTTGACTTGAGGCATTTACATGTTGTAGAATGCAAATTAATTTACACCAATAAACCAATATCAAATACCCCAATGCTTTTGATCCACGAAATGCTTTGAAAGAGTCTTCAGTTATTTACAAGAGGTGATGCTATAAATACATAAATATTTTTAATCTTTTATAAGGAAATGTTTTGAATATGTGACAATATATGTCACTATAAGGAAACGTGTAACGCGTTTTGGGAGGGGCGGGGTCAACTAAAACAATGTAATAGATTGTGTGTGACTGGTAAATGATATCAACACTAAGCACATGGTGGAATGAAAGTCTCGAAATCGAATGAAAGTTTATCAGTTTGTTGGCGAGACAACAATGGGATATCACATCAGATAGATATTGTTAGTCTGTTAATTTGTTTTTTAAAAAAATAGACCGAATTATTTTACTAACAGTTAGCCATGGATGCTTCTGCAACATTTACATATATCGAGGGTGATTAAAATGTCAATATTAATTTTTGTAAAATATGCGATATCATCTGGCAAACTGCATGTCGAATATGATGATGCTGGAATCCTTTATCATTTATTCGCATTTCAGCATTAATATCACTTAATCATGTTACGATACGATAAGTGATTATTTAACGTGCGGCGTGACAACTCAAAGTATTTGTCACACGCTTAATTACGTTAATCAACTTCGAATTCTTATGTATCCCTTATGATCCGATATGCAAGTGCCTGCTCATTTTACGAGTGTTCCATATACAAAGACAGAAAACACTAGGTATCAAATTGTACTGTCTACATGAAGACGTTTTTTTGTTTCTACCATGTCTCGCTAAGAATCAAACGGTACAGTATGTATGAACGCCTTCTTTTACCTACCATGTCTCGTTAATAATCAAACAGTAAAGTCTATATGAAGACATGTGTTTTAAATATTCAAAATGTAAATTTTGAAATACATGTATGTGAACAAATCATCTTGTAACATAAGCCACTTAGTTACCCTGTGTCATTTTCCTGACTATTATGCAAATCTACACTGAAAACCCCGAACTATATCTCCTTGTCAAAAAACGATTTTGGAAAGCGTAGAATCTTATTTGTACAGTAACCTGACTAATTTTGACCGTAACCGATCTTATTTTCCTTTAGTGAAAGGCATATATTACAGAGTTGGAATATATATATATATATATATATATATATATATATATATATATATATATATATATATATATATATATATATATATATATATATATATATATATATAATAATTTAATGTCCTCCAAAGGGAAGTATCAGTATGCAAAAAAACAGTAAAACACAAAATTCACAAATTTTCGGCCACTTGGCCTTTATCAAGTGAAAGACGACAATATGTATATCAGTTACATAGTATCAAGTCTGTACAATGCAAAGCTGCAGTGCAAATTTGATGGATTGTATCTGCAATTTTATTGTGGCTGGTATAAAAGTTCTATATTGTCAATTACAATGTTTTCAGTCATTATAATTATATTCATTATCTTCGGTATTTTGTACAGCTTAGATGGGCATTTGAAATAGCAATGCTTTATTGGCCTAACACTACAGTACCCCTGCTTTTGAGCGATGCTGTATGCTTTTGATTCACACCATATTTCCAACGAAAACAGTAAGCATATATATGAATGGAATTGGTACTTGGAAAATAAAGACGAAGGAATCCAATACTATTTTGTATCGGTGTTAAACTCCATAATCTGAAAACAGATAACGGACCTCTTTTGACGTATTCAAATGTCAAAATCTGAGGCACACAAAAGGGGTATACAAACTTGATATATTGGTCAACGAGTATGGAAAAGACAAAATGTAACTTGGATGATAAATGATAAATGTTAAAACACTATATAGATAATAATATCACCATCATCATCATTATCATCATCATCATCATCATCATCATCATCATCATTATTATTATTATTATTATTATTATTATTTTTATTATTATTATTATTATTATTATTATCATTATTATTATTATGACAGAAATTGCTCGAAATATAAAATTCACAACAGACACAGTTATCCGTGTGTAGGTTTTGCCTTCAAAAGGTCCCAATACTTCTACCTCCAAATATACTTTCCAAAATTATTTCATGCTTCACATAATTTCCTAAATGCAGTTTATTTGATGATAGACATACATTTTCATTTAAGAGCTAATTTTTCTGACAACGATAAGATTCGATCTACAAGATGCAGCAGTTTTCTGATCCGGTAGATATCGGAACACAAGTTTCGAATTAAATTCAATCATATGTATGATTCATACAGACTAATGCTTTTCTATATATAAGTTACACAGTTCCTTATCTTACACGAAGATATCGCTCAATTTATCAATCCACGGGTTCCTGTTTGTGCCTCTGCATTTCCCTTTAAAGCTAAGAAAGAAAAAAAAACTGACAGGTAAAATACGCGGGGTCATGACCTTGAATCTGCGGCAGATGCATGTATTATAACAAAATTCTGATGTTTATATCAACAGAGAAAAATTCAGAATTCTGGGCAACAGCGGAAGAGTCTGTGATAATGTTAGGGTGATATATTCTTCTGTAACTTATTCGGGATTTGTTATACCTCTTTTTCGTGTAAGTGTTTCAAATATTATTGTTCAATTGATGTTTGGTAATAATTATATAAGTCCAAGTATTGTTTTAGTTTATAATTAACCTAATACAATGGGCATGCTGGGTTTATTTCAGATTAGTTAGATAGTGGTTACACATTATTTAATATATTTGAAAATTATCGCGAATGTAGAACTAGAATGAACATTTGACAAAGCAGTAGTAAAATTATCATTACCTCTCATTAACTGTATGTTTAATAGGTTTATAAAAGTGCATGATGGTTAGCGAAAAATGGAATACATGTGTAAATGCTTAAAATCAAATCTAACTTCCTAGGTGGTAAATATGTGAAATGTACATCTAGCATATTATGTTGCAATTTAAAGTACAAAGTAAACAAAAAGCAAAATTTGCAATCAGAGAATTGAGACAGACTTCATTTTTACATAGACTAAAACAATCAAAAATAAACAAACAAAAAAGAGATTTTTTATGAAACTCTAGATAGTAACTAGATATATATATATATATATATTAAAAGAAAATATTCTGACAAAAAAGCTATTTTTTTAAATGCGAAATATTCCTGTTCTTTGGAGAATGGTTATGGTAATTGAATGAAAGTTTTAAAATGTATACACTCGATCTTAGATTGGAGTTCATAGCTGGATTTATTGGTGATGTAACCTGGACATTATTCCTTCTTTTCCAATCTTCTAATGCAATGATTTTAAGAAATATAAATAAAATAATAAACAATGTTTCGATTGTTCTATACATGATTATAAATATCACTAAATATGAAAATAAGAACTAAATACTTACAGTCTCAGTTATTTTGCGAAATTGAAAACAAGAAAACATTGAATTAAAATGGTGATAAAAAGTGATAATCACAGAATGGAACTGAGACAGATAAATACGTCATTAATGATTCGTATAACATATGGAAACTTTTGAACACAAAATTAGCTTGAAAATGTATTTTGGTTCCAAAAATAGATTTGATAGATATAAAGATATGAAGAATCGTGTTTTAGCATGTTGCAAATTTGACGCCCGATAGAACGACCTTGTTTGCCAGACCATATTGAATGTAGAATGTTCAATATTTGTTTGATATTGGTTTCAAAACGGAATTAGCAATTTTGACCAGAGATTTTAACCCATTATTGGTCTGAAGTGACTTCGGACTCAAGGCGAATGCGACCATTCGACAAGGTATGTTTTCTACGTAATGACATATGATGTCATCACATAGATATATGTGTTTGTTCTCTGGTCATTATTTGTTTTAAAGTATTGTTGAATTAAAGTATCCACTGTTGACACGTATTTTCCTGTTTCTTTGTTGTTTTACATCACGCCAAAAATGTTTCAATTATATTAAGATGCCATCAGCTTTAGGAGAAGTGATACATATTTTAACCTGTGCTATGAACTGTCGCAAATGCATTGAGGGTCTTTTACGTGCCACTGGTGCTGGTATTTACTCTCATCCTAATGAAATATGACTTTCACTTTCGCTTCGTATGCAAATTGAAATAGACATGCACTACTGTACCATTTTTATCGACTTTGGTATGAACTGATAACAGTTCTCCACCCTGCGTGCCGAGCGCTCTACCTGTTGACCAACACAAGCGGTGACACATACTTCACAATCTTTCTATGATAGCCATGATATCCATTGAAATCTAACAGAGAATATATTTGACTTTAAATATAATATGATTATGACGATTATAAAATATCACAACAAAACGATGACACAGAAGGCTTTCAGTGGGTATTTGAGCAATGTGATTTAATAGGCCCTGGAGTAGTTTGCCGAAGACAGAGTAAATTGGTTTACAAAGAAAGTCCCGGGTTCGATTCCCGGACCGGGTCATGTCGAAGACTTTTAAAATGGTACTGGCTGCTGTACCTTCGCCAAGTGCTCGGCATATGAAGTGATAGTCACGGGTCATAGTGCTCGGCATACGAAGTGATAGTCACAGGTCAAAGTGCTCGGCATACGAAGTGAAAGTCACGGTTCATAGTGCTCGGCATACGAAGTGAAAGTCACGGGCCATAGTGCTCGGCATACGAAGTGAAAGTCACGGGTCATAGTGCTCGGTATACGAAGTGAAAATCACGGTTCATAGTGCTCGGCATACGAAGTGATAGTCACGGGTCTTTCGGATCAGACTTAAACCGAGATCACGTGTCGAGGAAGGCGTGACACGTAAATGAACCCAAACGGTATTGACGCACAGGTCAAAATTTGTAGCGCATCACCTGATGCTGGTGACATCTCAATATAAATGATGTCAAACAAACAAAACACAGGGTACAAAAGGAGTTTAGTAGAAAAATGGTAATCAATACCAAGTGTGCCGCTAGCACTTAAGACAGATACATAGTAACACGTTGTTACAACTAGAAACGTGTTATGGATAGAGAAATGTGATTACATTTGAATAAGAGGACAAATGGTAACATACAACACAAAATAAAAAAGCTTTCATTTCAGTAAACACTTAACGTAAGACATTTGCAGCAAGTTACAAAAGATCACAAAAACTTTCTGATTCTCAAAAATAAACCACTTAGATTGCATGACGTTATAGCTACTCAGCTACTCTAGAAACTTTGTTTAATATTTGGCTTTGAACAATTTATTAACAAGATATTGTACTGCAAACCAAAGTTGTTGCTCGCTGATCCTTGCATACCTGACCCCAAGGTCCTGTTTTATCGGCGAGTATGTTGTAGTAACATCCGTATCTATCAGATATCGATCGACCTTCAAGTTTCTGAACAACATCAATGTCTTTACATTGGAACATAAAAATTGTGTCCGTCTACAGAAATCTTTTGATTTTCATATAAAGTTTCAGTAGGGCGAGAATGAATACCGAGCGTTTCTTTTATGACCCCTACCTTGAGGAATGTTATATTTCCCTTTGGTTTTATCTCTGTTAGTCTGTGTTTCAATTTACCGTTATATTTTAAAAAGTATTTTAATCTTTGTTAACGATTGTGTGTTCTTTGCAGGTTGGTGTGTAGGTTCAACTTGTGGTTTCGTGTTAACACATGTTTTTGTTAATTAGTTGAACGTAACAAATCTTACATTAATTTGAAAATAATTCAAAAACCATATAAGACTAACAAATAGAAAATAAAGATTGATTTATCGGGATAAATATAGTAATCAGCGACTCACATTGCAACTACAAGCTACTGTAATCGTGGAAATTTACGCGTGGGGTAATTTAAACTAAAAACTCGATGAAGTTTTTCGTATAAATTAACCCCCCATCCCGTACCTTTCCCACAGTTGTGCTAAGAATTATCGCAGTTAGGTGTGACTTTGCGTAAAATACCCACACACATATGCTTTGTATAAGAAAATCGCGTAATTAACAAAACGCGAAAATATTAATAATTACAATATTTCTCACCATTTCTCGAGAATCAATTTATGTTACTTATATAGTATATTTATGACCTAAAATAAACGCGGGGTTCTCTCTTTTTTGTTTGAATAGTATTTTTACGCTACACTCAATGATTTTTCATTTATATGGCGGCACCCTGTTACAACGTATCCGGGGAGATACCAC
Source organism: Atrina japonica (assembly GCA_030159075.1). Taxonomy (NCBI): domain Eukaryota; kingdom Metazoa; phylum Mollusca; class Bivalvia; order Pterioida; family Pinnidae; genus Atrina; species Atrina japonica. The sequence goes on along the minus strand of BROG01000771.1, from coordinate 316,628 downwards.
CGGCCTTCTTCAATTAGACTCGCTTAATATATCACAAAACAGCTTACGTATCAAAGCAGGGCTCGAAGCCTTTGCTGATTAGAGTAGGGCGATATTAATGTGTATAGTCTGATGTTCTTACCACTCGGTCATAGATTCCCCTTCTCTTGATTTTTACAAAACAATATATTTTAAATGATAGTCACAACGTATTTGAATGTGCTAATAGAAAAACAGGAGTAACATTCCTAATTTGACAATAACTATAGCGTTATGATATATAGATGTTATTATATCTTACAGTCCGGGATTGGTTGAGAGCCGTCACGTGTCAGGTAGACTACACTGCATGTCTCCCTCGCGTGCATCTCCCTCGCGTACGTCATGTGTCCCTCATGGGGAAACCCTTGCAGGTTATTCGACAGTGTTTATTGATTCTGTATTTCGGTATATAAACAATTTATTACTCTGGTTGTATGTAGACATGAGGATATGTTTACCCGCGACAAGTCATATTCTCCTCGGGCTTCGCCCTCGGGAAATATGACTTGCCTTTGGTAAACAAATCCTCATTACTCCTTACAACCAGGGCAATAAATGTATAATTTAGCACGTTTTATTTCCATTCAGTTTACAGATGATACGTTAGGTAGATATCGGCGACAAACGTAAAACAGTTGTATAGTTTACAACAGAAATACATAGATAAGCAAATGTATTTGAGATAAAACACTGATTCTGTTTTGCAAACACAAACAATGACATCAACAACAGATGGAATTAAAAACAACAAACATTTTAACATATAAAGATCATGTTAACATTCTAACTAATTCTTAATGATGGAGCAAGTGCCAAAAAGTAAAACACACAACGAAACCGCGTAACACTGTGATAAGCACGAGTTGGAGTAAATGAAGGCAGGCCACAGAGATACAACAATGTCAAGAATAGCAGTCATCGGTACAGTGTCTTTGAAATTGATCTCAATAATGCTTATTCAGTGCAACGTTTAACGAAAGGTAAACTTTTCTTGGCATTTTATATCTTGCCTCAGCATAATCTGAAAAATTCTTACGTAATATGTTATGCCCTCGAAAAACCCTTAGTTCATCATAATTTTTCAGTGTCGATTTATTATTACACTTAGTTGATATAAACTTAATGTTGCGGTTTTTAATTGACAGTTGGAACTAACCTTTGAAACAAGGTCGAGGCTAATCAATTGTTAGTCTCTGTATTGTGGTTTTTTGGGGGGGTATCTGGTACACGCGGTACACATGTGTAATTATTACATAAATCTGTAAATCATTGTGCATTGCATGAAGAAATATTATTTTTGTTTTTCTTATAAATGTTGCTGTATGCTCCAGCAAAACTTTTTCATTTATATGGAGGTGTCACCACACTTAGATGAAATGCTTCAAAATGTAACCTGTGCTTTAGACTGCCGCCAGTAAGTGTTTGTTTTTATATGTAACGTCGCTTTAACACTGGACCCTGTTTTTAATATCTCATCCCAGTGTCCCGTGACTTTCTTATGTCGACTGCTTGCGGAAGAAACAGACACTACCATGTCCGCCATTGATTAATGGAATATAACAAAATAATTACAGCAATATATAAAAATTTATAGCATACACAGACACAGATAGACACAGGCAGACAGATAGACACGCACGGACGGACGGACAGAGAGACAGAGACAGACAGACAGATAGACATAGGCAGACAGATAGACACGCACGGACGGACAGAGACAGACAGACAGATAGACAGATAGATAGATTTATTGATAGATAGATAGATAAATTAAGTTCTCTACAGAGTACGACGATTGCCAATTTAATTAGTTGGTAATTTGTCGGTACAACACATCTATAAATTGGTGCAAACACGTGAACGTTAATTACTTTTCATCCTTTTTACTACATAAGTATGACATATGTTGATTAAGGTTGCGTGGTTCATTGGCGGAATAGTTTGTCAGTAACTTTCATTTTTATTGATATGTATTCTGTGAGGATTAAAGGTGAAGATTATCGGTATATGATTAATTTCATGAGCCTTTCCAGAGATTACAATCTGATTCTAATTCTTTAATAACTAAAGATGATTCATGAATTTTTTTTTGTATGCAATTAGGACTTTTTTTTAATATAAACGGGGCGTGAACCTGCGCTGACCAGAAGTGAGAGACTTCATGATTTTAAGGGCGATGCTCTAGCAATTCGACCACGTAGGTCTCAGGAATAATATATTATCAACTTGGAAATTTTAATATATATATATATATATATATATATATATATATATATATATATATATATATATATATATATATATATATATATATATATATATATATATATGCTTTAACCACATTTTGTTTCTTTATATCATAAAAAGGGATTTTGCATAAGTTATTACAACATTTCATATGCGCTTCGTAAAATTATCAACTTGGAAATTTTAAGTAAGCTGTGTAAATGTTATTACTGGGATGGTTTTGGTAGGTATTTTTGTCAAAGTTTACTCCTATCATTGCTTAACTTTAATTATATTTACAATAATAGGAAACTAAGTTGAATAGCTTACTCGAATTTTCTGGCTGGAGAGGTTGATATGAGGAGATTCTAATCGTCGGGCCACTCACATTAGTAATTCAAGAAATATACACACAATTTTTGCAAATTGATCATAGGTTTGTTCTGACATTTCGTAAGTACATGTACATGTGTATTAAATGATATCTTCTCATCAAAATATTACAACATCATAACTTTTCAGTCACATTATGCAAGACTTTTCAAAGAAGTATAAATATGTCTTTACATAATACAAAAACATAAGCCGTGAATGTCTAACCATTGATATTGTTTGAATTTAAAAGAAATTTTATCTTTCTAGCGCCTTCACTTTAAAAAGAATGAACAAAATATTTTATGTATTCTATGTTTAGTGTGTGTTTCCTGTTTTTCAAATTTGTTTTTCATCTTGGTACTATTTTTGCTATTATTTCGAAGCATCATTGGTGTGTCGATTTTATGTACTTTTAATTCAATATATATCAGTTTTATTAAAATAAGAACCGCTAAATGAAGCCAGTTCTTGGTAAACACTTCTAGTTTAGAAAAAAAAATTGTGGTCACGTGACAAAGGGTATCTGTTAAGGCCAAACGGATACTGAAATTTGAGAAAAAGTGGAAAACAAAATTGTTTGCACCAATAAAAAGCAAGTACTTTATTGGAATTCGTATCCACTGGTTCTCTTGTTGAGTTTGGTGAATTGACATGGAAGATAAAATTGATTTATCAGGGAATAAAACAATCGTAAAACGTCGACATCTTTAAATTGTTTCTCCGATATCTTAATATTATGCAAGACTCAGTACCTCTCTTACTGCTATTTACTCTGAAGCTAAATATATATTTCCTTATCAATATATCTGGTCGACATGGCTTTTAGCGTACTGAAAATGTTCTGTTCAGTTTGTTATAAGGAGAAATCTACTTAAAGGTAATTTAAATATTGTTTGATGGAAATGTAAGTCTGATAATTTCTATGAATATATATATATATATATATATATATATATATATATATATATATATATATATATATATATATATATATATATATATATATATATATATATATATATATTACACACCATGTTTGCGCTATGTCTTTTTCTGAAAACATATTGTATATCAAAATTGCATTTCTTTTCTACCAACAGGTAAATATTTGGAAACATAATGCCGGAGAATACAAAAGCACCGATAGGCGGGTGCAAGCGATTCGAGTGCCGGGTAATCGGCTTCCCTCGTCCAACAATTCAGTGGTTCAAAGACGGCAGAAATATCACTAAAAATGGTAGATATGAATTTGACTATTCTGTGGATGGTGTCATTACCATGGTGATTAAGAATGTGACTGACAAGGACCAAGGTGTTTATTCCTGTAGAGCGGAAAATTCTGAGGGATGGGCAGCAACAGCAGCATTTCTGAATGTTAGAGGTAATGACAATATTGTGAAAAAGATACGTCAACTAAATACCAGTATATTAGAATTGTTATTTACATCGGAACCTCGCCATTAAAACCACCCGACTGACTGAAAGTGGTCTGATTAGTGAGATGGTGTCTTAAGTGAGGTTTTGTTCTTATTAAATATTTATCAAGAAATTGAAAACTTTAGGACTTCATGCGAGGTTCCAATGTAATTTGGAGTTCACTTAAGTGAACTGACTCAGTTGTTAGGAAATATGTAGATGTGAAATTGGCAATATATGTGAGATAGGCAAAATAAGTATTTCTTGACCCAGGCACAAACAATCTAATAATGTGACATACATGAACAGGATCAACACTACTTACACATACTAACAAGAAACAACCTTACATGTTCATATAGAAACTAACTAATATGTCATAATCACCGCCATATGATAAATCCAATGTACCCTAACCGTTCTCATTCTTAAAGTCTGAGGCATAGCCATCCTGATGTATACAGATTTACAGTGTGGTAATGTTGTAAGACGATACAGTGATTGCATTCTGATAAGCGACACCTATACAACATTGACATTGCAATGGCACTAATTCATGCACCACGTAATAAACGATAACGTTTGTGCGGTACTGGTATCTCCACTGGTAATGGAACGAACCTCTACGTCATCTTCCCGCTGAAATTATGTTAGCAAGGGATATCGTTTTCTAGCGTCATTGCATCACTAATAGAAACAATAGTCCCGCACAAATGTTATCGGGTATCACGTGGTACATGAATATTATAAACATAATACCAAAGTTACAATGCTCAAGACGATATCGTTTCTGCCAATTAGACTTCATCAGTTGAGCTCCAATTTGAAAAGTATGTGATTTTTACTAAAGATAAAATGGTATCATAGAAGGCCAAATATCTCTAAAGGTATAGCCGAAATCCGTCTAAGAGTAACCACTGTAAAAAATGACTATCTTAGCTTTAGAAAAATTTTAGAATTTAAATGGTGTTAACAGTGCCAAATATTACTTTAGTATAAGATGAACAGCTGGTACCAAAATACCAGGTACTAGGTTTATGTATACCCTCGGGGACTCAAACGGTCCACCAGCAGTGGCAACGACCTAGTGTATTGTTTTATCAATTACTCAGAATGGTTTATATATGGTCAAGTTCAATGTATACAATTATATTTTGTTTACATTATTTAGAAGAAAAATGACGTAATACTTAAGTGGCATAAGGGTGTTTTGTAGTATCATCATGTCGGACTTTAGTTTCTTATAATCAGGTGCACAAATCGTTAAACCGAAACATTTTATCTAACATGATGATGGTTATGTGAAAAAGAAACGTAAACGAATAATTACAGTATATACAAACAGTTTTATGTGATCAGTCACTGAAACTAAGATATAATTGTCATTGTACTTGGTATGCACTTGAAAACACACACACACAATATATATATATATATATATATAAATTAGTCCCATTGGGATATGATAAATATATACTATAATAAATATATAAAACATTGCCATAGGTATTCTGATTTTACAAGACATATGTAAATCATTGTCATGGGCATGGCATTGTGGAATGACATATAGAACATTGCCATAGGTATTCTGATCTCGTGAGTTTGATCCCTTCACCAGTCAAGTCTTGACATTTTATAGTTGATATTTTATTAAACAAATGATACAAATCAAATTGTAATAATAAATAATTATGTACTGCTGCTTCTGAAACAGCTTTATCCTTTCCGATAATCGTATTTTCCTATGTAGAAAGTTTCGTCAGAAAATAATATAATAACATATGTATTGCTATGATTTGTATTCTATATATACATCGAGCATGCGCACTAGTATTTCATGAATGATCGACCACATGACTTTATATATATATATATATATATATATATATATATATATATATATATATATATATATATATGTATATTGTGTGTGTGTTTTCAAGTGCATACCACGTACAATGACAATTATATCTTAGTTTCAGTGACTGATCACATAAAACTGTTTGTATATACTGTAATTATTCGTTTATGTTTCTTTTTCACATAACCATCATCATGTGAGATAAACGATTTGTGCACCTGATTATAAGAAACTAAAGTCCGACATGATGATACTACAAAACACCCTTATGCCACTTAAGTATTACGTCATTTTTCTTCTAAATAATGTAAACAAAATATAATTGTATACATTGAACTTGACCATATATAAACCATTCTGAGTAATTGATAAAACAAAGAAGATGTATAGATTTTGATTAGGGCAACTTTGTGAAAAAATGCGAAGCAAATGTTGTTTATCACTAAACTCATTTTAAATCTTCACAGGAAACGCCTCATGCTTAAAAAGAAAGTTCATACATCGCCATATATCTATTTTTATCAAAGAACTGAAGCTGCTATTTTTGTACAGACTTTGAAAGAAGTTAAATTTGATATTTCTAGGTTATAAATGATTGCTTTCATTTTGTTTTGTATATTTTATAGCCAATGTTCTGGTGAACGGGAAAAAGAAACTCAGTTAATTATGTTAGATATATCAGTTCTAGGATCATAACGAAGCAGGCAAATGAATATATCAAAGCTGCGTGATCTTAGTAATATATAAAAAAGTTATTCTTTTCGTAGTGAAAAAACATCAGTGCCAAGATATGAGAGTGAAAGGTCGACAGTCAACGTTCAACTATTATTTTCCTTGTTGTTAGAAATTAATTGTAAATTATTTATTTAGCTTTTGATTTTGTCGAAAATTTTACAAAGAAGAAAGACAATACGGTTGTAAGTGAAATAAATAAAGATGATACTAAAATAGCTGAGAAAGTCTTCGGTTCGAAACAAATGAAACAAATTATCTGTCCGTTTTTAATGCCCCGAAGGAGATTATCCAGGTGAAAGGAGGTTCTAACGATACCGGTCAATTAGCCCTAAAGGAGAATTAGCTCCCCCCCTTTTTTACTAATTAGATTGTTATAGAATAACAGAAAAGAGGTATACACAGTAATAAAGATTCTTAAATCCCTATATATATTATATATATATATATTTTGTAAAAGTTGCTCGATGAACCCAGATTTGGCGCCTTTTTCAATTGGTATATGAATACCACACAGGACCTCGGACTACAAGATTTTTTATGCCTGTGTTTAGCTCTTGTTTGTTATTTTCACAATTTTACATCAAGTACAAGTAGTAAAAGAAGCAAAATTAAAATGTTTTGGTAAACACGGCTAATGGCCCTTTAAACGACAATATTATTTTGCAGTGAATTTTCTCGAGAGGAACATGGCTTTAATTTCATTTGCGGAAACTCTTTATTTACTGGCAACACGCCTTAAATGAGAAGCTTCAAGCATTCATAAGTTTTAACCACTTTTTGTATCCATACAATTATACTTATTTCGAGCTACCAGATATGTTCTGCATTGCAAAGCGTCAGAACATTCATACAATGTATGTATTGTAAGACTACTTTTCTACATTTTTTTTTAAAAATATTTTCTTCACACTTTTTTTTCTACATTTTCCTTATTGGCGCTCCTTACTCTGATACAATTATGGAGAAATTACTTCTTGAGAAGAGAGAGAGAGAGAGAGAGAGAGAGAGAGAGAGAGAGAGAGAGAGAGAGAGTATGTGTGTGTGATGTGAACGAGGTGTGACACTTTTTCTTTCCCCTAGCTCTCCCAGATGTGTTTGTCGACTGACCACGACCTTTTATCTTTCCTCTGGATCTTCCAGATGCCCATGTTTGTCGACTGACCACGACACTTTATCTTTCCACTGGGTGTTCCAAAGGTCTGTGTTTGTCGATTTAGTTATAGTAAGTGTAACGTAATCGTGGGTTGGTAGTTGATATGTGTTTCTGCAATATGGAAATTATCAAATTTAATATGTTCTTCAGATCAAAATAAAATTCTGATACAAATATAGAAGTAATGGCGGAGAACCTAATTTTTCAGGGAAATAAGCACAGATTCATAATTGCAATTATTTTGAAAACTTTTCAACAAATATATTAAGTTAGCTATACATTTCACTCCTACTTAGGAAGCAAAAGTCATCATGAATTATCAATTGCAATCACCTGAAATAGTCTAGATGTTGACTTTGTAATTCGGATTTAACAAGAGACTTTAAGAATAAGATCATGAAGAAACGTACATCTTAAAGACATGTTTATCGCACTTTATAGCTTCCCAATTACTTGTGACGCATTTCAAAACTACTGTTATCAATTAAGAATTTTATCTAAAAGTCAGGCTATCAGTGTCTGACTAGTGGGTATTTTCTAGTGATATATCAGAAATGCTATGAAATGTCTCACTTAGATATTTTAGGAAACTGTTTATGCTGTGATGAGAAAACTGTGTTTGAAATTTGCGATGAAATACATAAATATTGGATCTGGACATATGCCTGTCTGGCATATGGTACATATAGTATGCAGGTTAAACTGACATTTCATAGTATGCCGACTGATACGATGTGTATAACGCCGAAATCTTCTTAGAATTATCTCATTTTAAGTGGTATTAAGTACATTTATTACTCCACAGGGCTTTTAATTTCATTGAAAGAATATTATTAACGAAAAACTATTCTAAATGTATTCTACTTTTGCGCTACCATGAAGCAGTTCTGTATTTTGATATGGTATCGTATTATAATTTTTCTTACTAAATCATCAATCCCCATGGAGTATTTCATCTTAATCATCTATTATAACCGCTTATCTATATGATTTATCTTGTACTTTCTGCGCAACAGAAAACTTCGCCATTTATGTAACAAATGACGTCATAACCGACGTTTAGTATCTGTAAAGATTAAAATAATAAAGAGGAATTTGTCTGACAAGCGTATATAGTTGGAATTCGGACTGCGCTACGTTTGTGTAAGGTGAAATGATGTTGTCTGCTCATTGGTCTGAGCCAAATATATATGTATTTTATTTGTACTGGGGTTATGCGCCACACTCAACAACACTTCAGACATACTGTTCTGACCAGTATAAATTGTCGAGAAACAAATAAACGGATAGATAGCTCTGTTGGTAGAACGCCAGACCTCCAACATAAGGGTCCCTGGTTCGATCACCAATCGTGTTTGATTGTCAGAAATGAAATCTTCTATCCGCATAGCTCTTTGTCTAAATGTAGGATAAATGGTCTATGATTTGCAGTTCCATACCTACGTCAGATTTGTACAAATGTAGTGGCACTTAAAAAGCCGTTGGAAATACGAACCAATCACAAACACACATACTAGACATATCTCCCTGTCTCGCATAATCCTAGAATATAAGCTTTCGTTGGTTAATATTGTTTGTTTCTACTTTTTATCGGATATTTATTTTTACTATTAATGTCGAACCATTTAAACCAATGAAGGCTTATACCATAGGACAGTGCCTTATAGGGAGTCGTGGCCAGGGCATTAAGTAGTCATTCCGCTCGATAACGCAAGCCAAGCAGAAACAAATCCATTTACAATGTTCTCAATCAAATCACCACCACATGTTGCAAACTTCACAACAATAAAATAACAAAAATAAATACATTAATTCTCTAGAGATATATAAAGCATATAGCATTGACGTTGTTACGCACATCCGTACTATGCGCTCGAGTATTTTATGCACATGTAAAGCAGTTACCGATAATAAGAATTTTCCTAAATAATATATCTAGAGATGAGGTTACACTCCACACACACACCTACACACACACACACACACGCACGCACACACACACACACTGGATCTGAATGCCTTTCGTAAATTTGAAGTAACATTTACCAATCGTATTTGATACAAATATGTTGATCAAAGAATGAGTCAGAGAGATTAACGTAAAACTTTTCCAACCTCAAAAGTATTTTGATGTTTATCTAAAAGTCTGTACATGTAGTTTTATAGGTTAGTTATCTACAAAGCTTAATCTAAAAGGAAGTAATTGGTCCATTTATCTGTGTGAATTATCGTAATCATCTCGTTAAAAGTACATAACAATACATATTTCTCATTATAGTTTTACGTTCTACCAACTTGTGTCAATCTAATCATTGACATAATAAAGTTCCAGTAAAATGATTAAGATACCCCGGTTCCCGTGAAAATGATTAAGGTACCCCGGCTCCTGTGACAATCATATGTACCCCGAGTCCTGTAACAACCATCAACGTAACCCCCTGACAATTGTTACAATCAATAATCTACCCTGACTCCTGTGACAATCATTAATGCACCCCAAACCCTGGAACAATCATTAACCTACCCCTTAACAATTGTGACAATCATTAATGTATCCCGACTCCTGTGACACTTATCAACGTACCCGGCTCTTGTGACAATCATTAATGTACCCCGACTCCTGTGACAATCATTAACATACCCGGCTCCTGTGACAATCAATAACGTACCCCAAACTCCTGTGACAATCATTAATGTTCAGCGAGTCCTGTGACAATCATTAATGTACAGCGAGTCCTGTGACAATCATTAATGTACAGCTACTCCTGTGACAATTGTTAGTCATTAATGTACCCCGACTCCTGTGACAATCACTAACCTACCCGGCTCTTGTGACAATCATTAACATACCCCAACCCCTGTGACAATCATTAATGTATCCCGACTCCTGTGACAATCATTAACGTACCCGGCTCTTGTGACAATCATTAACGTACCCGGCTTTTGTGACAATCATTAATGTACCCCGACTCCTGTAACAATCATTAATGTACCCAGACTCCTGTGACAATCATTAACGTACCCCGCCTCCTATGACAATCATTAACGTATCCTGGCAACTTTTAAAATCATTAATGCACCACGACTTCTGTGACAGCCGTTAACATAACCTTGGCAACTGTGACAATCATTAATGTACCCTGGCCCCTGTGACAGTTATTTACGTAGCCCGACTCCTGTGACTATCATTAACATAGCCCGACTCTTATGACAATCATTAGGGTACCCTGTTCCCTGTGACAATTATTTACGTATCCCGGCTCCCGTGAAAATCTTTAACATACACTGGTTCCCCATGACATTCGTTAGTATACATCGTGACAATTATGAATGTACCCCGGTTCCAGCGATAAGCATTAAGGAACCCTTGCTTCCGTGACATTGAGGGGTTCAATATTCAATTTTGAATCAACGGCTCTTGGTCTGGGTGTATGTACACTCAATATTGATATGCCCGTATAGAAAGCTGGATGTCACCGATTGTAAAAAAATAATTACAATGGCACTGTTTTTGTTTATTTAGGGTTTTTTTTTGGGGGGGTGGGGGTTTGCATTTTCATACTTGTGGCGCATTTTGCTGCACATTATTCTTCAAGTTATTATCGATATTTGATATTTTGGTATCTCGGTTTATTTTGTCCTAGTTGTAATTTGGTAGGCGCCAGATTAGATATTTTGATGTTTTTGTTGGTATCGATGGATACATTTCTGTAAGTATTATCCATTCGAAACTGACATTCATAACTTAGAGATTTTGAGGCGGTACTTATATTTACTTCATCCATGTAGAGCTAATGAACGAATTTAACCTCTAAATAATAAATACTTTGATACATTCTCCAAAACGATTATGTTATATACAGGCCACTTGCGGTTTCTATAAATATACCAGTTGCATAAAAACTCACCACAGGTGGCAATACTTCAACAGAGAGGAACAAAATTGAGGTACCAAAGAGGGAAACTGTTTGATGCCTAGTCTTCATGCTGTTTCTACATGTATTTTACAACAAAATCTATAAAGTTGTCATTGAGGAAGTTAGCCTACGTCCTCTGTCTGTGTAACATGTATGATGCCACTTTTCCTTTCGGAAATATACATTTATATTAAACTGACGCTCAACCGATGAACTGTTATTGATAGAAACCATCGTCTTGAGCATTTGTTTTGGACTCCTTAGTAAAATTATAACTTTGGTATTGTTAATGATATTTTATGGACAAACTAACAACTGCTCCCTGTTTAGACTGTATAATATATATATATATATTGTTATTTAGACAAAGAAGAAAATCAGAGATAATATATATGTAATTTACAAATCATATAGATTTTCAAAACCGTGAAAACCCATATCTTGTTAAAACATATATTAGGTTGTGACACTTTTAAAAGCACGAAAAGGAACTGTAGAAAGACTTTTTCTCGTCACTACCTTCTTCCCAATACATACAATTTATGTATCAAAAGCTAGTGCCAGATCTTCACGTTTCTCAGTATGCTAAGTGTAAGAGTATAAGATATGTGCTCTCTCGTCCTGATATGATTTCAAAGCTTTGATCTCATTTTCCCCCAAATTACAAATTACACGTGCAGTACCCCAGCTATTTCGTACTATGCCGCTTCGCCACTCAGGGAATACGTTTATGTATTTATCGATTGTGCTCTGTTTTTTTTTTATTTATTTTTTTTATTTTTTATTTATTTTTTTTTTTTATGTATTCACATTTTGTCTGTGAGTCGACTTTTATGCATGGCACACACCGTGTACATTAAAAGAATGTAATGTTTTCGTACGTGTTATATTACGCGTATTCAGTTTAAAGAAAAGTTACAACTATTTTCCGATACAATGACAAATTTTAATGTTTATGTAAGATTGTTTACACTGGTATCTTAAACCTACGTTATCTAAGACAGAAGTATTTTGTAAATTTATTTAAAAATAAATGAAAAGATGAAAGTCAACTGAGAAAACAATTTACCGTCGAAAAACAATAATCTTATAAGGATAACTCGTACCCAAGATGATTCTTACCAAGACAAAGACCGAGGTCATCTAAAGGACAAATTGTTCCCTGTGGACTCGAACTCTCATACTTGCGTACGAGTTGTCCAAAATGTTTATTTGTTAGTTTATTGTTGTTTAACTACTCAAGAATCTTTCACTCATATGGAGACGTCACCAAATGCCGGTGAAGGGCTTCAAATTTTGGCCTATACTCGGCACTTACGGCTATTGAGCAGTGAGGGTTCTTTAACGTGCCGACATCTACTGCGACACGGGAACTTGATTTTTACTGTCTCATCCGAAAGACAGGAAACAAAACTGCCGCCGGCTGGACTCGAACTCGCGACCTCAGGATCAAGAGTCGAGCGCGCTATCGAATGGCTACCGACTGAGCCAGACCGGCTCATAAGACAATTCGTTACCATGTATATTTACTAGGTATGATTTAACTAGAACATTTGTACCCAGAATTCATAGGCTAGGGTTTGTCTGTGATGTACGTATTGTAATGGGTATGAGTTGTCAAGCAATCCTATAAATAAACACGGAAGTAATCGGCCTGTTTTTGCGTCTTATTTTATGGTTCTTTCAAAGGGATAAACAAAATATTAATAAATTTCTGGTATATTAGATTAACTTACAGCACATTCTATTCTATATGTATAAAAAAACAAGTAACTGCGCATGTCTATGGACTTTCCCATGTGAGGTTTACCGTTCAATTAATAAGAACGTTATATCTTCATATAAGCATGGTGTAAAATACATCATCACTTAAAACAAAATTGACACACTAATCGCGCTAGTGGGGCTTTAAAGGGACATTAGCTGTGGTTATCCCAAAATATAATTTTGATTTTTTTTCTAATTTTACTATTTGTATTTGATGTTGAATAACAAATAAGAGCTATAAACAGGCAAAGAAAATTTTATATTCCTATAAATTTTGTGAAAATACGGTCAGGTCTAATGTGGTATTCATATACAAATAGTAAGGTTGAATTAATCAATTGCAAGTGAAAAAGTGCCAGACCTGACTTCTCCAAACAATTTACACATACCATATAGGAATTTAAGATTTTTTATGTCTCTGTCTCTCTCTTTTTTTTCTTTTATTTGTTTTTTTTTGTTATTCTTCATCAAAGTACAATGAAGTAAAACAAGAAAGAACAAAATTTGGAAAAAAGCTAATGCCCCTTCAAGTTTTCAATATGACAGCCATAGATACCAAAGTATTAATCTTCAGGATATCCAGAAGACTGGTGAATATTCTGAAAAACCATATTTATAACATTTTATGTATTTTCAGCCATTCAGTGCCACCTGGAAGAAGAACTGACAAGTGTCCACAAAATGAAGTTCGAAATCAGTGGACTGAAAGATGATAAAGAAGATGCCACCGATAGCAACGGCAAACATCTACTGGAAACTCGATATAACGACTTCATCGAAACGTTCGGGGAAAAACTGAATGGAAAGAGAGACAAAATCAAAGACGGCACTGGTGACGAAAACACTGATGGCCAACATGAAGCCAGTATTGATTCTGAATTACAAAATGACAGTGGAATAGGTCATGATGATGGAAGCCTTGCAATGTCCTCAATTACTGATACATCTTCTCATGAATACCCTGGTCGATCTGCTTCAAAGTTGTCAACTAATGTTGAGTTATCAAACAAAGGAAGAGATCCGTCCTTGGAAAGTGACGTCAGCATTACTGAGGACAATGCCACATCACCTGGAGTATCACCAAAACGACGGTTATCTGATCTCGACGTATACCTGAGGATGATGAACGACAAGGTGTCCTCTTATCTTAGTGATATCCCAGACGAGGATGCTGAAAATGGGACAGATCAACGCAATGAAAAACAAAATAAACCAACAGCGACTGATGGCCCTACAGAGATTCCGGTAGACAGGTCAAAGGAGTCCCCAGTGGAGAAACAACAGAGTATTGATACAACTGTCGAAATCAAGGAACAAATTTTAGTGAACAAACCAGTTGAAGGAGAAAATTGTGAAGATGAAAACGAGGCAAATAGCAGCGATGTAAACGACAAAGACGCACTTGATGAAATATCGGAATTCCTTACACTCGGCAGGAAAAAATCTCGCAGATCTACTGTCGATAGTGGCTTTGGTGATGACGATTTAAGGTAAGCTTGTTACATTTTAATACTGAGAGTGATTTCAATACCTTAAATAATTAGCATGATATGATTTTGTTGAAGTAGACTGTGGTAATTCGGTTGTGCGTATTTGACATAAGTAAGTACAGCCGCAAGCGAGTTGACACGTATCATAATGTTCTAGGTTAATAAAATTATGGAAAAAAAAAACTTTCAGCGAAAAAAAATCCTCTTCATTTATTCCTGGAGATAAGAAAAATGCAACACACATTTGTAACCTGGTATTTTGTCAAATCCAGTAGGTATGGGGGTCAAATTCCAGCTATGTCATATCTTAAACTGTGTGTAACTGTCAAAAACTCTGCATGTGAATGTCATAGAAGTGACGTCTTCAGACAGTAGGTTCGGTTCGAAACTGTAAACCCATCTGTAAAATATCAATAAATATTAAACTTTGCTGAACATCATGTTTACAGTTTAATATTCACTGAGAAGCATTTTACAGAAACTTAACAGACCTGTAAAGACTTTGTTTCAAAATATTGTTTCAAAAAATTAGAATTTGAAAATAATTTATACACTTTGAGACAACGTATTCATTTATTCTATTATCACCTAATTCTACGGCTAAAAAAAGAATTGTTTTGTCAATGAATCTGTTTTCTATGTAGACAATATTCCTCTGAAAGTGAGGATGAGAGAACTGGAACGTCAGACAATGTGGACAAAAAACGACATCTGAGTAAAGAGGAGATAATTGAAAAAAATAAAAAACAAAAACAAAAACATCTGCTGAAACAGCAAGCGGACAAAGATAAACCTAAACGAAATTTAGTGATACCAAATATTTGCTTTGAGGAGGTGGCAGAGGAGGACGAAGAGCAGTGTTCCCATCTTGACACTTTACAAACTAATACTGATGCTAACACAAGTCCAGATAAAGCTCCAGGAACACCACAAAGCGATCGAAATCAAGAAGACGTTAAAATCGATGTGATTCCCGTGGATGAAAAGATGAAAAGAGAAATGTATCCAGAGAAGAAAGATAAATCATTTTTTCATGTGGAAGAAATAACTGATATTCCAGAAAATGACCTTCCTAATGAACCAGAGTTTTATTCAAGCTCTGACAAGAAAAAAGAAGATGAATTTCCTTTAAAAATAGAAATAAAAGAGGATATCATACAAAATGAGTTGGTACCAGCCCAGGCCATGACCCCTCAACAAAATTCTTTTCGAGTCGAGACTGATACGTGTGAAGATTCCGGTCAAACAGCTAACATTGAATGCAACAATTCGTTGCCCGAATCAGATCGTCAAATGGAAGGGCATTTTCGTAATGACGATGATGGCAACAATGAAGATATTGGGAACAACAACGAGGAAGGTTTGGTTTCTGCTATGTCTCTCAGCAAGGAACAACTAGAATGCAAGGTTGAAGAAAATGTTACCCGTGACAGTGATGAAAAAGAGAAGGATAATGAGAAAGACCAAATTAAGCAATGCCTAGATACTGATAAACAAGAAATAGAAACATCAGAAAGTCCAAACATATCGACGTCAGCAGAGGTTCAAAGTAAGTCACACGATCAGGAGGAGGTGGACATGAATATAACATTAGAATATGATGAAAATGTGACGTCCAAATACGAAGAACCTGAAAGGAAAAGCAATGACAACAAACCTAAGAGGCGAACACTTGGAGACGTTGTAGCAGATAGCTTTAATGATGAAACAGAGGCAGACTATCAAACTATTGAAGACATGCGTACTGCAGACAAATCTGAAAATAAAGAAATAGAGGAAAGACTACAGCTTCTCGGTCGTACGTACGGGATAAACGATATCAAAGAAGGTAGTATTTCAGAGAGTGACAACGAATTTCGCGCACGTAAAGAAAACGATAGGAAATCTACCTTAAAAAAACGTCATATGCTTGTGGAATCTGACGACGAAGATGATGATACAAGAAGTCGTTCTGTTAATGATGATGATTATTTCGCTAGTACTGAGTCTTTAGGCATGGGTGTATCTAGAGAAAGTTTGGACAAAACTTTCTCACAGTTCGACTTATTCCGAGGGGAAGGAATCTCGGAGAAAGAAGAATACCTCAGTCGAAGTTGCTCTAAAGATTCCGAAAATAATGATAACGAAAATAATTCAAATATCGTTGCAAGTACTTTAAATCCACTAGACCTGATGAAATACAGCGAGTATTCGGATGAAGAGAGTTCAGACATTATTTCGTCTGAGCCAGAAAACATGGATAAAGTTCTAGCTGAAAACGCACAAAAGATTACGATAGAAATTTCATCACTAAGTCAAGCGTGGAGTGACGAGGAACCTTATGAAGAAAACACAAAGGTATCCGATTTAAAAGACATACCGGACACGTTACCCGAGGTACCGAATCAAATTTTCATCAAAAACAAAGACAGTGATGTACTTGTTCGTCAGTCGAAGGTAAGTCATACAGAGGAAGTGGACAAGGTAATAGAAAATGCAGAGATTATCGAATGGAAAGCGCCTGACCACGTGAAAGATTCTAAATCTGAACTTTCTGCAACCCAACGTGTATCTCAAAGTGAAACTGAAAAATATCGCGTTGAAGAAACGAGTGAAAGCATCGATCTTTCCAAAGGACACTTGATTGAAAATGAGGATCTAAATTCTCAGAGTGGTCAAATGACATCTGAACCAAATCGGTTAAAGAAAACTGACATTGAAGACAGAAAGAAATCGTCAGTTGAACAACAATCTGAAAAGGCTGAGACAGTGAATCAAGTCGAGCCCGTCCGCACAAAGAAGGGCGAAAGTTCTACCGGTGATGACAAAATATTAGAAGAATCGTCAACATCAAATCCAATTGCTTCTTTCTTAGAATGTGTAAAAGACGACATTACAAAAGATGAAGTAGAGTACGTCGAATCACAACATCCGACCCAGAACACACCAAAAATAATAATAAGTGAGGATGAAACTAAACCTCAAACTAAACTTACACAAGATGACCAATCAGGTGTCGATGTCAGATATGACACTGAATCACGTGACACTGAACCAACTGTGATATTGACAACTGACTCTGAGATTAACGAAACTCCGAGAGATTGGCAAGGACACGAAGAAGTTGAGATGACAAGTTCTGTTGTTACAGATGAGAAACCACACAGGAAACCAAAAATACTGAGAGCCTCTGCAGATGTGACGGTAACCGAGGGCAAAAGTTTGGTATTGGAATGGGAGATATCAGGTAAGTTTGGAAATATAATGAAATGTATAATACAGTGAAACCTGTTTTGAGAAAATACTTTAATAAAAGACCATCTGTCTTGTGATACCGCATTCTGAAAATTGGTTAAATTTGGTTAAATAATTCTTTATATAAAATTCTTTTGAGAGACCACCTGTCTTCTGAGACCAAATTTCAATGCCAGACGGGGTTGTCTCGCAATGGAGGTTCCAATGTAGATAAATCTGATAAATACCACGCATATATTAATACATACATTTGATATATTTGACTTTAATTAGTCTTGTCAATTAAGAAATGGATAAAAATAAAAATGAGATCTATTATTACCAGACATTTATATTGATTCACAGGCCACCCAACTCCCAACGTCAAAATGTACAAGGACGGGACACCATTACAATTCTGTGAAGGAGATGGTGTTTTTCAAGAGGACGAATTTGTTACCATGGAAATTCTAGACGCCGTTCCAGAAGATTCAGGATGTTACGAACTTCACATCAGCAACACCTCCGGAAGTGACATCAGCATGATAAACGTAATGGTGAAAGAGACAATGCTATCTAAACAGCTGGCATCAGGCAAGGTGGAAAGGTAACTATATTCATTATTTGCTCAAAACACAATCATCATTCTTTGGTAGTCCATTTCGAACACTTTATGGTCGACGAACATCAAAATACTGACTAACCTGAGTCACCTAACTAATGTACACATATGTGGACGGGAGAAATAATCTTCGTTGGTCATATTCATATATTTATGCATGGTATATATTATATTATTTATCATTGCGTTCGCATAATTGTGGGAAAGTTTGCCAGTTTACTTGCAGAAGGCCTGTGATCAATTCTCAGGTACATTGATACCGGCTTCACTCCGCCACAATATGACTGAAAAAAAAATGCTGAGTGTTGCGTCAAACAACAATAAACAAACAAACAAACAAACGTTACCTTGACTAATTTATATCAAATTGGCAGTTTTGGATGGGGTCAGGTAAAACATTTAAATACGATAAAGTAAGAGACTTGTAGTAGTAAGAGACAAGTGCAAGACATTGACCATTTGGTAAATGTATGTTTTAGAAAAGTTCAGTATTATCTACTAGCAGCAAATTTAGGAAGGGCCTCCGTGGCCAAGTGGTTAGAGCATTGCGCTCTAAACCAGCGCACGTTCGAGTTCTGCTGGGATCTGAGCTTTTGTGAGAAGGTTTGCTAGTTTACTTGCGGAAGGCTGGTGGTCTCTTCCCGGGTACATTATAACATGGTTCACTTCTCCACTATTAAAAACTGGCCGCCACCATATTACTGAAAATTTGTTGAGTGTGGCTTAAAGCAATACTCCAAATCAAATCATACTAGCAGATTTAGTGTATACCAGACATTTTCGCGGGACTTTATTTTAGCGATACACAAATTCTAAATTTATTCGCGAGATGATATTTTCGCGATTTGGAATGCCCGTTTCGTCAAACAATTATCATAATTCGTTATGTGATAATTTTATTTTCGCGAGTGAGTGCGTTCGAGATCTTACGCGTAAATAAAATTATCGCGATTAAAACCGGATTAACAGTAAAATGGATGTTATGCGAGTATTTGAAAGCAGTTGCTCTTGATTGTAATTCTAATGAATGTAGAGTAGAAATACTCAGAACGCCTAATATGTAGTTGTTGTTAATTAAACTGATAGCAATTAACCTAGATATAGTATCAAGTATTTACTGGAACCTTGTTAATGTCTGTTTTATTCCGACACTTCTTTTTTTTCCGAGTGATAAATAGCTACATATTTCATTGGCGTAGTCATAGAAACTATTAATACAATGTGGCAAACACTATTTCCACTCTCTGCTGGTGCCATTAGTTCAAAACAGAATATTCCGTAGAAGTCCAATTCCAATGGAAATTTAAATGTTTTGTAAACTAGTAGATCTACAGCGTATTGGTATCACCCTTGAAAAAAAAACTCCTACGTAGGACTTATTATCTCCTACGTAAGACTTTGAATCTACTACGTAGGACTTATTATCTCCTACGTAAGACTTTGTATCTCCTACGTAGGACTTATTATCTCCTACGTAGGACTTATTACCTCCTACGTAAGACTTTGTATCTCCTACGTAGGACTTATTATCTCCCACGTAGGACTTGTTAATAAGAGTTAATAAGTCTTACGTAGGAGATAATAAGTCTTACGTAGGAGATAATTTTTTTCTAGAGCGATACTAATACGCAGCCATAACATGGTATCTGTAAACGTCATTATATATAGCTACAAAAGTCTCGTGTCATTCTACAGATTGGTGAGAGAGCCGCCGTGACTCCGCGGTAGACTGTTCGATTCGCAACCGGAAGGTCGCGGTTTCGAGCATCGGCGGCGGAGGCGGCTGGCTTTTTCCGTCCTTCGGATGAGACAGTAAAAACCGAGATGCCGTGTCACAGTAGGTGTCGTCACGATAAAGAACCCTCACTGCTCAATGGCTGTAAGTGCCGAGTATAGGCCAAAATTTGAAGCCCTTCATTGGCATTTGGTGATGTCTCCATATGAGTGAAAGATTCTTGAGTGGGACGTTAAACAACAAAACAACAACAACAACAGATACGTGATATTTAGATTGTATAGATTAAACACGTGTACATGATAATATCCATTACTCAATTTCAGGCGCGCGCTTAAACTGTTTGTGTGGGTGCCTAAAATATTTTTTTCCCACAAGGGGCATACCCTGACCCTTGGTTGTTGTTCATTTCAAGACCATGTCCGTTTCTGTTTCCTTTAACAGTCAAACCCATCTCTTCTTCCTGAATGCTTTCACATCGTAAACTTAGTTAAGTAGGCGAAATAAAATGTCGGACGACATTGCTAGAGGAGGAATAATTACAAGTTTACAGCAGGCGGTACAATGTATTGATTATAAATATTGAGATTCTAGGTTAAAAATGTCAAGTAGTGATATAATACTACACTGTGATATGTCTTCTGAGTATAAACACGTGTTACAATGCTGTGATAATTGTATAAAATGTTAATGATAATTTGACATTAGTAGTTGTAGTTACTGGAATGTATTTATGTATCTGATGGTATGAACACAGATTTAGATATTCTGATATAGGAGTTATCTCTGATCTTTGTGACCTAGATATTACTATACTGTAATAATAAGACGATATACCCTGGGTCGTCTACAGAAATATATATTTTATCTGAAGATGATCGCACAGAGTATCATATGTTTTATCTGAAGACGATATACCCTGGGTCGTCTACAGAAATATATATTTTATCTGAAGATGATCGCGCAGAGTATCATATGTTTTATCTGAAGACGATATACCCTGGGTCGTCTACAGAAATATATATTTTATCTGAAGATGATCGCGCAGAGTATCATATGTTTTATCTGAAGACGATATACCCTGGGTCGTCTACAGAAATATATATTTTATCTGAAGATGATCGCGCAGAGTATATGTTTTATCTGAAGACGATATACCCTGGGTCGTCTACAGAAGTATATATTTTATCTGAAGATGATCGCGCAGAGTATTATATGTTTTATCTGAAGATGATATACCCGGGGTCGTCTACTGTATTATATAATTTATCGGTGGATGATATACCCGGAGTCGTCAACAGTATTATATAATTTATCTGAAGACGATATACCCTGAGTCGTCAACAGTATTATATATTTTATCTGAAGACGATATAACCGGAGTCGTCAACAGTATTATACATTTTAACTGAAGATACCCGGGGTCGTCTACATTATTATAAATTGTATCTGATGATGATACACCCGGGGTCGTCTACAGTTTTATATATTGTATCTGAAGATGATATACCCGAGGTCGTCCACAGTTTTATATATTTCATCTGAAAATAATTATTGTATCCTGGGTCATTAGTTTTTAATCTAACATTAATACAGGAATATTAGTCAACTTGAGTAAAAATCGCTATGGCAAATAACAAGGCAGCACAAAAAACAAGTCAGCACAAATAATACGTCAATACGAATAAGCCAGCACGAATAATAAATCAGCATGAATAATAAGTCAATACAAGTAACAAGTCAGCATGAATAATAAATCAGCACGAATAGTAAGTCAGTACAAATAACAAGTCAGGACAAATAATATGTCAGCGCGAATAATAAATCAACATGAATAATAAGTCAATACAAGTAACAAGTCAGCATGAATAATAAATCAGCATGAATAGTAAGTCAGTACAAATAACAAGTCAGCACAAATAATATGTCAGCGCGAATAATAAATCAACATGAATAATAAGTCATCACGAATAATAAGTCAGCATGAATAATAAGTCAGTACAAATAACAAGTCAGCACAAATAATATGTCAGCGCGAATAATAAATCAGCATGAATAATAAGTCAGAACGAATAACAATTCAGCATGAAAAATAACTTAGTACGAAGAACAAGTCAGTACAAATAAAAAGTCAGCACGAATATTAAGTCAGCACAAGTAACAACTCAGCACGAATAAAAACTCAGTACGAATAACAAATCATCACAAACAAATCGGTACAAATAACAAGTCAGCTCGAATAATAAGTCAGCATGAATAACAAGTCAGCATGAATAAGAAGTCAGAACCAATAAGAAGTCAGAACGAATAACAAGTCAGGATGAATAACAAGTCAGCATGAATAACAAGTCAGCACAAAATACAAGTTAGCACGAACAGCAATGCACTGGTTTTGCAGCCAATTTGAGTTCAACAATTGTTTCTCGCGGTATCTATGATTTAATGGAGTGGGTTGTTTGTTAATTGCTGTTTTACGCAACTTTCAACAATATTCAGTTGTATGGTGGCTCAAGTATTAGTGTGTGGGGTGGGAACAAACGTTACTGCAATATAAGTCCACAAGGCAAGCTTTCTCACATAATCAACTCCTTGTCCGCGGTGGAATTATATTTTACGGAGCAACAGCACCATCAGGTGCATGCATGTTAAATAACAGCATTATTTGCTGACATCGAGGTAAGGAGAGGATTATACCTGAAAACCAAAAAAAAAAAAAAAAAAAAATCAAATCCTCCCATCAAAATCACAAATCTTCACAAATGTCAATCTGATAAACAGAACCATTAAGCGAAGATGGTAATACACCGAACATCAGTTTTAACTCGAGTCAAAAACGAATTCTTTACTTCATTCATGAATCATAAACAATTTTGAGAAGAAAAGGTATATTTTAGTTTCTTTATCGGTAATATAAAACGAAGAAATATAAATACATCGGTCTTGGCACGTGCATTTAAAGTAGAATCTTCGTTTAGAATTTGAACGTCACGCGCTCATCTGTTTAGCTTTTTATCCTGTACTTGTGATTTAAATCTGCAGTAAAGTTTTTTTTTCTTCCTCACAATTTAACACTTGTAACGAAAGCAGACACAGTATCTAAGATCTACTCTCAACATCACTTAGGATGTATACAGTGTTTGTTTTATCCCTGATTATCACCAGAGCCGATAATATTATCACAAAATTCCGTTAATTAAAATCACCTGAAGTTTGGCATGATGACAACGTGTCTGTTGTGGTTTAGATCACCAAGACTTAGACAAATACATGTGACACAAATGATATATACAGCCACGCGTCACCGCCCACGTACGGTAATTCTGTGAAATTGACACCTTTATTTCAATGCTTTTTAAAAAAAAACTTTATTTATTTTACAACGATATAAACACACAAGTTATGTCATCTTACATAAATGTATCTCGTTGGCTCTGTGGGAGGAAACCAGAGTACCCGGAGTACCCGGAGAAAACCCACGTGTCCGACTTGCCGCCCGTCCGACTTGCCGCCCGTCATACCATCAAACATAGGAGTCGCCATACCATCTCACATACGAGTTTCCCGGTGAAATGCAAGGATCGAATGTTATATTTGCGAGAAGCTAACTACTGCGTTACCGGGACACATACAATATTTCAATACTTGAAGATCGATGTTCCCGGATTTGTCGACGATCATATGCTTTTATTTTTACATGTCGCTACATCTCAAACATACCGCACGACAGAAAGTGTTTATAACTCCGCTAGGAGAACTTTTGTGTACTTCAATTTCGCTCTGGTTTATGCATAGTTACATAATAACCCCTTGTCATTTCTGAGGTAGGCCCTGAAAAAAATCGAGAAGTACAACTTCCTAGGTATCAAACGCAACTTCTATCGGTTCTGAAAATATTTTGTCGAAAATACAATGGTTACAATGTCGCTAGCGCGATCAGCAGAACGCGAAACCACCATACTCAACTTTTATCTATTATTTTGACTATATATTTATTTGTAAAATACCTGGATGTGACTGAATAGAAAACACATAATTTTTCATCATTCAGATAAAAAATTGTGGGTCAAACTTATTATTTTTCTGTAAAAAATGAATAAATTCATTGATTACGGTTCTCAAATTTTAGTTTGTACTCAAATAATTTTTTTTTATATTTCTGAAGTTTTCTCCAAAGAGAAACATTTTTCTTCATTTATATACAATTATATGCCATATGTAGACACTGGCGGATTTAGAGGGGCGCACCCCCCTAAAATTGATATTTGTTTTTTTAAAAAAAGAAAATGATGAATAAAGTTTTAGTGTCTGGAAGCCCGGAAATGACCTCTCGGAGGTTTTGAAATAGAAAAATTTCCTAGACTGGATCCAGAAAAAGGCTTCCTAGATCTTTTAAAAATTAAAAATTTCTAGACACCTCTTGAATTGCTTTTGTAAGTTTTGTATTTGTTGAATCTCAAGTTATTTTGGGTAAATAATTAGTCTGTCAGTTTGATGTATTATTTGGTATAAAAACAAGTCGCACTGTGATAATTAACCTCTCTAGACTTTTAAGATTTGTCATTTCCGGGAAGCATGCCCTGGACCACGGGATAAACGTAGTCCTAGAACATAGCACCTCTGGTGGCGATATTTTTTTTATTTTCAGTTATTCTTTTTTTCTTTTCATTTATATCGCTGTATACTATTTTTATCCAATGTTTTTACTATCAATCTATCGCATTTCAAGAAATTAATAATACAAGAAAAGATAATCTCAGCCTAAAATAATGAAATAATGAAAATGTTTTTGTTTCTGAAAGATGCGTAAATCTCGATCCTATTACGAAATATTTTGCCTCACAATTATTCAACTTATTGATTCAGAAGCCGGCCTGGCTCAGTTGGTAGCGCGCTCGACTCTTGATCGTGAGTCCAGCCGGCGACAGGTTGGTTTCCTATCCTACGGATGAGACAGTAAAATCCGAGGTCCCGTGTCACAGTAGGTGTCTGCACGTTAAAGAACCCTCACTGCTCAATGGCCGTAAGTGCCGAGTATAGGCCAAAACTTGAAGCCCTTCACCGGCATTTTGTGACATCTCCATATGAGTGAAAAATTCTTGAATGGGATGTTAAACAACAAAACAACAAAAACAATATAGTGATTCAGGCAATTTAGTGATTTGACTCCTATATCTAACAAAATATGTGTAAAACTTCGAAAGCTTGAAAAATAATAACAAATTTTAACGTCTCACTCCGCTCGGCGACGACGTTACAATATTACGCCCCTCCAATCATTGAACTTGT
Source organism: Atrina japonica (assembly GCA_030159075.1). NCBI lineage: Eukaryota > Metazoa > Mollusca > Bivalvia > Pterioida > Pinnidae > Atrina > Atrina japonica. The sequence continues at coordinate 290,808 of BROG01000771.1, read as the reverse complement.
CATTATTGATATTATATTTAATGACATTATATTTTGGGAAAAGGAGCGTGTTTCTACAATCTCGGATGAATTATTGCTTCAAAGTTTATCCAACAAATAAAAATAAAACATGTTCAGTGAGGCTCGTATTGTATAACGATATAGTATACCATTCTGATGTAACTCCCCCCCCCCCCCTTTGAACAAAGTCTTGATTCGCATCCTAGGACACTATGAGGACGGACAAAAGCACGCTCCTCTAACCTAAATACCTGTACCCGCCTATGGACATGTCCAGTTGCAGCAGAAATTTTGTCTGTTTTACCTTAAAATCATGAAAAGTAATTTTGAGCTTGAGTAAATTTGGTGATGTCATGAAAATCAAATTGCACTTGCGTACTGGGTCATTACTATATTGAACATCTTTCGTCCTTTATCCATTGTCTGTCGTCGTCGTCTATCTCAGATTTCGAAAACCGTTGGAATATTTTCAACCACATTTCGCCTTTACTTAGTTGGGGCGGATGAGGAACTGTGGATCCGCTTTTCAAACTGTATGTGATTCCTAGGTAATAAGGACCGTTCCTACTCCGAAGAGAATATAGGGGGACAGTGCATAGATGCATGTTTAACTTTAACGTATATTGCCTTATGTTTGAACTCAAACTTGATCTGTTATGACCTGCGAGTTCTTTAAACTACAAATTTCACAATCTGTGTCCAATATGTAAAACCAGGAATAAATTAAATACGTAGAAATTCTCCTCTACCGAAAGAATGTGGGCAAAGTTTCAAAATTTAGGTGAATCATCGTTACATATTTGATTGAAACATTGACATGGGTCCTTATCGGCAACACGAGAGATTACACGGCTTTTATCTCGGATTCTAGATCTCTCTAGATTGTTCACACTAACCCGGACCTGGTACAATAAAACTTAAGAACGATTTGAGTTTAAAAGTTTACTCAACTTTGGCTAATCCTGAAATCTGATTGGCTGAGCAGGCAAAGTTGGGAATATTCTCAGACTTGAGTAAATTCTCAAAATCTATGGTGTCGGGTTGCGATTATTTCCAGACTTTGAATTTGACACTCCGGGAGTCCTGCTGGAAGATAAACTGATTTTTGTGAGAAAGTTTGTCAGTTTACTTGCGGAAGGTCGGTGGTTCCGAGGTACATTGTCACCGTGTTCTGTCCACCACCATTAAAAACTGGCAGCCACCATATAACTGAAAAATTGTTGACTGAAGCGTGAAAAAAAACAAAAAAAAAACAACAAAACAAAAAAAAACCAAACAAACAAACAAATATATGTTATATATAAGAATATGACACGGTCTCATTAACCCATCAACCCCTGAGAAACGATGAACTCTTCTATAAATCAATGATTTAGGTCAGTCCAAATGTGTCTTTAAGGGTAAATGTACGATGAACTCTTCTATAAATCAATGATTTAGGTCAGTCCAAATGTGTCTTTAAGGGTCTATAAATCAATAATTTAGGTCAGTCCAAATGTGTCTTGAAGGGTGAATGAGTTAAGATTACATCTGATAAATAATTGATAAATCAAGAGTACAATCCTCGTTATCCCCACTCTGAATCCGCCAATGTTGTAGCCACATTCGATTGACACTAGAAATGGATTGACCCAGCGGCAAAGCTGTTGACATACCTTCCTATTAGAAACTTGTTGCAGCATTCTTTTTCTCTGCTTATCAAACTTCATGACTGAAAAATGAATAGTCAAACTTGCATTAAAGGTCACCTCAGTGTTATAAATGGCACCTGTCTATTAAAGGCCACCTCAGTATTATAAATGGCACCTGTCTATTAAAGGCCACCTCAGTGTTATAAATGGCACCTGTCTATTAAAGGCCACCTCAGTATTATAAATGGCACCTGTCTATTAAAGGCCACCTCAGTGTTATAAATGGCACCTGTCTATTAAAGGCCACCTCAGTGTTATAAATGGCACCTGTCTATTAAATGCCACCTCAGTATTATAAATGGCACCTGTCTATAAAGGCCACCTCAGTGTTATAAATGGCACCTGTCTATTAAAGGCCACCTCAGTATTATAAATGGCACCTGTCTATAAAGGCCACCTCAGTGTTATAAATGGCACCTGTCTATTAAAGGCCACCTCAGTGTTATAAATGGCACCTGTCTATTAAAGGCCACCTCAGTATTATAAATGGCACCTGTCTATTAAATGCCACCTCAGTATTATAAATGGCACCTGTCTATAAAGGCCACCTCAGTATTATAAATGGCACCTGTCTATTAAATGCCACCTCAGTGTTATAAATGGCACCTGTCTATAAAGGCCACCTCAATATTATAAATGGCACCTGTCTATAAAGGCCACCTCAGTATTATAAATGGCACCTGTCTATTAAAGGCCACCTCAGTGTTATAAATGGCACCTGTCTATTAAAGGCCACCTCAGTATTATAAATGGCACCTGTCTATAAAGGCCACCTCAGTATTATAAATGGCACCTGTCTATAAAGGCCACCTCAGTGTTATAAATGGCACCTGTCTATAAAGGCCACCTCAATATTATAAATGGCACCTGTCTATTAAAGGCCACCTCAGTATTATAAATGGCACCTGTCTATAAAGGCCACCTCAGTATTATAAATGGCACCTGTCTATAAAGGCCACCTCAGTATTATAAATGGCACCTGTCTATTAAAGGCCACCTCAGTGTTATAAATGGCACCTGTCTATTAAAGGCCACCTCAGTATTATAAATGGCACCTGTCCTATAAAGGCCACCTCAGTATTATAAATGGCACCTGTCTATAAAGGCCACCTCAGTATTATAAATGGCACCTGTCTATAAAGGCCACCTCAGTATTATAAATGGCACCTGTCTATAAAGGCCACCTCAGTATTATAAATGGCACCTGTCTATAAAGGCCACCTCAGTATTATAAATGGCACCTGTCTATAAAGGTCATTCAAACATAACCTTAATTAACTTTGTTATAATGAATAAACCACTTTATAAAGGTCACGAGTCTAAAGGGTAGCCCCCTGTAGATAGGTTTTTCTGTAAATATTGTTTGTTTGTTGTTGTTTAACGTCCCACACAAGAATATTTCACTCATATGGAGGACGTCACCAATTGCCGATGAAGGGCTTCAAATTATGGCCTGTGCTCATTGAACAGTGAGGATTCTTTAACGTGTCGACATCTACTTTGACACGGGACCTCGGTTATTACTGTATCATTCCGAAGAACAGGAAACCAACCTGTCGCCGGCGTGAATCGAACTCACGACCTCACGATCAAGAGTCGAGCGCGCTACCGACTGAGCCAGGTCGGCTCTTTCTGAAAATAATAAATGAGTGAATACATAAATGTGTAAAAGCCGACAAAAACGCAAATCTCTATTTAACAATTTTTTTAAAAACAATATTTAAACGAGGGTTATACTTAATCGGTAATCAAATTTAACCAATAATTAAATCTAACCAATAAATCAACTAGTTCCATGTGGTAATGGATTTTCTTGTGCAGTAGAACATCGCTGTGTTGTCATTGTCTGCAGTCTCACCCGATCTTGACCAATTGAGCACGTCTGGGATGAGATGAAACGTCATTTACGTGCGCTGCCTAAACGGCCGGTGACGTTGGCAGCTTTGGGTCAGAAGTTGGGCCCAGATCTGTAGATCATTCAACGACGGGTATTCTTCCACAAGTTGATACGCTCTATGTAGCGACAGTGCCAGGTCTGCATTGACGCAAATGGTGGTCATACGTGCTATATACGTGCTAACTTTGTGAACTGGTTTTTGACCCCTCGTGTCTTTTTTCCCTCAATACTAATGAAATCGCCGATGCTATGGCATTTTCATTAAAGTTTTGCAAAATTCCTAAATAAAGAATGTTATCTGGTCGTTTTCTCGTTTAATGGTTTAAAATTATGTTTTAACAGCATGATCGCCCTACACCTGTAGTTACGTTTCCCGCTAGTATATAAATGTAGTACATTGTATTAAAACCTATTTACATGTCTTATCCAATATATTTATTGTGGCAAACTAGATTTAGAAGTCTCTTGAAAATGAGATCATCTGTAATGTGAGAAATCAGTTTCTGATTACAATTTCACCTGCAAGATACATCACGTGCACAGGATTCGGGAAATTTATTTGACAATTGATGAATAAACAACAAAATAAATCAACGAGAATGGTTTATAAGAATGTTTGAGTCATCTAACAAGTGTAATTTATTGTTATTTTCAAGAAAATCGCAATTTGAATGTCATAAACATTTTGTAATAGATAGGTCTAAGTTAAAAATAAATTCGATTTTTACGCTTTTAATATAACATATGATATAGAAAATGCTTTTAAATTGGGTCTGATTTGGAATCAGAGTAGCTTACTAAAGGCGCAATTCTTCATAGATAACTGGATATAATCAAGTTTTTATGTTTGAAGCTTGGTTTAGGTCAAGGAGCTTGTCACCGACCATCCATGTTATAGACGTATACAGTAATTTTGCTTTGAAAGTAAGTGTGATCAATTTCACACATTGGATATAGATAATGAATGTTTGAGACTTGTTCAGGAAATCAATGTCATGTCAATTTAGCACAATTTTCTTTTTCTTTATCTATCAAGTGACACCGAAGAAATAAGACCTCCGGAGTTCTGCGTCGTCCCCAGAGATGTAACGCTACATAAAGGACAAACCGTCGTGATCAAAGCCAGTGTTGCAGGTACTCTCTCTCTCTCTCTCTCTCTCTCTCTCTCTCTCTCTCTCTCTCTCTCTCTCTCTATCTCTCTCTCTCAATAATGCACATGTTTGGCATATATGAGCCTACATCGGAAAAAAATATCTTTGAAAATTTAATTTGAATAAATGAAATAAAAACATTGACCATATCATTAGTATTCTTTTCAGAATTCAAATATTGGTATTGTTATCATCATTGTTGTTTTTGTTGTCATCGTCGTCGTTGTTGTTTTTGTTGTCACCGTCATCTTTGTTGCATTGTTGTCATCGCACACTTTGATGTGTTACTGCTGTTGAGGAAAACGTTCAAATCCCTCACAATCGTTTGTTATCTTTGGGGAAACATTTGAACACTCCCAATCGTGTATTTTGTATACATACCGGGAAATGCTTTGAACGCTCATGTCATTTTTATTATTATTCATTTATTTATGTTGATTTTAATTCCTTTTAATGCTTTAAATACACATAAGCAGTCGTTTGTTTTGATTGGTCGAGGAACGCATGAAACAGATCGTTTGTCTTGTTTCTGGTGGGAAACGTTTCAAACACTCCCAATGCAGATTCCAAAAGAGAACAAACGGACTTAGCTTTTGTAGCTTTGATCTTGATGACGTGGGCATATATTTTTGTGTGATATATTTCAGGCTTCCCTCAACCAAAAATAGAATGGCTTCGTGATGGAGAAGTGGTACAAAACAGTGGCGACGTTGATATTATTGAAGAGACGTGTTACTGTTGTCTTGTCATCCCTAGCCCCGAGCCAGTCCATGTTGGAGAATATCTGTGCCGTGCGACCAACGACTGCGGTATCGCCGAGGCTCCATTCTATGTCAAAATGGAGGGTGTAAAGGGTAAGCTTGGACTCATTTGCAAAATGTACAGCAGCGTGGCAATAGTGAGTAAAGCCACTTGCCAAAGGTGTATAGGCATGATAAGTTTTTACTATATATTTTATATAAAACCATATCCCCTCCCCCCCCAAAAAAAAAATATTGTGAAACTATTTCTTATCGCATTTGAATAAAATTTTCACCATTAGGCCTACTCCTTTAAACGGCGATATAGTTTTGACTTGCGCCGTTAATTTCGGCATATCCGAAGTAAAGGAAGCTCTAATATTATTGGAGTACATTAGGCCTGAAAAGAAAATGTTTCCAAGTTTGATTGCCTAATTTGAATGTAACTTTCTAATTTGTAATTTCAAAAATTTGACAATTTAAACAAAAAGTAAAAAATTAAATATCACACAATTTTACTTACCCAGATAGGGAATTTTATCACATAAAATAAAACTTTCTGTTTAAATGGATAAATCTTTTAAGTTCTATTTCAGAAAATTAAGATAAAAATATATATAATCAAAGTGGATTTAGAAATTAATGTTTTGAAACAATGGGTTTATATTTGAAATGTTTTGAGAAAATAGAAATGTTTTCTCCCTTTTGTCACCATGCTGTACAAATTAGAAGAAAAGATATTGGAAGATAAGTATTTCTCAAATCTGATAAATACTACTTTTCTTTTTATCTTAAGACATTTTTAAAAAGAAAATATACTATTTTAAAATAGGCCTACCAGTCCTCTTCAACAGTTTGTGGAGTTTAGTGTTAAAATTTCTATTTTCACCTAAACATATGTGTAATTCTCCAAATACAAAATGTTATTTCGATTTCAATAAACTGAATTATAACCTTTAGATAATTGTGAAGAAAAATAATAGGTTTCCATGGTAACATGTGTTTTTTAGTTTTCTTGTTTAACTCATTCTCCCCTAAAAACACAATTAGACTGGTCTAAGTCATTGATTTAATGAAGAGTCCATTGTTTTTCAGGGGTTGATGATTTAATGCATTCTCCCCTAAAGACAATTAGACTGGTCTAAGTCATTGATTTACAGAAGAATCCAATGTTTTTCAGGGGTTGATAAGTAAAACATATCAAATATGGTGTGACAACTATGTGGCTTACTAGTTGGTAATGGGATCTTCGTTGTATGAAATGTCACTTTTATTTCTTGTAGTCCCAAAATCTTGGTCTTTACACAATAGGCAATGTTTCCAGTGAAACATGTACAAAGAAAGACAACTCTTTTATAAATGACTATAAATATTTTTGTACAGCCAATTAGAACAAGAGAATTATTATGTATTGCAAAAATATATAAATTTCATATTGTATAAATTTGGGTAGTGTATTTTGATTCAAGATTTGGGAAAGGTCAGGTAAACATTCAAATATTTTTTATCCATATTGAAGTGGATTGAAATAAGGTATTATTCCCAAGGCAAACAAATGCATTTTTCCCCACTTTGTAGTTGAAATTTGCCTTTTGGTGTCAGATGTCAGTGAATTTGAATGAGAATGCATATTTTTGTATTTTCAAAAGTTTTTCTGTTTTTAGATTTCCCGATTTCATTGAAATATAATTTCTAAAATTAATAATTCAAAAGGCTCAGGCCCCATTCCCAAAAGAGCAGGGATTGACATTAAAGGTTGTTGTATTGCCCTGAATAGTTGCCCATCTTAAAGTTTCTCTGGGGAAAGAATTGGCTAGCCTGGGCGAATTGTCAAGTAACATGACTTAACTTATATAAATTTTCAGCAAAATCTTTTTAAAGGTTAATACATAAATCAATTTTCAACTTTCATGAATTTCTAAGGTACCTAGTTAATTCTTAATTAAACGCAATTAAAGAATTAATAGGGGTATGGGGGGGGGGGAAGAATCAGCTAGCCAAAAGTTTCCCCCTGAATGATCAAATAGGAGGGCACTGGAACAAACAGCATTGAACTATAATATAACTAGAACATTTTATTACACTTTTGATAGTAAAATATAAGGATTTATCAGTTAAATCAATTTGTTATTTTTTGCAATCCATGCAAAATCATTGTAAACTGTTATTTTCACTGGACCAATCAAAATACTGTTCAAATTTTGGGACTTCTTTTTCTTGTTTTATGACAATAGTTTTTAATGAAAAATATAAGAAATAGAATATTTGCCAATTTTTTATGAATAAATCATTTTTCATTCTGTGAGGCAGAAGAATAATATGTAACACGAGTTAAAACGACAAAATCCCTCTAAATCTTCCAGCATTTGAATACACACTCTGATAAAAATAAAACATACATACTTACAACACAGGGATCCAATTTAAATGTGGATCCAGGGACCATGATAATTGGAATTATCACACATTTTTGGAGAAATTTAGGGGACCTAATTTCTAATTTTATCAAAAGGAATTAGAAATTGTTAAACCTTTTACAGTTTATGGGGCATGGCATTCCATAATTTTTGTCCCTGAAAATATCTTAAATTATTTCCAAAATAAACTCTGACTAGAACAAAAAACTTAAGAACACAAGATTGGAAATTTGAAGTAAACAATTGTAGTAGAAAGTTCAGAAAAATACTAACAATTTTGCAAAATTTTACATTGTGAGTGGGTGAGAAAAAGATACTAACAATTTAGTGCAAAATTTTACATTGTGAGTGGGTGAGAACACAAGATTGGAAATTTGAAGTAAACAATTGTAGTAGAAAGTTCAGAAAAATACTAACAATTTTGCAAAATTTTACATTGTGAGTGGTAGTGAGAACACAAGATTGGAAATTTGAAGTTTGAAAACACAATTGTAGTAGAAAGTTCAGAAAAATATTAACAATTTTGCAAAATTTTACATTGTGAGTGGGTGAGAACACAAGATTGGAAATTTGAAGTAAACAATTGTAGTAGAAAGTTCAGAAAAATATTAACAATTTTGCAAAATTTTACATTGTGAGTGGGTGAGAACACAAGATTGGAAATTTGAAGTAAACAATTGTAGTAGAAAGTTCAGAAAAATACTAACAATTTTGCAAAAATTTTACATTGTGAAAATGGGTGGGTGAACACACAAGATTGGAAATTTGAAGTAAACAATTGTAGTAGAAAGTTCAGAAAAATATTAACAATTTTGCAAAATTTTACATTGTGAGTGGGTGTGAGAACACAAGATTGGAAATTTGAAGTAAACAATTGTAGTAGAAAGTTCAGAAAAATATTAACAATTTTGCAAAATTTTACATTGTGAGTGGGTGAGAACACAAGATTGGAAATTTGAAGTAAACAATTGTAGTAGAAAGTTCAGAAAAATATTAACAATTTTGCAAAATTTTACATTGTGAGTGGTGGTTGAGAACACAAGATTGGAAAAAATTTAACAATTTTGAAGTAAACAATTGTAGTAGTAAAGTTCAGAAAAATATTAACAATTTTGCAAAATTTTACATTGTGAGTGGGTGAGAACACAAGATTGGAAATTTGAAGTAAACAATTGTAGTAGAAAGTTCAGAAAAATATTAACAATTTTTGCAAAATTTTACATTGTGAGTGGGTGAGAACACAAGATTGGAAATTTGAAGTAAACAATTGTAGTAGAAAGTTCAGAAAAATATTAACAATTTTGCAAAATTTTTGACAATTGTGAAAAATATTAACAATTTTGCAAAATGGAGTGAGAACACAAGATTGGAAATTTGAAAAGTAAACAATTTTGTAGTAGAAAGTTTCAGAAGTAAAAATATTAACAATTTTGCAAAATTTTACATTGTGAGTGGGTGAGAACACAAGATTGGAAATTTGAAGTAAACAATTGTAGTAGAAAGTTCAGAAAAATTATTAAACAATTTTGCAAAATTTTTGACATTGTGAGTGGGTGAGAACACAAGATTGGAAATTTGAAGTAAACAATTGTAGTAGAAAGTTCAGAAAAATATTAACAATTTTGCAAAATTTTACATTGTGAGTGGGTGAGAACACAAGATTGGAAATTTGAAGTAAACAAATTGTAGTAGAAAGTTCAGAAAAATATTAACAAATTTTGCAAAATTTTACATTGTGAGTGGGTGAGAACACAAGATTGGAAATTTGAAGTAAACAATTGTAGTAGAAAGTTCAGAAAAATATTTTAACAATTTTGCAAAAGAAAGTTCAGAAAAATTTTAAATTGTGAGTGGGTGAGAACACAAGATTGGAAATTTGAAGTAAACAATTTGTAGTAGAAAGTTCAGAAAAATATTAACAATTTTGCAAAATTTTACATTGTGAGTGGGTGAGAACACAAGATTGGAAATTTGAAGTAAAAATAACAATTGTAGTAGAAAGTTCAGAAAAATATTAACAATTTTTGCAAAATTTTTACATTGTGTGAGTGGGTGAGAACACAAGATTGGAAATTTGAAAAGTAAACAATTGTAGTAGAATGTTCAGAAAAATATTAACAATTTTGCAAAGTTTTACATTGTGAGTGGGTGAGAACACAAGATTGGAAATTTGAAGTAAACAATTGTAGTAGAAAGTTCAGAAAAATATTAACAATTTTGCAAAATTTTACATTATGAGTGGGTCCTGTAATTTGAGTAAAATGCCTCTTGGAAAAAAACTGAACACTAAAACATACACACTGCACTAGAACATGCACAATTAACAGAGCACTAGAACATACACACAGCACTAGAATATTCCCACTGCACTAGAATAGACTCACAGCACTAGAAGATTCTGTACAACACACTGGAACATACCCATATACAGCACTAGAACAAATGCACAGCTTTAGAACATATATGCAAAGCACAGCACTTAACATGCACGCAGCACTAGAACATATCTACTTAGAGCAAAAGGTCATATGCACAGCTTTAGAACATAACACTAAAACATGCAAAATTACAGCACTAACAAATACATCAATGAACTTGAAAGCAGCACTAGAACATGGTGATACCCTTAGAGCACTAGATATTTCATACAGATTTAGACCATAAACACAGCACATCACTGTATGGGGGTTGGCTGGTTCACACTCCACATCTACATTACCTTTTTCATACATATGTGCACACAAAATGCATTCACACATACTCGCAGACATTACATGAAAAGATAAATGATAAATTACACTTGAACATACACACAACTCAAGAGCACACAGCACAAGAACATACTCACAAGAACATACACACAACACAAGAACATACACACAGCACAAGAACATACACACAACACAAGAACATACACACAGCACAAGAACATACACACAAGAACATACACACAACACAAGAACATACACACAACACAAAAACATAAACACAGCACAAGAACATACACACAACACAAGAACATACACACAGCACAAGAACATACACACAACACAAGAACATAAACACAGCACAAGAACATACACACAACACAAGAACATACACACAGCACAAGAACATACACACAGCACAAGAACATACAACACAAGAACATACACACAGCACAAGAACATGGCTCAAGAACATACACACAGCACAAGAACATATAGCTCAAGAACATACACACAAAAACATACACACAGCACAAGAACATACACACAGCACAAGAACATACAGCACAAGAACATACAGCACAAGAACATACACACAGCACAAGAACATACAGCACAAGAACATACAGCTCAAGAACATACACACAACACAAGAACATACACACTTTCAGCACAAGAACATACAGCACAAGGACATACACACAACACAAGAACATACACACTTACAGCACAAGAACATACACACAACACAAGAACACACAGCTCAAGAACACACAGCTCAAGAACATACACACTTACAACACAAAAACATTCACACTTACAACACAAGAACATACACACTTACAACACAAGAACATACACACAACACAAGAACATACACACTTACAACACAAGAACATATAGTAACACAAAGCTTTAGAACATCTACACTTTTAGCACTAGAAAATTCATTTGAACAGTAACTGATAAATTGTTCTGTCCTATTTCTGGTATAGATGGCTATCCTGTTGTGGCAGAGGATCTGATTGATAAATCTGAAATACCTAATACAGCGAGCCAACCCGACATAAAAAACAAAGATACAGTCAAACCAAAGGAGAAAGAGCCAGAACCTGACATAAAAAACAAAGATACAGTCAAACCAAAGGAGAAAGAGCCAGAACCTGACATCAAAAACAAAGATACAGTCAAACCAAAGGAGAAAGAGCCAGAACCTGACATCAAAAACAAAGATACAGTCAAACCTAAACAGAAAGAGCCAGAGCCAACATCACCATTTGTACTGCTGGAAGTGTCCGAGTCCAGTGTAAGTTATATGTTTTGTTGTTCTATTATAGCACTGTACAGATAACTTTATATGTATGAGATATCACAGGAATTGATACAAATATTGCATGGAAATTGATTGTTTTGATAAACAAACTTGAGGTACAGATGTGTTAGTACTTGTATTTAGTTGGTATACAGATACATATGTGTATAAAAATTCTACTTCAGATGGCGCTGTAAATTATGATTTTATATAATCATGATACACCGCAGCTGCAACTGGGCTTCCAGTTGAAACCAGCAAATTCTATTGGCCATTGTCATGAAAAACAGTACAAATTATCAGCTACACAGTGATTTCTCTTCCATTTAGAAAAATTATTAATTTAAATTTTTTGTCTACACTTGATGTTACCTGAAACATTTTTTATATTACTAATTTAAATTTTGTATCTACACATGATGTTACCTGACACATTTTTTATACTCACGTTACATAACCTGTCTCCTTCACCAATAACTAGTACTAAATGGACTGAAGTGTAAAGATTTGCCGATTTAACTCACCAACCCCTGAAAAACAGACTCTTTTGTAAATCAATGATTTAGGCTAGTCCAAATGTTTATATAGGGGTAAATGAGTTAAGGTTGTACTTTGGATAGAAATTAAAGTCTTAACCTTACTTAGGTTACACAGATTGCCAACCTTGAACAATTTTCACGGGGGAGATTTTTCAAACTCATGGGGAGAGGCTCTATATTTAAGTAAGAATTGATAGGAAAATTAAAATTTTTTATGGGGGGAGATATGCATTTTTCTTGAAGAAATTATCAACATTTTGCAGAACAAATTGAGAGTCTCCCTAATTATGGGGAAAACTTGGCAAGTATGGCTACAGAGGTAAGCTGCGACCTTAGAAAAGTAAAATAGATAAATCATTGCCATTATCTGATTGTTAAACTTGTAAGAAGATTTGTCCCAAATCGTAAAGCAGGTTCTTTTTCTCTTAATTATTCAGAATATTTTCCAGTAGATAAACATGTGAAGATAAACATCAACAAGTGAGAAAGTTACAGTGACCAGATAAAACATGTTGATTGGTTATGACAAGTCAAAGCTGTATTTTGATTGGTTATGACAGATAAAATCTGTTTGCTGATTGGTTGTGACATTAGTCTTGTTGTGTTTCTTTCACAGTCTTCTCACAGACAGCTTTGTAACACTTATAAAGACAGGGAAAGTCATACTTGTAAATACAACCATCTAAACACTATGTACACTACACAATTCTCTTTGTTAATAAAGGTGTGGTTGATCAAAGGTGGGGTGAGTTGATAAAGGTGGGATGAGTTGATAAAGGTGGGGTGAGTTGATAAAGGTGGGATAAAAAGGTGGGATGAGTTGATAAAGTTGGGGTGAGTTGATAAAGGTGGGATGAGTTGGCAAAGGTGGGATGAGTTGGCAAAGGTGGGATGAGTTGATAAAGGTGGGGTGAGTTGGAAAGAGATGAGGTTAATTTATAAAGGAGAGGTGAATTGAAAAAAAGATGGGGTGAATTATTAAGAGTGGGGTGATTTGATAAAGGTGGGGTTAGTTGATAAAATGAGGGGTGAGTTGATAAAGTAAGAGTGAGTTGATAAAGGTGGGTTGAGTTGATAAAGGTGGGGTTAGTTGGAAAGAGGTGAGGTTATTTGATAAAGGAGGGATGAGTTTATAAAGGAAAGATAATTTCATAAAAGGGAGAGTGGATAATGGTGGGTGAGTTGTTGAAGGTGGGGTGAGTTGAATATGTGGGATGAGTTGAATATATTGGTGAGTCTGGTATGGTAGTTTGAGTCTGGTATGGTAGTTTATAAGTGGGATCAGTTATTTTGAAAATTGAAATAGACTGAGGTGATATCAGTTTTTGGAAGTAAGATGTTATATGTTCTGTCCTGACATCACACTATGTGTATATTAGGCAGTTGTGACACTGTGACGCTATATTTAGGTTACTTTTGATACTATACATTAGACAGTTTTGATGTTATATATTAGGCAGTTGTGATGCTATATTTAGGTCACTTTTGATACTATACATTAGACAGTTTTGATGTTATATATTAGGCAGTTGTAATGCTATATTTAGGTCACTTTTGATACTATACATTAGACAGTTTTGATGCTATATATTAGGCAGTCATGACTCTATATATTAGGCAGTTGTGATGCTATATTTAGGTCACTTTTGATACTATACATTAGACAGTTTTGATGCTATATATTAGGCAGTTGTAATGCTATATTTAGGTCACTTTTGATACTATACATTAGACAGTTTTGATGCTATATATTAGGCAGTCATGACTCTATATATTAGGCAGTTGTGATGCTATATTTAGGTCACTTTTGATACTATACATTAGACAGTTTTGATGCTATATATTAGGCAGTCATGACTCTATATATTAGGCAGTTGTGACACTATTTTTAGGTTGTTGTGACCCTATATTTAGGTCATCTTTTACACTATATATTAGGCATTTGTGACACTATATTTAGGTCAATTTGGTGCTCTATATTAGGCAGTTGTGAAACTATATCTTAGGCAGTTGTGGCACTATATCAGGCAGTTGTGGTACTATATTTAGGTCACTTTTGACACTATTTTAGGCAGTTGTGACAATATATATTAGGCAGTTGTGACACTATATATTAGGCAGTTGTGACACTATATATTAGGCAGTTGTGACACTGTATATTAGGCAGTTGTGACACTGTATATTGGGCAGTTGTGATGCTATATATAACACTCTAACACAAATATGACCCTTTGTTGGTCAGTGAGTCTAATTAAATATGATTATATGCCTTGTACCACTGATAAACATTTTGTTCCTCAAGAGTTCTAAAGCCAATTGTCAGGTATAATTATACCGGACCCATCACAAACTTACTCATACATACTACATCATACATATATTACATGTACAATATCGGAATTTCTATGTAGATAAAATCACTTAATGGAGATTATTTGCAGTGTTGGGTCTGAGCTGCATTGTTAGTTTCATCTCTCTGGAGGTAAAACTTGACATTTTTCGATGGCTTTTTGCTTCAGGAGTCAGAAAATGTGAGTTATGAAAGATTCGTTATTTCTGTTAATTTCAAGTGTTGGAGAGAAATTTGAAATTGAGTAAATATTTCATTCATTCGCAGGAAAATTTATCAAAGAGATTTCTAGTGACCAGCCCATACTGCGATGATAAAAACAATGTGATTTTGGAAACAGGAGATGTAGTGGAATTACTAAATAAAACGTCACCATCTCATTGGCTCATCAGGAAGGATTCAGATAAAAATCAGGTTTGTAGAATTATTCGTAGATTTTATATTTTTGAAAAACAAAAATCTTATACATGTAAATAAATTTTTTGGGGTAGATTGTTATATGTCAATGAATTTTACATACGTTAAGTACCACTGGATTTCCCCACAATCTCTACCCGAGGGTATACATAAACCCAGTAACTAGTATTTGGGTACCCACAGAAAGAAATAATCATTTTGACATTTATTTTGACCCCTATTAAGTATTTCTGTTTGTTATTTTTTTTTTTACTGCAAAGCCATATATATTTTAGTGTTTAATAAAGACTGATTGTAATTTAACTTCTTATTAAAAGTAAAAAGAAAAGTATACTGGTCAGGGACCAGTAGCCGGCTATGACATGATTTTGGCTATATAGAACATGATTTTGTGAGATTTTTTAGTTCATGCATTCATCAGCTGCATGACTTGGATACTGCATTAAAATTTCTCAAACAGAAGGAAAAAAATATTTTCGTCGTACATACTAAAGATGAAACCACACCATAGCCGACTACAGGTCTCCGATAGGTACTTTCTTACCAAATGTATTCACTGTTTACCAATTCTTTATATTGATATATTTATTTCTGTGATTTTACAATACTTTCTTGTATTTGTTTAAAAGGATAAAAATCATGCAGACCTTAACTTTGAATAATAATTATCAAGAGTTCTTCACCTTGATTTTATAGTATGTAGCTTTCATACTAGAACAATTCTGCTATTTAACATAAAAAGAAGATAAAAATAGGTCAGTGTTTGTTTCAGAAAAATAATATATAAATCATGTTGGCCACTTTTTTCAGTGTCTCTAACATATTTGTGTGTGGGAAAACTTTTGATTACCATACCAATAAAGAGCTAGACAAGCTAGAATTGTTATTTGTAGCAATCATGTTATTTGACAGAAGTGGACATAAAATAGATTGTCATATTTGCTTTGATATTATCAAATGTATAAAATTATCAAAATTTTCATTATATATTATTACTGTAAAATATCCATATCTTAAGTTTTGGGCTAAATGATCATGCCGTTATCAGGGAGCAGTAAATGTTTGCAGGACTATGTGACATTTACTTCCGTTTTGAAAGTCAGGCTGCGTTTTGATTGTAGTTTGTTTAATCATACAGTTACAATACAGAGTTCAATATGCCCATGCAGTTTGTGACATCATGTTGCACTGTAGTTGGATACAGAAATTTCATCGGAGCTACTTTTCTAAACAGGATTCATGTCATCCAAAATATTTGATGGCGTCGTTAAAAGTGGAATGAATTTTAAAGTTGTGTACACATATAGATAAATAAGGGACATGTCATTAAATACAAAACTACACAAATGTTTCTATCTGTATCATCAGACTGCAATTGATTATATATTGTAACAAATGTGGATCCATCTGCTACAACAGTTGTGTGCAGTCTGATGATACGGATAGAAACATTTGTGTAGTTTTGACTGTTTATTGAATTAAACTATTTACATGTAGGTGTGCTACACACCAGCGGCTCTCCTGGTTCCAGCTGGTACAGAAACTGAGAGACAATCAAAACTGAGCAAAAAGCCAAAAGATCAGCAAAACCCTCTGCCAGACCAAGAATTACAACTGAAAGCTCTTGAGAAAAACAGGTATATATAGCTATTTATAGAACAATCAAGATGTTCAAACCAAAATATAACCCACATTGTGTGATCTTGTGCATGTATATGTTAATTGTAATGAGCATATGTTATTATGTGCAGGTAAAATGTAATCATATAAAATGTAATCTGAGTAATCCTTTATTATGTAAAATGTTATCAGTAATCAGCTATCATGTAAAATGTGATCAGTAATCCTTTATCATGTAAATTGTAATCAGTAATCTTGTTTTATATAAAATGTAATCTGAGTAATCCTTTATTATGTAAAATGTTATCAGTAATCAGTTGTCATGTAAAATGTAATCAGTAATCTTATATCATGTAAAATGTAATCAGTAATCTTGTTTTATATAAAATGTAATCTGAGTAATTCTTTATTATGTAAAATGTTATCAGTAATCAGCTGCCATGTAAAATGTAATAAGTAATCCTTTATCATGTAAAATGTAATCAGTAATCTTGTTTTATATAAAATGTAATCTGAGTAATCCTTTATTATGTAAAATGTTATCAGTAATCAGCTATCGTGTAAAATGTAATCAGTAACCCTTTATAGTGTAAAATGTAATCAGTAATCCTGTGTAATGTAAAATATAATCAGTAATCCTTTATCATGTAAAATGTAATAAGTAATCTTTTATAACACATGTATAATGTAAAATGTAATCTGTAATCCTTTATCATATAAAATGTACAGTGAAACTTTTATACAACAACCTCAGAGACACGAAAACTGGTCTTTATAGGGAGGTGGCGATACATAGAGGTTGATTTGTACACAAATGGTACTATTGGGGACAACAAAAAACGATCTTTGTGACCAGGTGGTCTTTATACACAGGTGGTCGCTAAAGCAGGTTGTACTGTAATCAGTAATCCTTTTTATCATATGGTCTGTGCATTGAATGTAGCTTCATAACAGATTATATATTTTATGTGTAACACATATTATAAAGTCTAGCGGCTATTTGATTGGCTAATTGCAGAAAACTGAACTACTTTCATTCACTTAAAAAATCGTAGGCAGACTTCATTCATCTGAACTACTTTCATTCACTTAAAAAATTGTAGGCAGACTTCATTCATCTGAAGGTTGGCCATGATGTCACTTTGTGTTTCTGACAACTTGTACTTCAATGGAGACAGTTGAATAAAACATTGTGTAGATAATTTTAAAATTTTGTTGTATTCAAGTTGGCATATTTGCTAAATTCAACATCTGATGAAGTATGCTTAAATGTTAATAATAATTTAAAATGTAGGTTAAATGTATGTATTAAAAACATAAGCAATATTTACAATATGTTTTATGCACTTGCTTCCGCACAAGTATTTGACCTAGTTGCAGTGTTTCAGATTGGCGTCGGCCATCGGCAATTTGCCGATTAAAATTCCAAATGGCCGAAAAATGTGCCTTGTATCTGCCAAAATGGCCGATTACTTCTCTGTCAAGCGGACAGGATGGCCGATAAAATTTCTGCTTGAAACGGACAGTCATTTTCCAACGATAGTTCATGATCTACCAGCAATTTTCGCACCCTAATATTTCATTCGGAATTTATAAATATACATATATTCTCAGTCTAAACGCGCACGAGGAGTTCCAGCTAAAAAATACAATATACTTCTTGGTCGTTCAAGCGCTTGGTGTAAATAAGATGTATCACCATTTGTCTCAAATTCAAGCGTCAAATTAATGGGTGTAGCTAATTGCCACTAGGTACTGCAGGGGGGGGGTTACTATAAGGAAGACACTTAGTTCTTCAGAAAGTCACCATTCTAACTTTTTATAATTTTAAATTGTTTCCCACTTGATTGTGTAAATTTGATATAAATAATAAATATTATTACCACAAAGAGGATAATTTCCAGAAACCATCTTCACAATATTTCACTTAGATTTACGAGTGATTGTGAAAAACGGCCTCTGTCAAAGACCCCCCCTCCCCCATCGGTAAATGACAATTCATTTTTTGTATTAGAAATCAGTAAAAATCAACTGGAAAACATGTTTCATAATATCCAAATGTGGTAGAAGAATAGTGACTTCTAAAGAACCTTGTGTCTTGTTGGGCTTTGCGGTATGTTTTGGCACTTTGCGGTAATTAGACGTGCCGCAGTGTTTCAAGAATTACCCTAACTAAGAGCGGTGAAACATGCCACCAAAGAAAATTCGTTTGGCAAAGGGTCAGCGAACCCAACAGCCTCAATGGCATCACTATGGGGTCTCATCTCCTCCTATCACAAAGATGATTTTTCCAAACATCATGCGGTTAGCACAACTTGCATTGACATGTCCCAGCTAATACAGCTGGATGTGGGCGTGGATTTTCGGTACAAAATCAGACATTGACTCCACTGCGCAATCGACTTCATACTGAGACTCAAGATAAGTTAATGGGAATAAGGATAAATGGTGAAAAATTGGAAAATTTTGATTTTTTATGAAGCATTATTTACATGGAAAAACAAAACCAACAGAAAACTGTTCAGTATTGTTGCTGCAAAAAAATGAATATTAAATGACCTTTTGTGCATTGACTTACCTTTTTCATTGTTTTTGCTAAAAAAATATGGCCTAAAATATTTTGATGTTTAGGACAAAATGGCCTAGACTTTTTTTACGAAATAGGCCGTATGTCCTATAATGTTCCATTTCAATCTGAAACACTGTAGTTGGAACAATATGGTCACTCGACAGAAAGGAGAATGTAGAATTTCATACAAAGTCATGCTGTTTAAATTGTATATGTTAGATGATATGATAAAAAGAATTTATCCTGAGTTTCCATTCATATCACATTTATGATACTCATTACGAAATTTTCATTTTTGCTTGCCAGAGGCTCGCAAAATGGAATATTCAAATCTCATATCATAAATATGGTATGAATGGAAACTATATCCTATGTATAATGTAAAATGTAATTAAAACTGTCACTATCTCAGCTAAATCAACAAGAAATTTTAAGATTTTTGTTTCTTTACAGAAAATTAGTCCACGATTTACTGGAGAGTGAGGCAGATTATATCTGTGATTTGAAGGACGTCTTTGAGAATTACTGTGAACCCGTAAAAGAACAACACTTCCCAGAGGAATTTGTGGACAAAAATAAGGACATCTTTGGGAACATTATGGACCTATATAAGTTCCATCATGAGTAAGTATATATAAGTATCACCATGGTAATATATGAGTATCACCATAAGTAAGTACATTGTATAAAAGTTTCATCAAGAGTAAGTATATATAAGTATCACCATAAGTAAGTACATTGTATATAAGTTCCATCATGAGGAAGTATATATAAGTATGTGTAAATTACATGAGTATCACAATAAGTAAGTATCTAATTATCACCATGTGTAAGGATATAAGTATCAGCTTGAGTAAGAATATAAGTATTATATTAAGTAAGTGTATATATATATATATATATATATATATATAGTTCACAGTAATTCTCAAGATATATATATATATATATATATATATATATACACATGTATATATATATATATATATATATATATATATATATCTGTTAGTGAGTAGATCAATATCATGATAAGTAAGTATGTAAGATTCATTATGAGTTAGTAAGTAAGTCCCACAATAAGTAATCACCATGACTAAATATAGTAATCCACAATAAGTAATCACCATGACTAAATATAGTAATTCACAATTCATTAAATGATTTAAACTTCTGTTCTAGGAAATTTTTACCAGAGCTTATGCTATGTGATGAAAATCCAGAGAAAGTTGGAAGCATTTTCCTGGAGAAGGTAAGAAGTGTTATATACCTTGAAAAAGTGAATACAGCGGGGTGCCAAAAATATGCTCCAAACAAAATCGTGATGTTGCTTTTTATTTGGCACATATTTGAAGGTGAAGGGCTTCAAATTTTGGCCTATGCTCGGCACTTACGGCCATTGAGCAGTGAGGGTTCTTTAACGTGCCGACACCTACTGTGACATGGGACCTCCCATTTTTACTGTCTCATCTGACAGACAGGAAATCAACCTGCCGCCGACTGGACTCGAACTCACGACCTCACGATCAAGAGTCGAGCTCGATACTGACTGAGCCAGGCCGGCTTGCTGTTATTAGTGAGTTGGCCTAGTATGACAACATTTGATTATCATCATATCTAGTATTAGACTGATAATATCAGAATATATTGGAAACTGTCTTGATAGACCACCTGTCTTTTAAGACCACATTCTGAAAAAAATCCATTTGGCAAATAATAAACCAGCCTTTAGTGACCACATTTAAGTGGCAGATTATGTGGTCTCAAGATAGGTCCCACTGTAGTATGAGTTTACTCTTCTTCTTGAGAGAGAGAGAGAGACCACCTGTCTTATAAGACCACATTCTAAAATCCACTTTGTTAAATAATCCTTTAGATAAAATCTCTTTTGAGACACCACCTGTCTTGAGAGACTGCCATATTTCAGTGACAGATGTGGTTGTCTTTCAAGACAGGTTTCACTATATTAGAGTTATCTGATAGATAGATGTATTTCTATCTGTAATTCTTCTTTGTTCAAAGACAACTATTAATTTTGTCATTTTAGTTTGAATTATATGTGTATCTTGATTGTTTTAGCACATTAACTGATCAACCCCTGTGATCACATTTAGACTCGCCCAAATCAATAAATAGTAATGTCTACTTTCACATTTCAGGAGTGAACAAGTTCAAATTGCATGTAAAATATATTATCAAGTTTTGATTCTAAATCATACACCCCTAAATTCTGATAATGGATTTAACCATTTTTTGAAATATTCACACAGGACATTATGCAGAAAACACTACATATACCATATTCGACTCATTAGGCACCCACCCTTTTTACTGATTTTTGTAGCACCCCGGGCGCTTAATGGGTGGAATACGGTAACGGGAATATTGTATGAAATAGCAAAATTTTTTGGTGTTTTTTATGTATTTCATTTTTATGACAGTCTGAAATTTCTTTTAAGCCTTAATAAAAGTTTGATCTGACATTTGATTTATACTTCAGAGGGACAGCTTTACAGAGTACCTGCCGTTTTGCGCCGGCAGAAACAAGTCAGCACAATGCTTAGAATCTGATGAAGTACAGAAATTTCTGAAGGTAAAAAGTTCAATAGATATAATAATAATATTTAATCATAGGAGTTCTGTAGATGTACCTGATACTTAATCATAGTATCTAGGAGTTCTATAGATGTAAACAGTACTTAATAATAGGAGTTTTGTAGATGAAAATGATGCTTAACCGTAGTATTTTATAGCAGTCTATGCCAATAACATCGGTCCTGACTGACAAAAATCCATTTGGATCGATGTTGTTCTCCCAATTTCCGGACCACATGATGCTGGTAAATGTTTTTGAATGCCAAGTCATTACTTGTTCATAACAGTGCTCTACAATATGACCAAATATTGGTGAGTGCTTACTTGCAAATCAATTGCCATATCATGTCTATTTTTTACTGAATCAGAAATTGAAAGTTTTCTGTTTTCACTCTGAAATTGCAACATCGAAATCATGGTCTGTGATGCCCTTTACAACGATGTAGTTGACTATTCAGTTTCAATAAATTAGAGCATTTAATTCACATTGATTACTGTCTAAAAAGCACATTGTTTGCTGTCACATTTGTATGAATTTCAACTTGAAACTTTCCAAGCAGAACAAGGTGATGTCTTCTTTAGACCAGTGTCAATTGCAACAAAAAAAATCTGCCTCATCATCGGCTACTAGCTTGTGTTCCAAAGATCTTGGTTAATGGAATACTCGTGCTGAGTCATGGCTAATGCTCAAAGAGGTGACAGACGCTTGTTTTATAAATTTGTTCGAAATGAAGACTATATATGTCGTCATGGTCATTAAAAATTCAAAACGCGAAATTTAAGTTTGCCATAATATTAAAACAACAAATATGAGAAATGTGGGCTTCTAAATGCTCCTGGTCTGAGTGAAAAAAAAAACGAAATCAAAATAACATCATTTATAACAGTTTGAAATGTAAAGTCAAGTAAATTGAAAATAAATGTATTTTATTTCATTTCAGATATAGATATATAGATATAGTAAAAAATTCCTGGCTAGCGAGTAAAACTACTAGTTCAAATCAAATGAAAAGTGATTTTCTTATTGTTGTAGAGCACTGCATGATCAGGATTCCATCAAGGATTAATTGTGGTTTATCGATTATCCTTGTAAATTTTTTCGGACCGTCAATATTCCGTTCGAACCTGTGTGGTACCACAGTTTGTATAATTGATATTTTTTTAGTTAATTATTCTCGTAATGCACCCCCTGTTCAGAACTTCTATATCTATATTGGAATCGGTGAAAAAACAAAAAAAATTCCGAGTGTCATTTTTTTCTGGTAAATTTCAGTGTCATCTAAATTCATGAAACTGAACATGGTGATAGGATTCTAAATTCTTTGTTGGCAAAAATATTGGAAGCGTAAAGTATGTTGTTATTACTTTATCTTTTTATGTGTTACAATCTGTAATTTAGACACATGATAAAGAGTTTAGAATATAGTATTCGACCCATTAAGCACCTTGGGTGCTACAAAAATCAGGAAAAAGGGGTGGACACCTAATGGAACCAATCAATACTCAAATTGACATAAAACAGTTAATTTTTATAAGGCACAGTGGTAGAGTTATTGTTGTTATTACCGATATTAAGACACTTATCAGTATAATTCTGTTGCTTGGAAACTACAGATAAACTGTTACATACGGTTTTTCAGGTCCACATCTCCTTGTCAAACAACTAGAAAAAATTCTTGATCGTATGTAAAATAGGGGGAGGGGTGCATATAGGGACATGGGTACTTAATTGTTTGCATACGGTATGACCATTTTGTTATCATACTCCTTTTCAGCCCTCAGTCCCGATGTCGGCCTGAAAGCTGATATCGGGAACCTCGGACTGGTCATATGATAATTAATCTCTGTGTATCGGTGATACTTCATATCATATGACTGGTCTTGTGATAATCTCTGTGTATCGGTGATACTTAATATCATATGACTGGTCATATGATAATTAATCTCTATGTATCGGTCATATCATATGACTGGTCATATGATAATTAATCTCTATGTATCGGTCATATCATATGACTGGTCATATGATAATTAATCTCTGTGTATCAGTGATACTTAATATCATATGACTGGTCATATGATAATTAATCTCTATGTATCGGTCATATCATATGACTGGTCATATGATAATTAATCTCTGTGTATCGGTGATACTTAATATCATATGACTGGTCATATGATAATTAATCTCTGTGTATCGGTGATACTTAATATCATATGACTGGTCATATGATAATTAATCTCTATGTATCGGTCATATCATATGACTGGTCATATGATAATTAATCTCTGTGTATCTGTGATACTTGATATCAGGAACACTTTATATCGGTTATATTTGGTAACACTTTATATCGGTTATATTTGGTAACACTTTATATCGGTTATATTTGGTAACACTTTATATCGGTTATATTTGGTAACACTTTATATCGGTTATATTTGGTAACACTTTATATTGGTTATATTTGGTAACACTTTATATCTGTTATATTTGGTAACACTTTATATTGGTTATATTTGGTAACACTTTATATCGGTTATATTTGGTAACACTTTATATCTGTTATATTTGGTAACACTTTATATCGGTTATATTTGGTAACACTTTATATCTGTTATATTTGGTAACACTTTATATTGGTTATATTTGGTAACACTTTATATCGGTTATATTTGGTAACACTTTATATCGGTTATATTTGGTAACACTTTGTATCAGTGATATTTTGTTATTCTGATCTGATTTATCAAATAAGCTTCCGCTTAATAACGTATTCATTATTACAGGCCTACAGCAAGAGTATTGGTGACTCAGAATTTGCACTTGATGACCTTCTCAACAGACCAGGGGAAAGAATTCATGAATATATAGACCTGTTGAAGGTACACAGAAGATACTTGTGTTAATATCATTAGATGGTCCTAAAGTATATTTGTATTTTGTGAATTATCTCCCCTTCTGATCTTTTGTCTTGGTGGCTGTACATGATACCCTTAGTTATATGAGCCAGCGGCTGGGAAAAGGGTCCTTACCTCACAACCAATGAAATGCGAGAAAACAAGGAATTCCGTCCCGACATAATATTTCTAACTTTGTAGATTTTTCACACCAGAATCAAAAAACAAGTTGCTCTCACCTGTGCTTATTCTCATATTATATCTTTTTAAATACACATATATATATACAGTGAACCCTCTTTACAACGACCATGTTTGTTCCCACATAGGACTGACGTTATATCGAATTTGTCACTGTAACGAAATTGATGCGGTGGGCATTTTGTAGTTAGCTCACTTGAGTAATGCATATAATTACATGTAAATAAATAAAACGAAAAGTCATAACTGTTCTTATTATGTTATTTCATACAATTTTCACCCATTTAATTGTCATATTTATGCAAGATAATCTTGGTAAAACATATATGCACAATTATTTTTCGGTCGCATTATAGTAAATGGGTGACGTCGTAAAATGCTTTCATGTACAAAATGCCCGAATGTACCTGATTCCGAGTTAGATTCTTTATTGCTTAAATAAAAAGCGCAGAGAATTGCTGATACAATCTAATTTAAAAAAAGCCTTCCATAAATAAAATCTTTCTAAAATGTCTACGGCTATCGCAAAAAAATTGAAGTAATTTAAAGGTACGCCATTGTAACCAATCGGCACGGACATGTATTAACGGAACTTGTCAACTATGCGTATTTATTTTTACTTTATTTAATTATCTTTTTTTCAATTTGTACGCAGCTTGTATTTTAGTGTCGGTTCAGTTCTAACGAATCTGTTTTATAAACATTAGGCCTACTGTAGTACAGGTCAGGCTAATCGTTGACGCCTATCATCTATCAGTGCAGATCAGAGAACAATTGACGGTGGTTTTATTGACACAATAATTTTTACCTGTGATCTCAACCATGAAGAAAATCAAGACTGATAACAATAGCCGAATCAGCAGGTGGCTTTATGTGAAGTCGTTGTAAAGAATTTATTTACATTGAGTTTTGTACTTTGTTCCCCCGAATCTAATGTCGGGAGTCGGATACCGAATATTCCGTTGTAATGAGTACTTTTTATGTACATGTACATTTGTTCCCAAGCGATTCTTGTCGGATACCGAATATTCCGTTATAATGAATGTCGTTGTAAAGCGGGTTCACTGTATATGTTTAAGTTTCTGAAAACATTTTAAAAATAGCAATTTCCCCAAAATTGTCATAAGGATCCTTTTCTCAACCGCTGGCTCATATGAAAACATATTAAATATTTACTCAGTTGTTTATGAATTTATGTTGCCATTCACTCATATGATGTTGTCTCTAGTTGTAGATGATGTTGTCATATAGAATATTTCACTCATATAATGTTGACACGAGCTGTAGATGGTCTTGTCACAGATAATATTTCACTTGTATAAAGTGGTCACTAGCTGTAGGTGATATTGTCACAGATAATATTTCACTTAAATAATGTTGTCACTAGCTGTAGATGGTCTTGTCACAGATAATATTTCACTTGTATAAAGTGGTCACTAGCTGTAGGTGATATTGTCACAGATAATATTTCACTTAAATAATGTTGTCACTAGCTGTAGATGGTCTTGTCACAGATAATATTTCACTTAAATAATGTTGTCACTAGCTGTAGATGGTCTTGTCACAGTATATTTTTTACTTGTATATGTTGTCACTAGCTGTAGATGGTCTTGTCACAGATAATATTTCACTTAAATAATGTTGTCACTGATCTGTTTGGTCTTGTGGTGACAGATAATATTTTACTTGTATAATGTTGTCACTAGCTGTAGATGGTCTTGTCACAGGTAATATTTTACTTGTATAATGTTGTCACTAGCTGTAGATGGTCTTGTCACAGATAATATTTCACTTAAATAATGTTGTCACTAGCTGTAGATGGTCTTGTCACAGATAATATTTTACTTGTATAATGTTGTCACTAGCTGTAGATGGTCTTGTCACAGGTAATATTTTACTTGTATAATGTTGTCACTAGCTGTAGAAACAGATAATATTTCACTTGTATAATGTTGTCACTAGCTGTAGGTGGTCTTGTCACAGATAATATTTCACTTGTATAATGTTGTCACTAGCTGTAGATGGTCTTGTCACAGATAATATTTCACTTGTATAATGTTGTCACTAGCTGTAGATGGTCCTGTCACAGATAATATTTCACTTGTATAATGTTGTCACTAGCTCTTGTCACAGATAATATTTCACTTGTATAATGTTGTCACTTAGATTCTTGTCACAGATAATATTTTACTTGTATAAAGTGGTCACTAGCTGTAGGTGATATTGTCACAGATAATATTTCACTTGTATAATGTTGTCACTAGCTGTAGGTGATATTGTCACAGATAATATTTCACTTGTTAATGTTGTCACTAGCTGTAGATGTATATTGTCACAGATAATATTTCACTTGTAATAGTTGTCACTAGCTGTAGGTGATATTGTCACAGATAATATTTCCTTGTATAAATTGTCACTAGCTGTAGATGGTCCTGTCACAGATAATATTTCACTTGTATAATGTTGTCACTAGCTGTAGATGGTCACAGATAATATTTCACTTGTATAATGTTGTCACTAGCTGTAGATGGTCCTGTCACAGATAATATTTCACTTGTATAATGTTGTCACTAGCTGTAGGTGGTCTTGTCACAGATAATATTTCACTTGTATAATGTTGTCACTAGCTGTAGATGGTCTTGTCACAGATAATATTTTACTTGTATAAAGTGGTCACTAGCTGTAGGTGATATTGTCACAGATAATATTTCACTTGTATAATGTTGTCACTAGCTGTAGGTGATATTGTCACAGATAATATTTCACTTGTATAATGTTGTCACTAGCTGTAGATGATATTGTCACAGATAATATTTCACTTGTATAATGTTGTCACTAGCTGTAGATGATATTGTCACAGATAATATTTCACTTGTATAAAGTGGTCACTAGCTGTAGATGATATTGTCACAGTAATATTTAATGTTGTCACTAGCTGTATAATGTTGTCACTAGCTGTAGATGATATTGTCACAGATAATATTTCACTTGTATAATGTTGTCACTAGCTGTAGGTGATATTGTCACAGATAATATTTCACTTGTATAATGTTGTCACTAGCTGTAGGTGATATTGTCACAGATAATATTTCACTTGTATAATGTTGTCACTAGCTGTAGGTGATATTGTCACAGAAATATTTCACTTGTATAATGTTGTCACTTGCTGTAGGTGATATTGTCACAGATAATATTTCACTTGTTCAAAGGGGTGATATTGTCACAGATAATATTTCACTTGTATAATGTTGTCACTAGCTGTAGGTGATATTGTCACAGATAATATTTCACTTGTATAATGTTGTCACTAGCTGTTTGATATTGTCACAGATAATATTTCACTTGTATAATGTTGTCACTAGCTGTAGGTGATATTTTTCACAAGATAATATTTCACTTGTAAATGTTGTCACTTTGTAGGGTAGGTTTGTTTGTCACAGATAATATACTTGATACACTAGCTGTAGGTGATATTGTCACAGATAATATTTCACTTGTATAATGTTGTCACTAGCTGCACAGATAATATTTCACTCATATAATGTTGACACTAGCTATAAGTGATATTGTCACAGATAATATTTCACTTGTATAATGTTGTCATGCTGTAGGTGATATTGTCACAGATAATATTTCACTTGTATAATGTTGTCACTAGCTGTAGGTGATATTGTCACAGATAATATTTCACTTGTATAATGTTGTCACTAGCTGAGGTGATATTGTCACAGATAATATTTCACTTGTATAATGCAATGTTGTCACTTGTAGATGGTCTTGTCTACAGATAATATTTCACTTGTATAATGTTGTCACTAGCTGTAGGTGATATTGTCACAGATAATATTTCACTTAAATAATGTTGTCACTAGCTGTAGATGGTCTTGTCACAGATAATATTTCACTTAAATAATGTTGTCACTAGCTGTAGATGGTCTTGTCACAGGTAATATTTTACTTGTATAATGTTGTCACTAGCTGTAGATGGTCTTGTCACAGATAATATTTCACTTAAATAATGTTGTCACTAGAAGATGGTCTTGTCACAGATAATATTTCACTTGTATAATGTTGTCACTAGCTGTAGATGGGTCTTGTCACAGATAATATTTCACTTGTATAATGTTGTCACTAGCATAGATGGTCTTGTCACAGATAATATTTCACTTGTTAATGTTGTCACTAGCTGTAGATATATTGTCACAGATAAATTTCACTTGTATAATGTTGTCACTAGCTGTAGATGGTCTTGTCACAGATACACTTGTATAATGTTGTCACGTGCTGTAGATGGTCACAGATAATATTTCACTTGTATAATGTTGTCACTAGCTGTAGATGGTCTTGTCACAGATAATATTTCACTTGTATAATGTTGTCACTAGCTGTAGATGATATTGTCACAGATAATATTTCACTTGTATAATGTTGTCACTAGCTGTAGATGGTCTTGTCTAATCACTTGTATAATGTTGTCACTAGCTGTAGGTGATATTGTCACAGATTTATTTCACTTGTAGTTGTCAATAGCTGTAGATGATATTGTCAAGATAATATTTCACTTGTATAATGTTGTCATAGCTGTAGATGGTCTTGTGA
The DNA here is from genome assembly GCA_030159075.1 of Atrina japonica. Classification (NCBI taxonomy): domain Eukaryota; kingdom Metazoa; phylum Mollusca; class Bivalvia; order Pterioida; family Pinnidae; genus Atrina; species Atrina japonica. The sequence goes on along the minus strand of BROG01000771.1, from coordinate 261,101 downwards.
TAATTTCACTTGTATAATGTTGTCACTAGCTGTCATTTTCTTTGTATATGTTGTCATAGCTGTAGATGGTCTGTGTCAAGATAATATTTCACTTGTATAATGTGGTCACTAGCTGTAGATTATTGTCATATATTTCACTTGTATAATGTTGTCACTAGCTGTAGATGGTCTTGTCACAGTCTTTCACTTAAATAATGTTGTCACTAGCTGTAGATGGTCTTGTCACAGATAATATTTCACTTGTATAATGTTGTCACTAGCTGTAGATGATATTGTCACAGATAATATTTCACTTGTATAATGTTGTCACTAGCTGTAGATGGTCTTGTCACAGATAATATTTCACTTGTATAATGTTGTCACTAGCTGTAGATGGTCTTGTCACAGATAATATTTCACTTGTATAATGTTGTCACTATAGATTGCACAGATAATATTTCACTTGTATAATGTGGTCACTGCTGTAGATGGTCTTGTCAGTAATATTTTCACTTGTATAATGTTGTCAATGTAGATGGTCTTGTCACAGATAATATTTCACTTGTATAATGTTGTCACTAGCTGTAGATGGTCTTGTCACAGATAATATTTCACTTGTATAATGTTGTCACTAGCTGTAGATGGTCTTGTCACAGATAATATTTCACTTGTATAATGTTGTCACTAGCTGTAGATGATATTGTCACAGATAATATTTCACTTGTATAATGTTGTCACTAGCTGTAGATGATATTGTCACAGATAATATTTCACTTGTATAATGTTGACACGAGCTGTAGATAGTCTTGTCACAGATAATATTTCACTTGTATAATGTGGTCACTAGCTGTAGATGGTCTTGTCACAGATAATATTTTACTTGTATAATGTTGTCACTAGCTGTAGATGGTCCTGTCACAGATAATATTTCACTTGTATAATGTGGTCACTAGCTGTAGATAGTCTTGTCATAAAAAGAATAAGATGATATCCGTAACTTTTTGTCCATCTTGTTCAAAGGGAGAAAACTCTTCACATTACTCTATGTATATTTTTGGAATATATCTGAGTTTAACAAGACACTTTAACTCACTTTTTTTGTTTATTTTATAGAACCTCATTAAATATACATCAGCTGCCGGCGGAGACACCCAGGAACTGATGTCAGCAGTACATATGTTGAGTGATCTGTGTCGCGAGGTGGAAAATCTTGCACTTCTAGATAATGTCGAAGGCTTTGAAGGAGATGTCAAGAAACTGGGACCTGTTATCAGACATGTAAGTATAATATGAACTAAGGCAGCATCTTAAAGTGAGTGCAGCTTCTAAGTTGTTGCATCATCTTGTTAACATGTTAGGAAAATGACATGCAGTCTTAATACAGTTACGTGACCATCAAGTGAATTATGGGGAAAAAAAATGGTGTCTGCATCAAATCACTAGAAAGAAAGTTTTCAGGAATCTAGTTTTTAATGAATTTGAGATTTATTTGTTTTATCTTTTATTCATTTTTATATGCCTGTCAAAGATGGCGTATTATGATATGAAGTTGTCCGTCCGTCTGTTCAGTTGTTTTATGCCATAACTCAAACAACTATGGCACGATTTTTGTCAAACTTAGTAGGATGCTTTATTGCATAAACCATTCTGACGAGTTGGTTAATCGTGAACTTACAACCATATTTACAAGAGTTATGCCCCTTTTATTGCCAAATATGGGCATTATGTACAAACTGCAAGAACTTTTTTGTATTTCCGTCAATTCCTTTCAAATTTGGTATGCTATCACAACAAGCAATAATGTTTAACATATGATACTGATTTTGTTGTCGAGTTTCAACTTTCTGCAGAATTGGAGTTATGGCCTTATGTGATCTATTTTTTTCTGGTTTCTTATGTTCAATTTTCTTGTGGGCAAAACTAGTCCCAGTTTTCACCTGATTCTACATGTGTGATTGGTATTACATGAAGATGTGCATATCATAAAATGAAGATACTGCACTAATTTTCATGAAAGTTATGGCCCTTTGATTGCCCCCCCAAAAATGGCATTATGTAGAAAATGCAAGAACTTTTTCATTTCTTGTCGGTGCATATAGTCCCACAGTTCTCACCCCAATGTTTTGCATATCGTAAAATGAAGATGCTGCTTTAATTTTCATGAGAGTTACAGCTCTTTGATCATCAAAAAATGACATGATGTAGAAAATGCAAGAACTTTTTTATTTTTGGTTTAATTCCTTTCAAATTCGGTATGGTATCATGCAATAGTATTTAACATATATTACGGGTTTTGGTGTCGTGTTTCAACTTTCTGCAGAGTTATGGCCCTTTGTGACCTAGTTTCTGATTTCTTGTGTTCATATTCATTGTTTATCAACATGTAACAGAGTATTGTTTTGCACTTAAATATCTGTTTCCAATAATCTTTTTTTTATATTTTTTGTACGTATTTTGCATTTGTACAGGACAAAGTAATAGTTTGGAAAGATGAGAAGGATGTTGGAGATGAACACCATATTTTCCTTTTTCCGGACAAATTAATGGTTGCCAAAACATTGAATGTGCCACATGAGAAAGATTTACCTAAACTTGAGTTTGATCAAATGATTGAGGTAATATTACATTTTCTTTGATGAACCTTGTTTGTTTGTTTGTTAGTTTGTTTGTGTGTTTGTGTACTTCTGATTTTCTTCACACGCTTTATCATAAGGTAGAACAACACTTACAGTGATATAATTCATGTTTGTAGCAAAATTTCAAAAAAGATCAAAATTTGATCTCACTTTGTACAGATAACACTTTATACAGCTCTCACCTTATGCAGATCTCACCTAAAATAAATGTCACTATATACAGATCTCACTTTACACAGATGTCAACATCAGTTACAGTTTATATTACTATACTGACATTCCGGTCACGTGACCAGGTGTCCTTCTTCCCCTTAATACAATTCTGTGAGTTTGAGAACTGGTCATTAATACAGGGCTAATACAGAAAAAGCAGTTAATCAATTCTATAACAAATTATAACTGGTCTAATATAGAATTTTCACTTCCTGTTCTGAATCATGAATGGAAGCATTGAGAAAATGATCCCGCTTCAGAAATAGTACAGGATAAATTGGGAGTAAATTGAAATGGACTGTAATAGATTTCCTGAACAAAAATAGTACAGGATAAATTGGGAGTAAATTGAAATGGACTGTAATAGATTTCCTGAACAATGAGCATTCTGGAATGGACTTTGTATGTGTAGCAGACCAAAACCAAGAAATATTATGTTCATGACAGAATCTCGGTCAGAAATGCACAAGACAGAAAGATGTGATCTGCATTTTGACTCATGACATTATAACTTACACAATCTTTGTTGTCCTAATATCATATGGGATATACACCATCAGTGAATTTCATATGGGATGAGAGCGAAGACTGTCAATTTTATGTCTGTTTGACTGTCATTTTGGTTGGGCCTATAAAGCTTTTCTAGCATTTAAAATGACGCAGATCTGTCGTATACAAAATGTACAAAAGCAACGTTTTTAACCACTGCATTTCTTTTTAATGATGCCACTTGCAAATGACGCAAACCAAACATGCATTGTGATGTAATAGTTATAATGAAATTATTAAATGAGCACTTGCTGTGTCTTGTACAGACATATCGGGTCTCGATCAGCTGCATTGGCCCTCGGCTTTGCCTCAAACCAATACAGCTGACCTTGACCCAACACGAATGTGTTTGGACATAATGCCGGATCAATATGAAAACGCCTATTTAATAACACTATGGTATAAATAGTTCTGATCTGTATAAAGTGAAATCTCTAAAAAGTGAGGTCTGTATAAACTGAGATCTGTATAAAATGAGATATACAAATCAGATCTACTTATACATCTCACTTTATACAAAGCTCACTTTTGATGTATTGTAGCATATGTGCCTAATACATATAACTTATTTTTTCATCAAAATCAAAATTGGCATGAAAATTTGTGATTTATATATATATATATATATTTCTATGGCCTATACTATGCATAACTACATTTCCTTGGTGTGTACTACACATAATTTTATTTCCCTAGCCACAACCCTTTTTAGCTCACCTGACCTGATTTAGAGTTATTGCCCCTGAAATGTTGATTTTTATCCTTATTTTTTTTTCTAAAATTATACAAAATGCGTCAAAACTAACTAGCAAAAAATGATCAGCAAGACATCTTAAATATTTAAGAAGAATCTAATATTCTGAATTTGAGTTATGGCCCCTGAAATGTAAATTTTAGTGATTTTCATAGTTTTGGGCTATTATCTCCAAAACCACAATATATATATAACAGTATATAAATTAAAAGTGTTAAATGAAAATATGATCAGTAAAACCAAACCTTACAGGAATGATGTAAGGAAGGTCCTTTACTAAGATAGCCCAAATTTTTCCATTCCGCCAAAAGACACGGTCGCCAGTGCAGGCATAGACTTCCAATGGGTAATGTAGTTTAACATTGGATCCTATGTGAAATACATCTGAAATTGCTTTGCAAATTGAAATTAAATTTGGACAGTATAGTACAGGTGAGCATTACAGGCTCCTGGGAGCCTCTAGTTATAACATTTGTTAATACTTGGAAACAATAATAACCCATAGGCATATTTATCTCCAAGCACGTTAAAAACATAGGAATTCGAAGTATACACCTGTCGCACGAGTTATTTCTCTTTGTTCACTGAGGTGTTCCATCTTTTGGTAGATTGAAATGTGATAAAATGGTAAGCGCAATCAGATTTGCAAGTATAGCACTCATTAATAAGCATGTTCCTTGCCAATTATATTTCTCCAGCATTTTTCAGTGACATATGGTGGTATTATTGACCCTACATCTCCACCATTTTATTTGTTAATGATACATGTATGTACATGGGGAAACAAAAAGGGATCAAAGGCACGCCCAATACTCAAGAATGATAAAATGAATGGTAGTTATGTGTGTGTAATACAGGCCAAGGAAATGTAGTTATGTGTAGTGCATGCTAAGGAAATGTAGTTATGTATGTAATACAGGCCAAGTAAATGTAGTTATGTGTATGTATAGGCCAAGTAAATGTAGTTATGGTGTAGTATAGACCACAGAAATGTAGTTATGTTGTAGTATAGACCAAGGAAATGTGTGTAGTACAGGCCAAGGAAATGTAGTTATGGTGTAGTATAGACCACAGAAATGTAGTTATGTTGTAGTACAGGCCAAGGAAATGTAGTTATGTGCAGTATAAGTCAAGGAAATGTAGTTTTTGGCTTAGTAGAGGCCAAGCAAATGTAGTTATGTGAAGTACAGGCCAAGGGAATGTAGTTATGTGTGTAGTATAGGCCAGGGAAATGGTATGCCTATACTACGCGTAACTACATTTCTCTGGCCTGCACTACAACATAACTGTATTTCTGTGGTCTATACTATACATATCTACATTTCTCTGGCCTGCAGTACAACATAACTGTATTTCTGTGGTCTATACTATACATATCTACATTTCCTTGGCTTGTGCTACTTATGGCCTATACTAGGATATAACTACATTTCCTTGGCCTGTCTTACATACATAACTGAGCCGGCCCGTAAGTGCCGAGCATAGGCCAAAGTTTGAAGCCCTTCACTGACATTTGGTGACATCTCCATATGAGTGAAATATTCTTGAGTGGGACGTTAAACAACAATAAACAAACATACATAAAATACATACATTTCCTAGGTCTTTACTACTCATAACTACAGATTCTTGGTCTGTACTATACATAACTACATTTCCTGGGCCTGTACTATAACAAAACTACATTTCCTTGTTCTGTGTTACATACATTACATTACTACATTTCCTCGGCGTGTAATACACAAAACTACATTTCTTTAGCCTGTACTATGACATAACTACATTTTCATATGTGAAAAAACAGTAAAACGCTCAAAATTCACAAATTTTCGGCCACTTGGCTTTTATCAAGTGAAAGAACGACAATATATATATCAGTTACATAGTATTAAGTCTGCACAATACAAAGCTCCAGTGCAAATTGATTTGTATTGTGCAGACTTAATACTATGTAACTGATATACATATTGTATATATTACACATAACTACATTTCCTTGGTGTGTATTACATATATAATTACATTTCTGTGGCCCATACTACAACACAACTACATTTCCGTGGCCCATACTACACATAACTACATTTCCTTGGCCTATACTACAACATAACTACATTTCCTTGGCCTATACTACACATAACTACATTTCCTTGGCCTGTACTAGACACAACTACATTTCCTTGGCCTGTACTAAACATTCCTGTATGTGTTTTTATCACCCAATGTATATGTTAGTTCGACAACACACATACGTCTTGTACATGTTACACACATATTTACACGTGTTTGGCCTGCACAAGAACATCTTCACTAATTGCTGGTTGGGTGTATTTGTAATAAGATGCCAGGATTGGTACTGATGTAAGTGCTTGGTTTGTTTACACTAATAACAAAAACCTGCCAAACGGATGGTAGATATGTACTTCATTTTGATAACAAACTCTGCATCATCTTGAAGGTGACCCACGGAGCTCCAGACACAACAACTACAAAGCCAGTTACTTCTGATATTAAACTGCTTAAGTACTTGATAAATATATGTTATATTACTTATCATTCCGTCGAAGAAAACAAACGTGATATTTACTTCCGTTGGTAAACAAACAGAAAACAATAAAATAAAATGAAAGAAATATTTCATGAAGCACAGGAGAATTTAAACAGCAACTATCAATGCCAGAATGTTAATAATCATATACAGTCAGAACTCATTATGTTGAGATCAGTAATGTCAATTTACCCGGTTAACTCGGGATCAAGAGCTGGTCCCGGCAATTTTCCTTGTCTATATCTTACTAAAAAAGATAACTCTAGAGTGGAAAAGTAAACAAAAACAAAAAAACAGCTTATGTTGATGTTAAAACCATGGTTCTGATGTTTATTTTCAGTGTGAAAGTGACCAGTTATCTCGAGATTGTTATTTTTTTTACATCTTCATTAAATTGTCATGCAATCATATGACTAGTGCTGAATAATTTGCCTTCTGTGTTGTTTTTTGACTACATCAAATAATAAAAATCTTCACAAGAATTATGGTTCACATACAATATACATTTACAATATACATAAGTAATCTGGCAATAACTGAAGATCTCACGAGAGGAATCAATTTTAGTGACAGACCTTTTAAAATGAGGACCTGTTTATCTCTATTTTTTTTTGTTCCGGCGACCTTGCGATAATGAGGTTTGACTGTACTTATACAGTGGAACCTTGCCTTTAGACCACCTCGGTTAGGAGACCACCTCGCTTAGGAAACCACGACCCATTTAAGACCACAAATTTTTAGTGTCTTGAGAAATATCTAATAAATACAGGACCTTACTCAAGAGACCACCTCACAATGAGACCACTTTGAGTCAGTCAGTTAGGTGGTCTTAATAGTGACGTTCCAATGTATGTCAATTGGGAACTTTGGAGCTAGCCTGGATTACCATTATGATCCTGCATTTATTTGCACATTTTCCATTTTGTTTCGCATATGTTCTTCCTGTTTTCATACTTACCTTATTTTACAACGTATGTAGCGCACATGGAATGTCCTTATGTTTTAGCGCATTAACATTATTTTGTGTAAAGAAATCCAAGAGACTCTTAAAACAAACCACAGTGGGTTATTTAGTTGAATGCCAATTTACTGAAATTGTTGCAGGCCTGGTAAAATGTGCGGACAGACTGGGAATCAAACCCAGGACCTTCCGAACACTAGCAGGGCCCACTTACCAATTGCACTATTGGGGCTATCTGTATGTTACCGAATTCGGAAATAATGTTAAGTCCAGAAAACATTCTTTCGTATATCTGTATAAATTCAATTTGAGTTGATTACTGTTTCAAAAAGTAAATTTACTCATGTTTTGAAGTTTGAAGATAATTACTGTTGAAAGAACAAACATTATATTTACCATTTTAAAAACATAATTTTATTTACTTTATCATTTCAGAAAGTATTTCTATATACAGTTTTAAAAGCTAATGATTTTAATTACTTTATTTACTTTTATTTACTCTTTGAAAATCTATTCCAGAACCAATGCATAAATTGATAAACTAAATGCATCATATTGATCTGTATGAATGTATGAATCAGGGTTGTGTTTTTCGTAGAATTAGGGAAATAAATAATTATTGACAGTAAGGTGCTGGTTTTAGTTAGGATCTGGACTTATTTCATATTTATAAAGACAAGTTAAATACACTGAATATTTATCTTCTTTATGCAATATTCCACTGTATTTGTAAGATATTAAGTCAGTTCAGGTGAGAAATGTGGCCCAAAATATACCTCTTGTTATTTTAATGAAATGTCCCATAACTCCAGCAAATATGGCTGACTATTGACCATAATCAATTTCATCCCAGATCTTTACTTTAAATTGATTTAGAATTTGGTTAAAGGAATTACATTCATTTGATATAAACCAAAATGTTTTAACAAACAAATAGAAACACTTAAAACAAAATGACAACACATCTTTGATCATGGAACATAAAAAATGTTGATTATTATTTGGTATCTGTTCTACACCTACTGACAACATGGGTATATGGAGTTTAAGTACCAATGTATATCAGGTAGTTATGAGGAATATTAAGTTCTATGCTTCAGATGCCTCTTCAAACTTTGTTGAATTGGGCAAATGAAGAAGAACAAGAGTGTGAGAGAGGGTTGAGGGAAAGAAGTGTGAGAGGTAATGGAAGAATGAGAGGTGTTGGAAGGATGTGAGGTAGTGGAAGGATGAGAGGAGGTGGAAGGATGAGAGGAGGTGGATGTGTGAGAGGTAGTGGAAGGGTGAAAGGTGGTGGTGGAAGGGTGAAAGGAGGTGGATGTGTGAGAGGTAGTGATTGAAAGGTGAAAGGTAGTGAGGGAAAGGTAGTGGATGAGAGGTAGTGGAAGGGTGAGCAGTGGATGAGAGGTAGTGGAAGGATGAGAGGTAGTGGAAGGGTGAGAGGTGGGTGAGAGGTAGTGGAAGGGGTATAAGGTAGTGGAAGGATGAGAGGTGGTGGATGGATGTGAGGTAGTGGAAGGATGTGAGGAGGTGAAAGGTGGTGGAAGAGTGAGTGAAAGGTGAAAGGTAGTGAGGGAAAGGTAGTGGATGAGATGTAGTGGAAGGGTGAGTGGTGGATGAGAGGTAGTGGAAGGGTGAGCGGTGGATGAGAGGTAGTGGAAGGATGAGCGGTGGATGAGAGGTAGTGGAAGGAAGAGAGGTGGATGAGAGGTAGTGGAAGGGTGAGAGGTGGATGAGAGGTAGTGAAGGGTGAGAAGTAGTGGAAGGACAACAGGAGGGTGAGAGCTAGTGGAAGGGTGAAGGGATGAGAGGTAGTGGAAGGGTGAGCGGTGGATGAGAGGTAGTGGAAGGATGAGAGGTAGTGGAAGGATGAGTGGGTGGAAGGAAGAGAGGTGGATGAGAGGTAGTGGAAGGGTGAGAGGTGGATGAGAGGTAGTGGAAGGGTGAGAAGTAGTGGAAGGACAACAGGAGGGTGAGAGCTAGTGGATGAGTGGAATTTTGATTAGAAGCAACAGATAAGAAACCCCTTTTAAATTTTAGTACTTTTTAAAACAGATGAAGAGCTGGCCTGGGTCAGTCGGTAGCGTGCTCGACTCTGGATTGTGAGGTCGTGAGTTCGAGTCCCACCCGCAACAGGTTTTCAGATGAGACAGTGAAAATTGGAGGTATCGTGTCACAGTAGGTGTCGGCACGTTAAAGAACCCTCACTATTCAATGGCCGTAAGTGCCGAGCATAGGCCAAAATTTGAAGCTCTTCACCAGCATTTGGTGATGTTTCCATATGAGTGAAATATTCTTGAGTGGGACGTTAAACATCAATAAACAAACAAACATAAAACAGATGAAATATTGATTGAATAGCATGAAATAAAACATTCCCCATCATGGTTGATTGAACTCGGTGTGGTCACACTATGTGTTCTAGTGTCCACAAGACATCACTACATATCTGGATTTGCTAGTGCCCAGATACATGCTGCAGTATTTCATACATCTCGGCCCTGTTTGTCATTCTTCATGTATCTGGTAAGAATAGTTTAATATTTAAATTTGTTTGTCATATTATGTACAGGATTCCTACACTAACTAAGGATTAATGCAACAAGGCAGTGCAGTTACTGTTAGATGGAGAGATCCAAACTGCTGTGGCAAGAGCTCTGAATATCCATTCAAGCACAATATCTTGCTTGTACAGCCTGACTGTTACAACCGGTGGCCTCCCACAAACTGACTGACCAAAGGTTATGACACCTCATCAGGATCATTTAATGAGGTTGCAGCACTTGCACAACTGGTTTAGAACTGCAGAAGAAACTGCAAACAGGACACCAGCGTCCAACAATCCAACAATAAGATAAAATACTGTGTTGAGGTGTCTCAGCTCCTACAACATTAAGCCCTGTCACGTGGCAGTAGGTATGCCTCTATGGAAAGATGGTGCCATGTACTCTTCTGGTGAGTCAGGATTCAGATGGACGTTGTGGCCGCAAAACCTGATTGGTTATCATTGAAGGCAATTTCACAACTTAACAGTACATCGACACTGTTCAGTACAACATAATCTTTCAACAAGACAATGCTTGATGTCATGTGGCACAGTGTGTGTAATGGACTGTCTGCGCCAAAACAATGTCGACATGTCATCTTGGCCCCCCGTATAGTCCCGATCTCTCCCCAATAGAATATGTGGGACATATTAGATCCACACATTAGAATGTGGCCAAATCCAACAGAGACTCTACCAGCTCTTCGCCAGGCACTTCTGGAAGAGTGGCAGAGCATGCCTGTGGCAGAAATAAATCCGTATAATTAACTCTAGGCATAGCAGAACTTGGGCAGCAACAAATTCTAACAGGGGTCATACTTGAAGTTGAAAAATTTCAATGACTATCATCTCTTCAGCCTTTACATTTCTTGCCAAAGTGATGATAGCTTACTCTAAAATCACTGTTATCCAAAAGAGTATATGTGTGTATCTTCAGTTGGCTGTATAAATTAAACGATCTACAGTAAAACCTGCTATAGCGGCCACCTCTATAGAAGGATTACCTGTTTATAAAGGCCAATTTTTTCAAGTCCCTTGACCTGTCCTTCGGATGAGACAGTAAAACCCGAGGTCCCGTGTCACAGTAGGTGTTGGCACGTTAAAGAACCCTCACTGCTCAATGGCCGTAAGTGCTGAGCATAAGCCAAAATTTGAAGCCCTTCACTGGCATTTGGTGACGTCTCCATATGAGTGAAAGATTCTTGAGTGGGATGTTAAACAACAAACAAACATAAAGTCCCTTGACTGCATACTCGAATTAAATTGAAGCTGTGTATAAGGATCACCTGCACATAAAGGTAAATATTTTCTGGTCCCTTTGGTGGCCCTGTATACAGGTTTCACTGTATTTAAATGAAATAATAAATCAAAAATTGGAAGTCACCTTTTTTTTGTGTGTCAGTATGATAAGTTTATTTTGCCCAAATTAAATCAGTTAAAAAAAGTGTCAGATGGCTTATAACATTGTTCTAAATATCGAGTCACATGATTCTTTCATGGGTGTCATCACATCTATAGAAGTCACATATCTGTACAGGTCAAAGCTGGACATACTTATCACACAGTGCTGGACATACTTATCACACAGTGCTGTACATACTTATCACACAGTGCTGTACATACTTATCACACAGTGCTGGACACACTTATCACACAATGCTGGACACACTTATCTCACAATGCTGGACATACTTATCATACAGTGCTGGACATACTTATCACACAGTGCTGGACATACTTATCACACAGTGCTAGACATACTTATCACACAGTGCTGGACATACTTATCACACAGTGTGGACATACTTATCACACAGTGCTGGACATACTTATCACACAGTGCTAGACATACTTATCACACAGTGCTGGACATACTTATCACACAATGCTGGACATACTTATCACACAGTGCTGGACATACTTATCACACAGTGCTGTACATACTTATCACACAGTGCTGGACATACTTATCACATAGTGCTGTACATACTTATCACACAGTGCTGGACATACTTATCACACAGTGCTGTACATACTTATCACACAGTGCTGTACATACTTATCACACAGTGCTGTACATACTTATCACACAGTGCTGGACACATTTTTATTACACAGGGCTGGAAACACTTTTATTCCACAGTTCTGGACACACTTTTATCACACAATACTGGACACACTTTTATTACACAGAGCTGGACACACTTTTATTACACATTACTGAACACACTTGTATCACACATTGCTGGACACACATTGTTTTATCATACACTACTAGACCCACATTTTTATCACTCAGTACTGGACACACTTTTATCACACAGTGCTGGACCCATTTCTATCACAGCGCTAGAAACACATTGTTTTATCACACATTATTGCTGGTCAAATATTGTTTTATCAGACAGTATTGGACACATTTTATCACACAGTGCTGGACACACTTTTATCACAGTGCTGGAAACACTTTTATCACAGTGCTGGAAACACTTTTATCACACAGTGCTGGACACACTTATCACACAGTGCTGAACATACTTATCACACAGTGTTGGACATACTTATCACACAGTGCTAGACACACTTATCACAGTGCTAGACACACTTATCACACAGTGCTGGACATACTTATCACACAGTGCTAGACACACTAATCACACAGTGCTAGACACACTTATCACACAGTGCTAGACACAATTATCACACAGTGCTAGACACACTTATCACACAGTGCTGAACACACTTTTATCACACAGTGCTAGACACTTTTATCACAAAATGTTGGATACACTTTTATCACACAGTGCTGGACACACTTATCACATAGTGCTAGACACACTTATCACACAGTGCTAGACACACTTATCACACAGTGCTGGACATACTTATCACACAGTGCTAGACACACTTATCACAGTGCTAGACACACTTATCACACAGTGCTAGACACACTTATCACACAGTGCTAGACACACTTATCACACAGTGCTGGACATACTTATCACACAGTGCTAGACACACTTATCACACAGTGCTAGACACACTTATCACACAGTGCTGAACACACTTTTATCACACAGTGCTAGACACACTTTTATCACAAAATGTTGGATACACTTTTATCACACAGTGCTGGACACACTTTTATCACAAAATGTCAGACACACTTATCACACAGTGCTGGACACACTTTAATCACATAGTGCTGGACACACTTTAATCACATAGTGCTGGACACACTTTTATCACACAGTGTTGGACACACTTTTGTCACACAGTGCTGGACACACTTTTGTCACACAGTGCTGGACACACTTTTAGCACTAGTTTCTGGACACACTTTTAGCACTAGTTTCTGGACACACTTTTAGCACTAGTTTCTGGACACACTATTTAAATTGTCAAAAGTATATTTAACATGTTAACTGCATCAGTCATTCAAAGTTGATAGAAACAATTAATAAATACTTAGGATTCCAGAAACAGATTCATCATTTACAGATGCTTATATAAATAATCATAACATATTTTGAAACAGACGATAAACAAACTTAGACATGTTTATATATTCTCCTGTTGCTTTTGTAATATATTTCAAGACGTTAATATCACTCAGAGAGAGAGAGAGAGAGTAATCAGTTGTTAAGGTAAACAACACATAATAATGAGACAATTGCATGTCATTCACATGTTCTATAAATGAGATTTTTGCCACCCATATGGAGCCCCATCAAGCATCAGGTGGGCTTGTGTTAATGACCAGAATGTTGCCTTTGGAATGTGAAGGGAGATAAAACCATTAAATGATGCTTTTTTGCTAACAGCATATTCTAAATTCTGGAATATAAAATCAAACTATCAAAATGTTATATATAATATCAGATTATTGGTATATATTTCTATGTGTGTCTGACTGTATACATGTATTCAAGCTTTATTGAAAAATCCAATGTGGATCTGTTTGAGCTAAGACTGGTATTGTATAACACATACTGTGATGATCTCCTGCTTATTTATGTATCAGATCACTTTCAAAACAAACAAGGAACAGCTGTACACTCATAGTGCAAAGAACAAAAATGTTGGTACATATGTCAATACTTACTGTCCCTTAGCTTTTTTAATGGAGGTTAGAGGGGCTGAGGACTTTAGTTCAAGTGTAACATTAGTTTGTTCATACTTCCATTTCTTTGTCAATTCTTTTGGAATTCTACAGACCTTTGTTGCCAGCAGGTTCTGATACATCTGTTAACTAAATAGGTGATACATCTACCACTGCCATAAGACACATTTTTAAGTATAAAATGGAAAGAGACCAAGAACCAATCCCCTCCCTCCCCCAAAAATGATAATAATTATTAAAGGGATTTATTATATATATACAAATATACAAATATTTTTAAAAAATGTTACTCAAGATAATAATTAAAGATAATTTGAGCAATTTCATTCCCCTGCAAAAAAATTCATCCTTGTATTATTCAAATATAGCAGTTGTATCAAAATTATAAAAAAATATCCTTTTAGATACTTTTCCAGAGGATTTTGATTTCACACATGAGTTATCTTTCTTGATAAGACCGTACTTTATTATAATTGCAGGATTTATACTACGCCATTAGTTCCATGGCTTATCATTTGTTTCTTGCCAAAGTTTCAGAAACTATATCAACACTGCAGAGTCTATATTTATCTTCTTACTTCTAACATCTAAGTTCTCTATCTGACTCATAAATGTAAAACCAGTTGCTGCCTGCCAAGTCTTGCTCCTTTTTGCAAAAGAAAATATCAAATTCCTGTCTTCGTAATCACAGTGGAGAATTCAAGTGATTTAATCAAGAATCCAGCTATTTAGCAAGTGGTGTAGAGAAAGTGAGGAAAGTTTTCGATGACGCAAGTCCTCTCACCTTAAAGAAATTTGACTGGCTAACTTTGCGCCATTTTTATGGTTGTTTTTTATGTTTTAGTTGAAGGATGTTGATGTCTATGGAGATGCTGTAGAGAATACACGAACTGTTGAATTATGGGATAGCAGGGAGGCTGCAAATACATCATCGCAAATACCAGCATTGACATTACAAACACTTAATCCATATACAAAGCAAGCTTTGGTGAGAGACTTACAGGAGGCTCAGAAAACTCTCGGTAAGTTTATATATTTATATATATGTATTTACATTTATATACATGTATTTATAGTTTGTGAAATGAGTAACTAATGGACTGTTTAACTATGTTATGTAAGTTTATCATTTTGATCTGTAAACAGCAGCGAAACCAGCATAGCATCTGTGCAGAGTACACTAATTAGTTTTAGTCCTTGGCCATTATTAAAAGGTATCATATAAGAGAGGTTATGTGTTTGGACCAATATATGAATCGTATTTATATGTAAAAAGAGATATGTGTCAGTTGTTAATTGTTTTTATCGGTTTCACTCTCTGTGTGTGTTTTCTGTGTATGAGTGTGTTCACATTTTTGCAGTGGTCCCTATCAACTCATTCACCTCAAGAGATACATTTGGACTGGTCTAAGTCATTGATTTACAGCAGAGTCCATTGTTTTTCAGGGGTTGACAAGTCAAGTGACTATAATAAACACATAAATTACATACCACATTGGTCTAGTCTATTTAGATTTATCCATCTTATCTGCATTTTGGGGGCAACAACTTATTAAATTTCAGTGATTGTTCAGTTTTAAAATATTAAGTCAACAATTAACAATTTACTAGATAAGCCCAACTTGTAATCTGTTTACAGGAGATAGTAATTGATGTACCTGTATTAGCCATTTGTAATTGTTTACAATTTATCTGGTTTTTCTCATTACTGGACATGTCTAATTACTGGACACATCAGTAATCTGTTTTTGTGCTGCTCCGACTACAGGTAACTGAAGATGAACTTGACCATAAGGGGCTTTTTTCTGATAGATGTAACCTTGGCTAGACCTATCACTAGCTTAGCTTTAATTTTGTAAAGATCTATATCATGTCAAGGTCAGGTCACTTGTACTTTAGTCCAGTCAACTTGACTAGTGGTGTTATATTGTACTCATATTAATGACAGATCATTCTTAACTCATCAACCCCTGAAAAACAATGGACTCCTCTGTTAATTAATGACTTAGACCAGTCCATGTGTGTCTTTAGGGGTAAATGAGTTAAGAGATTGTTTAGCTTGAGTTACAGCTTGCTTATCACATTGGCCTTACCAATCATTTATAAAACGGAGCATTATATGAACAAGTATGAGTTTTAAAAAACAATGTTCTGTGCCACAGCAGGGATGTCAAACAAAAAAAAAACTCTCACTGCACTGGCAACAGTCCATAGCACAGGTCAAAATTTGTGACACTGACTTCACCTTCACTAACTTAAAGATGGTGACTTCTTCATATAAGTAAAAACTCGTAGGCAAGATGGAAGAACACATTCTAACAAAAAGCAAACAAAAATATACAAATCAAAATAATTTCAACATGTTTAGTATATTCTGATTATATATGAATGAATCAAATTTCAGAGGAGAGAAAGAGAGAGAGAGAGAGAGTAAATTATGTTAAAAATAGTTTTTAAATAATCATAGAACATTTAAGCAGTTTTAAATGAAAATCTCCCTTTGAAGCTTACATATTACTGTTGCAATATAAGCAAATTGTTTTAAATGTAATTGTATATATATAGTAAAAAATTGTTTAGCCCTTCCCTCTTTTGACTTGTTTCTTACACTACTGATACTAGAGGTAATCACATGATGGTGTATTTTCCTTTGATTTAATATTAAGGTAAAAGGGCAGTTTACCTGAAAATTAAGTCTTATTTAAACTCAAAGCAGTTTATATATGAAAATTAATTGTGCACTTTTCATTTGGTTCACATACATGTAAGTTTTTATAAATCATCCAGCATGTTTGTTTGGGCAAGTTTTTATAAATTGTCCAGCATGTTTGTTTGAGCAAGTTTTTATAAATCGTCCACCATGTTTGTTTGGGCAAGTTTTTATAAATCATCCAGCATGTTTGTTTGGGCAAGTTTTTATAAATTGTCCAGCATGTTTGTTTGAGCAAGTTTTTATAAATCGTCCACCATGTTTGTTTGGGCAAGTTTTTATAAATCGTCCAGCATGTTTGTTTGGGCAAGTTTTTATAAATCGTCCAGCATGTTTGTTTGGGCAAGTTTTTATAAATCGTCCAGCATGTTTGTTTGGGCAAGTTTTTATAAATCGTCCAGCATGTTTGTTTGGGCAAGTTTTTATAAATCGTCCAGCATGTTTTGACACAACATGACATCTCATCACTGAGAGGTGTACTAGATAATTGGATGAGGTGTTGGTTCCACTATAACCATCAACTTGATATCTGATTAGGTGGAAACTGACATATGACCTTTGACATGATGTATTCCTTGCACTTTACTGACAGTATAATGTCTGGACATGGTATAGAAACACAGTTGTTCTCTCTGTAAGATAGTAATTTTTGTTTATGTATCAAAGTCTGCTGGTGTGTGTGTGCGCGTATGCGTCTGTCTGTCTGTCACTGTGTGTGTGTGTGTCTGTCTCACTCTCTGTGTGTATATGCCACTGTGTGTGTGTGTGTGTCTGTCTCACTCTGTGTGTATATGCCACTGTGTGTGTGTGTCTGTCTCACTCTGTGTGTGTATATGCCACTGTGTGTGTGTGTGTGTCTGTCTCACTCTGTGTGTGTATATGTCACTGTGTCTGTGTGTGTGTGTTTGGTGGATGGTTGTGTATATAAGTGTATTTTGATCATTGTGTGTGGTTAATGGTTGTGTATGCATGTGTATGAAGGGAGAATGTTTAAAAATCATTTTTCCATTCAAAAAGATGACCCTTAATTAGCCTAAAAACTTCAGGAATATTTCAGACAGATTACTTTTTTATCTTGTTTTTGGTCAAGTGGAACTGGTTAGAAAAACTTTTATCCAACCACCGGTCTTCTGAGACTACCTGTCTTTTGAGATCACCTGTCTTCTCAGATCACCTGTCTTGTGAGACCACATTATGAAAACCACATTTTATTCCCAAACTTGATAATATACTCAGATATAACAACATACTCAAACTTAATGATAAAGCCAAGCATGACAGTATACTCAGACATGACAATATACTCAGACATAAAAATGTACTCAAACTTAATGATATAGCCAGGCATGACAGTATACCCAAACTTGATAATATACTCAGAAACGTTAACATGGTTAATATACTCAAACTTGATGATATACTTGGGCATGACAGTATCCTCAGATTTGATAATATACTCATACCTGTTAATATGGTTAATATACATGATACACTCAACTTGATGATATACTCAGGCATGACAGTATACTCAGACTTGATAATATACTCAGACCCATTAATATACTCAAATTTGATGATATTCTCAGGCATGATAGTATATGCAGACTTGAAAATATACTCGGACATTGACGTTACACTCAGACATGACAATGTAATCAAACTTGATAATATACTCAGACTTAACAGTATACAGTACTCAAAACTGAAATATCCTCAAGTCTGATATCTGTAAACATTATCTGTACATACTGGTAGATCATGCCTCTTATCGTCTGAATGCCTATCTGTGTTTCCTCATGTTATCTCCCAGTCTGTCTTCACTGCTGTTTTGAGAACTAATTTTGGAAAATATCTTCCACATTGATATACAGTTTCATATTTTAAAGATGTAAGTCTGTGAGTTTGTAAACAGCTTTATATATAGCTGTATATATCATAGTTATCAGTTTTTGGAAACATCATTTCCAGTGGTATAGCTGCTCTTAATGTAAGGGAGGGTAGGCAGTTGTCTATGGTGTGTATATATATATATATATAAAATACAGAGAAACCTGTATATAGGGGCCACCAAAGGGACCAGAAGATATTGAACTTTATGTGCAGGTGACCCTTATACACAGGTTCAATTTAGTTGAAGTATGCAGTCAAGGGCCCTGGCCCTTATAAACAGGTAATCCTTATATAGAGGTGGCTGCTATAGCAGGTTTTGCTGTATGTCAGTGTTCCATATGAAAGCCCATTATAGTAAAAAATTAGACAATCAAGAAAAATGATTTTGCACTAGTGCTTTCTCTTGTATTCAAATCTTCAGGTACTCTTTTTGTAGAGATCTTTTTAATAATTTTGTTGTATGATATACCCAATACTTGTACAAAAACTCAGAACGTTACAGAGTCTGGCTAAACCCATGAGTGAAGAATTCCCTCAATCAGTGTGAAACATATGTTAGGAATTCCTATCCAACCTACATGTATATATTGGTACAACAGTCATGCGATCAAGTCGATATCACCAAGTTGTTGGAGTCAATATCACTTTTATCTGACATTGACGTATGTTCTTGCTGTAGATATTGATAGGTAAAGTTTATATTTGCGAAAATATTCTGTGGGAGTTTGGAAGCTTCGACTAGATTAAAGAGAAAGATTGAAGATAAAATGCTATATAAAACATGATTCAGCTGTTCTACCTTTGATTTAAAAAGGAGCATTACTGGTAGCTGTGTTTTTTCCCCAAAAAATCTCTTTTTTATGCCCACTGGCCTAAAAGGTCTGCCAGGGGCATCTAGCATTTGGATTGTTCGTCCATCTGTCTGTTTGCATATTTGTCTGTCTGTCTGTCTGTCCGTGATTCCGAACCACTTACATTTAAAGTGCAATATTTCAAGTTTGGATTGTGATACAGTAATCAAACTTAGACTAGGTTCATCTAAAGGTTGCTCACACTTCACTGACATCACATGCCCCTGGGGGGTGGGGTGGGGGTCAAAATGTAGGACATTGCAATATTTAAAGTTTGGATTGTGATACAGTAACCAAACTTGGACTGTAAGATCAGCTAAGGGTTGCTTACCACATACCACATGCCCCTGGGGGTGGGTGGGGTCATTCTATTTACCAGCAAAAAAAAAAAAAGAAATTGGATCCGGGGGCATTTGTGTTTCACAAACACATCTTTGTTTTCTACTTAGATTTATGTACAACAACAAAAAGAGAAGTAAACAAGTATTAAAATTCTTGACTTCCTTTATATTTTGTGAAAATTGCTTGAGAAACCCAGTTTGGGAATTATTTGCTTGCAAATAATTAATTTAACAATACTATTTATACATTCATATGAACTGATTTTATTTTCACAAAATATATCAGAGTATTGAAATATAAGATTTTGTATGCCTTATTTGTTATTGTATATCAATCTAAGTAGCCAAAAATGAAAAAAAATAATTTGGAAACAGAATTAATGCCTCTTTAATGAAAAATCTAAATGAGATGATGACATAAAGATCATGTGATCAGACTTGCAGTTGTTTAGACCATTTCTAAATAACCTCGAAATATCAAATGCCTTATACAGGGGTCAAGGACAAGCTATGGAAGGTCATGTCAGATGTGTAGCTGTATGTAAAAGTCATGGACATATGGTCCAAAGGTCATGAACTTCTGACTCCAATACTATGCCTAGTCATATTTATAAACAATATATTAGCTTTGTTTCTTTAGCTAATAGTAAGTATCCTTTCCTAGCAAAGCTTAAAACATTAAATATTTGTATATTCATATTTAAATATTCAAACACAGGCCTCCCTCAATTTGCATGCATTTTTACTACAAGACCACCTGATCACATCAACAAAGCAAACCAATTTACACACTTATTATCTCATTAACCCCTGAAAAACAATGGACTCTTCTGTAAATCAATGACTGAGACCAGTCCAAATGTGTCTTAAAGGGTAAATGGATTAACATGCTTGAAACAGTGTAGCAGTGACATGTTTTTTTTCTGACTGAGTTTCTTACTGTCTGAATTCTCAAATTTTATTTCAGGAATTTCTGATTTTTGTAGTTTGTTTATGTTTACACCCACTCCATACATAATCATCAAGAACATGTGTAACAGGTGATTTTGTTGTTAAGATTCCCTCTGGTGTAGATGTATGAGTAAAATATTCTTGAGTGGGACGTTAAACAACAATAAACAAAACAAAAAAAAAACTCTGATGTAGATATTCTCCTAACACTGTTACTGTGGAATCACCTTTCTGACTGACTCAAAGTGGTCTGATTAGTGAGGTGGTCTCTTAAGTGAGGTTCTGTACTATTTGATTATTTTTCAAGAGACTGGAAATTTACGGTCTGAATGCGAGGTGGTCTCCTAAGTGAGGTGGTCTCAAGAGTGAGGTTCTATACTTCTTTGATTATTTATCAGGAAACTGGAAATTAATGGTCTGAATGCAAAGTGGTCTGCTAAGCGAGGCGATTTCCAATGTGAGGTAGTTCAAAGTTTAACTGTCATTGGTAAAACTAGGTACTGTAATACAAATTTACATTACAAGGTCACTCATTACAAGGTCATATATCACAAGATCATACATTATAAGTTCATAATAATACCGTAGATGTTTTGGATGTGAGGCAAATATCACTTCTTTCTCTGGACAAGTTTTAGGATGTAAGTTACTGTTTTCTCTGGTAAATGATTCCCAGGTGTTGGGCAAAATTTATGAGATTGGTTTGATCTTAATGGTTCTGAGAAAGGTCAAATCAAGAACAATAAGCTAAACAAGAGTTGAGCCATAATAAATTGACTGATAAAGATGTCGGGCAATATGTTATATTGTTGTGTGAGCAGACTTGAGAAAAAATATGTTGGAATCTATGTCAGAATTTTGCAAAGAACATTAACATCTATCGGCTGCAATATTACATTTTGTTAGACTATTGGCAGAAACATGTCATTTGAAAATTATACTACATACTAATTCAGAAACCTGGGTCAGGTTGTTCAAAAGTTTGGTATAAATCAAGTCTGAATATTTTACTCAAGTCCAGCTAATTCTATAGTTCATGTAATGTCGTCAAAATGAAAATTTCTAAGATTTAAACAAACAACAAGTTTGACGTATCTGATAAGATGGCAACAGGTAACAAGCAAGTTGATAGTCAAAATATGCATCTTGTTTGGCATTTCAAAATGACCTCTATGGTCAAGTGGTCAGAGCACCCACGAAGTCTCATCTCCAGTCAATGTGGCTATTTACCATGCCAGGATCAAAGCAGATTTTATGAGGATGTTTTGTCTGTTTTCCCAGGTAAAGCCAGCCATCTTTTTTTTTCCAGATACTCTGTATTTTCATTTTCTACTCCTCTAAAGCAGGACACCACCAAGCCACTGAAAATTTTATGAATGTGGCATAAATTACCATTAAAACAAAACAAAACAATAAAATTTTATCCTGATGGACTAATTGTAATATAGGTGAGGGATAATCATATTCTATCCAGTAAGAACCTAGGTCCCAACTTGGCTGCCAAATGTCACAGAGACAAATGACTGTCTCTGCTTGTAATCAAACCTAGGACCCCTGGCTTACAAATTGTGTGCTCTACCAATTGAGCATTTTTAGCCAAGCTTGTAGGAACACTATTTAATCACTGCTACATACAACTATGACAAAATCTATTTAATCAGAATGTTTCTCCAAAACAAAGCAGTCATGTTTTGTTCATTCATAAGTTAATGGCCAAATGATGTAATACATTGACATTTACGTTTTGACCTCTGTTGATGTCTCTTTGAGCTTGTGACCTTTTGAAGTAGTTGGAACTCTGTTGTGCTGTAACTGTATACATCTTTCCATTGCCCTGGTATCTATCTGTTCACATTTTTAGATCTTCCATACATCAGCAGAGGTAATTAGTTTCCAGACAATTACTTCAGATTTTAACTGACACTGGAGTGCCAAAGTAAACATAGGTAAATGTTGGTTTAATTGCCAAAACAACACCTTAATCTCAGTTTTTATCACAAAACATGACAACACAGATATAACTCTGCTAAATTTGTCTTTGTAAACAGGATCATAGAAATAGCTTATATATATTTGATACATTTAAGTAATGTCACATTTTTTTTCTGATGTTTTGTAAAATTTGTTTTAGTTTCTGTTAGTGTGTATCGTGCCCACGGGCCTTTCATATTTCATATATGCAAATAACTCCTATAGAACTTACCCAGCATCCTTCAATGTGATGTCGCCCAAATCTGAAGACTCGCAGGTGATATCTCTGCCTCTAAACTATACATAATACTTTTGCTTTAGACTTAGCAGGCAATTAAAGCCATTATCATTTTATGGTCAGGTTCTGGTAGTAATTACTATAAATATCATTTGAGCCCCAACTGGAACCTTAGCTGATTTTGTGAGAAAGTTTGCCAGTTTACTTGCAGAAGGCCAATGGTCTCTTTTCAAGTACATTGTAAATGGGTTCTCTCTTCCACCATTAAAACTTGGCCACCAACATTTATATGAAAAATTTATGAGTGTGCAATTAAACAACAATTACACATCTCCACACTCCCACACCCCCCAAAAAATAATAATAAATATAAATGTCAAATAATGATAGTAATACATTAACAAGTTAGACACAGATAATCACAAATTGTTGATCAATCTTTCAAAATCATCCACATTTGACCGTGATTATAGGCAATAAAGTCAAGACAGGCGTTTTAGAATCACCAGGCAGTAGAATTTATATTTTTCCTGTTAGCCTAGAAATACCTTTTTTCATCACCCTCAATAACATGAACGGCAAACTTTTCATAAAATCATAATTATGTTTGTGATATTTATACAAGTCAAATTCCAGTATATAGAGTTATGGTATAATTGTATTAGATTCTTAGAATTAGACAACTATTCTAGAGTTACATGAGAACACTGTTGGTTTAGAGTTTTATTGTGAATTGTAAGGCATATAGACTCTGAGGTACATACCTTTCTATATCGTCAGGTATTTCTGATTATTGGCCGAGAGTTTTACTATAAAGTTTTAAGGCGTATAGACTTTGAGCTACATACCTTTATGTATCCTCATGTATTTCTGATTATTGGCCGAGAGTTTTACTATAAAGTTGTAAGGCGTATAGACTTTGAGCTACATACCTTTATGTATCCTCATGTATTTCTGATTATTGACTGAGAGTTTTACTATAAAGTTGTAAGGCGTATAGACTTTGAGCTACATACCTTTATGTATCCTCATGTATTTCTGATTATTGACTGAGAGTTTTACTATAAAGTTGTAAGGCGTATAGACTTTGAGCTACATACCTTTATGTATCCTCATGTATTTCTGATTATTGACTGAGAGTTTTATTACAGAGTTGTAAAGCATATAGACTTTGACCTGCATACCTATTTGTATCATCAGCTATTTCTGATTATGAAATTGATTAGTCAGCCACTGACATCTATTGGTGTCTTTGAAACCTGACACATGGTTGTACAGTGCTCCAGATAACTTTCTGAGCACTTGGGTATAATACCCATAATTTCCAAATCCAGTGGGTATTTTTACCCACAAAATTTCTGTCAAGTGGGTATTTTCCAATTCTGTTGCCATATTACGATTGCCATTGATTTTACTATAAATGCTTGGTGGCTAAATTACCATTAATTAATTTTTATTTAACTGTCTGTACAATGCAAGTCCACAATTTAAACATCTGGGTTTGAGTCGGCTTAATTGCATTATCACTACAGAGCTTTAAAACACATTATGACCAAGATCCATTCAGAACCTCCTCTCTCGGCAGGTTTCAGATCCAACGTGTTTAATTTTACCCTTCAGTTTTGATTTGCATTGGGTATCTTACACATGGATTTTTATTTGCTTGCCTATCCATTTATTTTTTATGCGTAAAATATAAAATACACAAATACGCAGCTTATCTGGAGCACTGGTTGTAGCTAAATAATTTGGAGGGGAGAGATATAAGTTATTGTCAGTAGCTTCCACCAATATATTGGCCATTGTTGATGTTTGCCATTTGGCCTCCCTAGTAAAATGGCCAAAATTAAATTGTTCAAAATATGTAAATGTTCCATGGGAAGGAAATTCTGGATCCGTTTCTAACATTAAGCTCCCACCATTTTAAATGTTTTAACTCCAGACTTGCCAACTTTGAAAAATTTCCATGGGAGAGATTTTTCAACCTCTTGTGGGAGAGACTGTGTTATTTAGTAAGAATTAATAGGAAAATGTAAATTTTTCATGGGAGAGATATGCATTTTTCTTAGAGAAATTATCAAAATTTTACATAAAAAAATAGGGAGTCTCCCTATCTATGGGGGAGACTTGGCAAGTATGTTTTAACTCTCTTCATTTCTGTTTAAAATACATCTCAAACAGGACTGTAATACAATGGCGTTATGTTTATATCCCACATCCAGGTATGATAATTGCTGTGTAAACACACAATGTGACAACCTTTTCTACCTCTCACAGAAGCAAGATTTGAAAATTATATAATATGTATACATGTAATTAAACACACACACATACACACACACACCCACACACACACACACACACACACACGCACGATTTCTTATTGATTCATGTGTATGTTCATTTTAATAGATGTTGTCTTTCTAACCACATCTCTGCCACCTCTGCAATGGAACAAAATGATGTGTCCTGTTTTCAAGTACCAATCAAACGCTTTGTTGATTTCATAAATTTCCCAGAAATCTTCATATAAGACGTACATATTTTGATTTGTTTGTACCACAATTTATTACTGAGGTCTATTGATATCTATATATATATATTTGTTTAACTGTCATTCATAGTGGAAACACAGTAATGAAATAAGCTGTGTTGTGTATGCTTAGACACTATCTAATTAACATTCCTGATCAAAAACAGAGAGTAGTCAATTTCTGGTGTTGGCAGTAAGAGAGCAAA
Organism: Atrina japonica; assembly: GCA_030159075.1. NCBI lineage: Eukaryota > Metazoa > Mollusca > Bivalvia > Pterioida > Pinnidae > Atrina > Atrina japonica. The sequence continues at coordinate 235,102 of BROG01000771.1, read as the reverse complement.
CATCTACATAGTGCGTGATCATTTTACCTTAGGGCCTAATGAACCTTGTGAAGACATAGTAAGAAAACATATTTCTCCCACCTTGGACAGGCGTGTTGGCCATTTTGCCAAGCCGCTGGGATTTTTATGTCCAGATCCTAGGGTATAGACAAAATACACATGCTATGATGTCACAAGTATAATTTTATAACGATTGACTTGTATGTGTGATGACAAATTTTATTTACTTGCATAAATGTTTAAAACATCAGAAAAAATAATTAAACATTGGCGTGTTGAATTGAAATCTCAATCCTTGTGGTAAGAACATGAATGTCCATTCCTTGGGCAAACTCGGATTGGACAACCACTCCATTGGATATTTCCTTTCCCACTCCACACAACCATATAAGACTACATTATCCTAGTACACAATTGATACACAGTGGTGCCCTTGTTAACTCACTGTAATCTTCAGTATTGAATATACAGTTAAACCAGCTTTAGTGACCACATGTGTATACAGACCACATGGTCACCAAGACTGTTTTTTTGCTGTCCCTTAATTACCATTTGTTTACAAATCGACCTCTATATAAAGACCACCTCCCTATAAAGACCAGTTTTCTTGTGTCCCTAAGGATGTATGTACTGAAACTTGTATAAGCTATACAAACATTTTAATACATCTTTTCTCTCTAAACTCCTTCCCACTGTATTTTGTGTATTTTATCCTTTCTGTAAGTAGTTAGGATATAAGCCTCATTGGTTACAAGCACTAATTAATTGGTTTTAGAGAGCCAGCTATGAGCAGCTCCATTACGTCCCATCTTTTTGAAGTACACTGATTACCATATAAAAGTTCTATGTCGTCCTACCCCTGTAGGTACAGGGCTTCTGGCTGTTTATATTGAGTATTATTGTACATATAGTACAGTAATCTATATAACCCGGACACCCCTAAGTAGTTAAATGGGATGATCTTTTCTATATGCCTTAGACTAGTTTATTATTGTCTGTAGTGTTGACAGGGCTTATGAGGCAATACATTTTGCAAGAGGCATAATTATACATGTCTGTTGTTATCTTGAGGCTCATATATCTAACAGGAGGCATACATAAGTTAGGCCACATGAAAATTCTCACCGAAATAGTTATACCCAATCGGGGCCAATCTCTGATCCTTCTATCACTGTACTGCAGTTATAAGTAAGTTTTTCATGTACTTAACTTGGGGTGAGGTTTTGATAAATCTATCTGTTTCCACGGCAACAGATGTTATGTGCAGTAAGTTACACAACATACTAGATACATCAGAAGTTAATTGTTATTAATTATAGAAGTTGCTAATGGCACATGTTGTAAATATATAAGCATCTCTGTGGAACTAGATAGAAGCTGGCTGGCGGTGATATTATCTAAGTATTGGTGATGGAATCTTCATCCCTAGTTTTGGCATTAAACCCAAAAATTTCTCTCTGTGTTGAGTGCTTATTTTCGGTTTAACAATCATCACAGCATATGCTGACTAGAACAGTAAGCCTGTATTTTTGTCTATTTTGAATGATCACCTAAAACCCAAAGAACATTCTCAGACGATATGTCAGGTTGTTTATAAGAGAAATCGGTATGATTTAATGTCAGAATATTTCAAGTCTAGAAGTGGAGTTTGTGTGGGCAGTTTTATGTTTATCATCAAAATAGCAGACTAGTGAAACTGAGGGCATGTAAGGTAATTGATTGTCATTTGTTGTTGCTGGCTTCACAGATCTTCGCATTAGGTAGAAGTATAAAAATCACAGGTAGCGAATTATTAATCTGGTTAAGAGGTTCAGAAGACAACATACCAACTCTATTGAACATTGGACATTCATGGACCTCTGGAAATCCAGAGATGGGATCAAGTGCCATGGAGGAGTAAGCATCCCCTGTTGGCCAGTTACACCTGCCGTGAGTCGACAGTCAAATACAAATGAAATGGTGAGGAATGAATCCTTGTCACAATCAGTACTGACAAGTCAATAGCCACTATCAAATAGGCAATTCAGTATTTCACTTGGTGAAATGGTTTGTTTAAACGTTGCAAAATAAGATAATCATAGAAGCCATGGATTTCTCTTTTTTTGCAGTTAAAAGAAAATATGATTGAAAATTTTAAACTGAGAAATTTTTGTAAACTCATGATGAATGTATTGTGGAGGAGAATTATACATCGACTCATCAACCCCAGAAAAAAATGGACTCGATCACTAAGACCAGTCCAAAAGTGTCTTTAGGGGTGAATGAGTTGTCCAGAGGAGAATTGTCGTGGGAAGAAAATCATAAAATTTGTGGTTACACTTGATACAGAATTATCAGAACTGTTGTAAATTGAAAAGCGATGATATTTTGTTTATTACTGGAGGATATACCTCACCTGATCCAAAGTTTGAGAATTATACCAGAATAGTTATCATGAAATGGAGAGTTATAAATTCATTACTGCTGTTGTTTGGAGTATTAATACTAAATGAAAATTCAGAGAATTTAATGTTGTAATTGATTGGATAATTAATCATATACATGTAATTTGCAATCACAGACTCCAATTAACATCTTCAGATTGAGAATTCTTGTGAAATCATGTATTTCATGGTTGTCATTCAATGAACTGCAACAAGCATCATGCTTTAAACCATGAAGTCTCTCACCTCTCATCAATGTGGATTCAATGTGGGTTCGGCCTCCACTGGAACCTAAGCTTAATTCCAGACGGCTGTTGGTCTTTTCCCGGGTACATTGTAACCAGGTTCTCTACTTCACCTTTTAAAAATGGCTGCCACTTTATAAATGACAAATTTTGAGTGTGGCGTAAAACTACTTTCAAACAAACAAGCAATTGCTACCATGATTTGGAGAATAACAAGAGTTTAGAGTTTAGTTGGATTGACTTTCTGGCATCGTCTACAAATGATCTGGGCCTATCACCATAAATCTGAAGAATTACTTAAGTCTAAAAATATTACTCAACTCTGGCTAATCCTGAAAGCTGATTGGCTGAGCAGGCTAAGTTGAGAATATTCTCAGACTTGAGTAAATTCTCAATTTTTATGGCAGCAGGGCCTAATAATAGAGAACTTTCCAGTTAACCGGGATTAATGTTATAATTCTGCATTTAGTCGCACAAGTCACGTGAATTGTGAAAAAATGTTCCTCATTGTTATTTCCGGTTTCAGTTATATACAGATAGCCCCGATAGCGCAGTGGGTAAGAACATCCTGCTAGTGTTTGGAAAGTCCTGGGTTCAATTTCCGATCTGTCTGCACATTAATTCCCCACCTGCTACATTTGGCATTCAAGTAAATAACCCACCGTGGTATGTCTTAAGAGTTTCTTGGATTTCTTTACATAAAATAACGTTAATGCGCTAATGTACGCTGCATACATTGTGAAGGTAATTATGAAAAACCGGATGTATTCATGAGGAACAAAATCAAAAAGTCATAAATAAATGCAGGATCATAACGGTAATCTGAGCCAACTCAAAAGTTCCTGTACTATTGTATAACCATTCTAGGACTTGTAGTCCAACACACACCAAAACATCTATGCATACACATGGTACATGTACCTTTCTGATTATACAGCCTTCAATCAACGCTGTTTTTGTGGGAATGTTTGCAATCTTGCTGGCTGATGACAGTTGATATTTGATCACTCTTTATCTAGATACAATCTCCTTAACCATTAAAACCTGGATTTTACCATATAACTGAAAAATTGTTGAAATTGACCTAAACACCAAAACAGAAACAAATATACCTCAATGATTCCCTATATTGAATCCCCTCCAAGATGTGTACATAACACAGTATAGGGCAGGATAAATGATACACATCACATTGTAGGTCACCTTGAAATGTGTAACCATAGGTCATATTAAAAACATGACCTAGGTCATAAGTGACCTAGGTCATAAGTGATCTACGTCATAAGTGACCTACGTCATAAGTGACCTACGTCATAAGTGACCTATGTCATAAGTGAACAACATCTAAGTTTTACACTGACTCACTAAATATGAAATTCTCTCCATTTCATACCATCTTCCTGTTTCTAGTGAAAATATTTGATAAATTCATAAAGTAAATTGTAAACCAATTATTTTATTCCTGATTTTCATTTTTTTTTCATTTCAGGTGTGGTAAAAAGTAACAAAATGCCGGAACACAGAAAAATAACGCCAAAAACACAAAAAGTCAAATCGTCCAAACAAAAAAGGGTGGCTACTCATGGCGGACAGTTGGACAATGAGTCAGACAGAAGTTCTGATGGTAAGTCTTACATACCTGAAATATTGACATTGACATCAAGTGTTTACAAATACTGACATTAACACAGTGTTTACAAATCATCACATTAACACAAAGTGTTTACAAATCATGACATTAACACAAAGTGTTTACAAATCATGACATTAACACAGTGTTTACAAATCATGACATTAACACAAAATGTTTACAAATCATGACATTAACACAAAGTGTTTACAAATCATGACATTGAATTGTTTACAAAACTTGACATTGAATTGTTTACAAATCTTGACATTGGATTGTTTACAAAATTTAACATTTACAAAAAGTGTTTACAAATTCTGACATTAACATCAAGTGTTACAAATCATGAAAGAAAAATTCAAGTGTTTTACAAATCCTGACATTACAACAAGTGTTTACAATTCCTGACATAACATCAAGTGTTAACAAATCCTGACATGAACTTCAAGTGTTTACAAACCTAATATTAACATCAAATGTTTACATATTCCTGACATTAACATCAAGTGTTTACATATCCTGACATTAACATCAAGTATTACATAATCCTGCCATTGACATCAAGCATTTTTACATATCCTGACATTAACATCAACGTTTACATATCCTGACATTAACATCAAGTGGGTTTTAGATATCAGACATTAAACACAAAGTATTAACAAATCCCAGACATTAATATTCAAGTGGGGAGAAGTGCTTCCATGGATTGTTTAGGAGTGGTGAGTGGGGAGACTGTGGAGCAGTTGTGATGGTTGTTGGGTGTGAGCGTTTTGTTGACGAAGACGTGGCTGAGACGCTGCATGGGAGAAGTGAGGGGGCGAGAGTGGAGGTTGATGGTGTGGGGGGGGTGTGGGGAGTGTTGGATGAGAGTAGTTGAGAAGGATGGGTGTGGTGTGGGAGTGTCGGCAAGAGTGAGCGTGGGAAGTTGGAGTGCGTGGAGGGTGGAGCGGGGAGGTTAGTGGGAGTGGGTGTGGGTTGGGTGATGTGCTAGCGGGTGTCAAGGAGGGTGCGTGGGTGTGAGGGAGTGAAGGGAAGAGGATGTGTGGAGAGCGTTGGCGAAAAAACGGAGTGTGGATTCAGTGCGGAGCTGGGTCGGGTGGGGTTCGTGTGGAAGTGTGGTGGGGAGGCTGATGATGTGTGCATGTGTTAAGATGTGGTGCTGAGGTGACTGGAGTGTTTGAGTGAGAGGGTGGTGTGGGTTGTGGGGCTGGAGTGTGGCAGGAGAAAGGAGGTGTTGTGTACCACCCTATTTTAGGGTAGCGGCTTGGCGTGTAGAGCAATGGTGGTTGGGCCAGAGTAGTGCGGATTAGAGGAGGAGCCTGGGAGTGGAGGCTGTACAATGGTACTGTGTCGGCGGAGGTGAGGCTGGTGGTGAGTGTAGTTGTGGCGGTGGGGGTGTGTGCAAGTGTCAATTATGGGTACGGGGCTGAGTGGCGGTGTGAGTTGAATTCAATTTGTGCACGTGCATGAGAGGTGTGTTTGTTGGTGTTGTGGGGCGGGATTGGGGGGTGATGTGTGGTGGGTGGGGGGGGTGGTGGGGGTGGGTGGGGGGAGAGTGTGCTGATGGATGTGGTAGGGGGGATGGAACCGGTGGGAAGTGGGGTGTGGTGTTGTGGTGGTGGGCGGTGTGGTGGTGGGGTGGGGTGAAAGGGATTGAGCCGGGTGAAGTATGGAAGCGGGTGCGGCTGAGGGGTGGTGGATGTGGGGGGTGGCGATGGGGTAGTGGAGTGTGAGAGAGGAGTGTTTACAGTGTGTGTGTAGTTGTCTCGAGATGATTTTGGAGAGTGTGAAGTGGGGGAAGAGGTGTGACAGTCATCTTATGGGACGAGAGGTTAGGAAGTGCTGTCGATGAATTTTACACATCATTGAGTTCCGTAGACTTTGGCATAGGTTGCTATTCATTTCCATGTTTATGTATCCATCTAGAGGAGTATCAATGTGCCATTATGATTAGCTCATGTAGGGTTAGTCACTGGATGGTTATAAATTGCTTCGTAGAAGGCTGATTCCCAGTGATCATTTTAAGCCTGTTGGCATGAGTAAGTGAGTATTGGGTGTAATGTGTTCGTGAAAGCCAGCCTAGCCAGAGGCTTAATTATTGTTGAGATTTCATAGGGAGTTTTATTTCATGTAGTATGATATATAGTTTCGTTCCCATTATGAGATATTATTCCAATTAGTTTTTGATGTTTCTTATATCGGCTGTCAGAGATACGTGAAGTGATTAATCGCAGATTAAGTATTGTAGAATAAGGGAATTGAGTGAATCATGTTGGTAGATTGTGTGTGTGTTGTTTGTAGTTTGTTTGATTATTTATTTGGGGTAAATGAGGGGGGTGGAGCATGAATCGGGGGAGGAGGTTTGATTAGTCTAGTTGATATAGGTGTATAGCTATCGATCATGAAAGATCAGCTTATCTATGTAATCCCTGCTGAGTATATCTATTGTAGATTATAATTTTGATATTTATGGGCCCTCGAGGCAGGATTTAGAGTATGGCGTGTGGTGTTGGGGGAAATGAGCAATGATACTTCGTTGATTAGGTGATGCGTGTGTGTTAGTTAAATGTGATGTCGCTTGTGGTGGAAGATCAATAGGACTTTTGTGGGCGGTTTCATTGGGAAGCATTGGATGGGGGTGTGGGTGGGGGTGTTTTGGTATGAGTATATTCATGGCAACGATAGGCTTCCTGATTTTTTCACACGGTGGACCCAAATGTTGACGGTGGGGGATGGATGATATGGCTCGCGAATCCATATTGTGCGTGGACATAAGCTGGGTTGGTTCGAGAATGGCCCGGAGGGCTTGGTGGATTGGGAGGCTGGGTATGGGTGAGTGAAGGAAAATGTGGGGGGATGTACCATGGTGTGGTTCGTTGGCATGGTTTTGTGGTGGTGGGTGGGGGTTTGCATGGGGAGGTGGGGGTGCAATGTAGATGAGAGGGAATTTGGTGGGTCTGGATTGATTGTGTGGTGGTGGGACATGGGTGGCGTGAAGATGGGGAGGGTGTGGGGTGAGTGTGGAGAGTGGGGGGTGGAACGGATGATGGCAAATGGGATGTTGAGGTTGCGTGGCATGGAATGAGCTGAGGGGTGGGGTTGCTGGGGTGAGGATGTAGTGGGATGGTTGTGTGGAGAGTTGGGTGGGTGTGTGCGGTGTATGGATGTGGGGTGTGTGTAGGAACTTTTAGTGTCTGAACGTATCATAATCTAGTGATCATTTTTGTTGGCCGTAGAGTGTCGAGAATGTAGTTGATGGAGGAGTGCGTGGGTAGGTTGAGAGAGTCTGATGGAGTGGCTTGAAGGGCGCAGGCTCTAGGGTTCACCTTGGTGTGGTGAGTGCGAGGGAAGTGGGATGTGCAGTGTGTGGCGCCTGCATGTTATGTATGAGAGGGAGCTGGGATTTTGCGTAGGTGAGGTAATAGCATGAGAGATGGGTGTGGGAATATCATATTTATAAGATTGTGGATGTTCATATTGGGACCTCATCTACAAGGGCAAAGATGTGATCTAGTAAGAGCCTTATGCGTCTATCTTATTTTATTATGTAGGAGCGCGGTGTTCTGCTAATAGCGCATGGTATAGTAGATAGTTAATTTTTAGGCGATAAGAGTGCTTAGGGTAGGTGACTGAAATTCGTAACTTGTTGTTAGAAGGTTTATGTATCCTCTTTTGAGGGTTGCTGGGTGAGAGATGGTAGGTCGAGTTTGTGGATTAGTTTGTGATTGATGAAGAGTTTCTTGCTGATGTACAGATGATAGTGTCAGGGCATGGATGAGAGCCTACCATTGTCTTGTCTAGAGTTGAGGTCGGCGGCATTGGGAGTATATATGAGGTTCTGTGTGTGGCCCTTGTGAGGAGTTTGATGCTAGGAGGCAGTTGTTCTGGTTGTTATAGTAGTGTGGTGGCTTGTATTAGGGATATGATCTGAGTGGGTGAGTATGTCGAGGATTGTTTTGGGCATTAAGGGGATTGGTAGAATAATTTTGAGCTGGAAATTGTGCGGTATTTTCGTGCTATGAGGAGTTGGGGTTTCAAGGGAGCAAGTTTTGGTAGTTTCGGCAATGGTAGATAGTGAGATTGAGTTGATTGGTGGGATATAATGGGTTCTCTGGCGTTGTTCATAGATACTTGCGTTGGAAGTGGTGAGGTTTAGACTGTGGGTACACTGTAGGCAGAGTTGTTGAGCAAGTGTTGGAGTGTCAGGATGTAGAGGAGAGGTAGGAATGGGAGGGGGATTTAGGGGTATGGAGGTTTTGGGTGATGGGTTGGGATGAGTGTTTGTTGTTTTGTTAGGCTAGGCAGAGTTTTGGTAGTGACTGGATGAGTGTGTGATCGAGTACGTTTGCAGTATCCGTGGATGGGAGTGGGGATTAGATGGAGGTATTGTCAAGAGAGGGTGATTGTGTTGTGTGGTGCGTGTATAAGCGTCAGAAAGACAAGACTGTCCAGTGTCCTCAATTAGGTTGGTCTTTGGCATATGAGAGCAGGCGTTTGAGGGTTCCTCATGACATACCATTGTTCTGTCTCTATATCAATCTGTCCTTTTTTTTTTTTGTTGTCGGCAGGTTGTATTTTTTGAGATTTATCTTTCGAGCTTATTCATATTTAGATATTCCAATTAGATATTTTGATTGTCTTTTATTTATTTCTATCTATCATTATCATCGATTATAGATCATTTAAATCTTTACGCCCCTATTTTTGCAATTTTTCCTATTTTTATTACATTTCATCAAGCAACTTTTTTATCTATTATTTACGCATGTGCAAATATCATATATTTGAGATCGTAGGATCGACCTTTTTAATGTATTTTCTCTTTTTATGGTAAAATTTTGATTCTATGATTTGTCCCCGATATTCTTGTATAGATATTTATGTATTGCATTTTAGGGTTCAGTTATTATTATTCATATTCTATATTTATTTCTCCCGAAGGGGGCCTAGTTTTAGACGATAGATTCTTCACATCGATTAGTTTTTTTATCTATAATTTTGATTAGACCCCGTAGAGCTAAGTGTATTTTTTTTGTTATTTTATGTATTGACTATGTTTATTGATTTGGAGTAGCTGTTAGGTTTCATTTAGCTAATTTCTTACCTTTTTTATTCCATTTCCTTGTCAAAATATGACCCATGCGTTTTCTAGTCCTATTTATTAGGAGTTTTCATTTTATTGTATTGTTATGTGTTATTGTTTCAAAGGCTAGAATAGTGCAGATTATATTTGCTATGATTCAGTAATGAATCACTTCATATAAGAAGTTAGTATTTGACTATGCTAGCTACAGGAAGTTCCTAATCATTCGCTCTTATATTTCGCATTTGTAGTGATATATTTATAAAGTTTGAGTTGTCAAATAATTTTATCATAGTAATTGTCTATATTATCTCCATATATTTTGCCTAGTTTATTCCATTCATGCTATCCTGATTATAATAGAGGTTTGTGGGTGGTGGATAGTTATCGCATTTATTTATGCTGTAGACAATATCGTATTATTTATATCGGCTATATTTGTACCGTCTTTATACATTTTTACTATATTACATCTATTCCATCCCCACTTATTGCCGCTATATTAGATTTTATACATCATTCTTCTATACTTTTCTTTGATTTTTTGATCGTCTATAATCATTACTAGAATATATGAACCATTCAGGTTTTTTTAAAATATACAATAATTAGTCATTCTATACTATCTTTTTATACTCTTTAGATACTAATGATATTTTTTATCGATTCTGTATTCATCTATCCTCTTTTTCATTGACCTTCATCAATTGCCATATTATCTGCAATATATAAATTTTATATGATCTAGGATGCTTTAATTTGTTCTCCATTATTAGGTTATTAATTGATTTTATTATTATTAGTGTCCTATATTTATTTATTGAATTTTGGTGTAATGTCTCATTATTTTCCATTATTTATGATATGTTTATCCAATTAGTAGTATTATATATATTTCACTATTCTTTGGTATCTTCGATTACCGATTATTCCTGATGTTATCTTAGTTCTTACTTTGTTTGTTCTGCATTATATTATATAAGTACATATAGTAGGCATGTGCTGGAATGTCGCTCCGTCATCCTATATCAAGTGTTCTATCGGCTATTTTTTACATTTGCAAGCTATTTGTATCCAGTGTATAGGGACGCTGTTGGTATTAATGTTAGAGCGGTATGTTTAGGAGAGTGCTGCAGTATGATGAGGGAGTTGTTTTGAGAGTTTGTAACACAGAGGCCCATGCAGGGAGGTTACAGGGTTTAGAGATTATATGAGTGGGGACGGGATTGTCGGGAGTAAGAGAGTGAGATAATATTTCGAAAGCGTGGGCGTGAGATAGAGGGCAAAATCTTGGAGATTAGTTTGTGAGAAATTTGTTGGGGTTAGAGTTTTATTTATTAGCAATCGATGTTATTTCTGGTATAAGATTCTGGGTAGGGGCGATCAGTATATTTGTGGCGAGGATGCGGGATGTGATAGTATGATTCTTTTGTGCATGGGGGTCGTGTGGGTATTTGTTGGGTGGGGGAGGAGTTTTTTTTTTGTTACGTTGAGGGGTAAGTAGATGTAGTTTGAGGTCGCGCTATTGCGAGTTGGCCGATTGTGCAGAGAAGCAGTGCCGAGAGGAGCTAGTGGAGGAAAGCAGGGCATGAACCAGATAGAGAGTCGGTGGTATTTGAGGAGAGAGTACTTAGATCGAAGCGCTTAGTAGATTGGGATTCAGTGCGGGTGCCGGAGGTTTCTGTGTGAGGTTGGTTCTGTATGCGTTTAAGGTTTTAATGTTCGAGTTGTCATTTTACATAATGTGGTTTACTTCATATTTCGAGTCTTATTGGCATGTTGATTGGATTCGGCTATCGCTATAGTGTGAAATTTTCTTGGCAGTGTATGTTTGACTATCGTTGGCGCGTTCTGTGCTAGCTGTGGGGCAACCAGTAGAGATTTTTTGGGTGTAGTTATATTGGTTGTCATTTTGCTGAGGATGCGCAACGTCAGTATGGAGCGTTGTGTTGTAGCCGATGATGGATTTTCGCACATTGAATATTATCAGTTTGATTATTGTGGATGGGTTTCTTTGATTGATTGATGCAGGTAATTGTGAGATAGTCTTGTTACTTGGGGTTGTAGAGTTCAATGGTGTGGCAGTGGGTATATCAGTATGAGAGAGGGGAGCATAATTTGCATTTTTGCTTCTTGCGATTTGCCTTTTTATGCATTGAATGAGATATGGGGATTTAGTCTTTTAGCTTATGATGTATGCCAAGATGTGATAGGATGTTCTGGTATATGCGCGTAGGTGTCATGTTAGGACGATGCATTCAGGGTGTAGGTGTAGGCGGGTGGGTGGCTGGGATTGATTTAGTACCAGTGGGGGGTTGAGTTGGGGAGGTAAGTTTATTTGTTTGGCCTGTTTGTGGGAGTGGTGTGAGGGGATTATGGATATGCTAGTGGGAATGTTCATGGAGAAGGTGGAAGTATGCGAGGGGCATATGAGGTGAAAGTGGGGGTGGGAGTGATGGGTGGTTTTGGTTGAGCGGTTGTGGGGTATGACTGGCCGTCGTAGGGCACTGTGTGCATTATTGCATTTGGGAGGGCGTAGTAGGGGGTGGGGGTTTGAAAGTGAGAAATGTAGGGGGAGTGGACTGCGTTGTCAGTGAGGTTTATCGAATGGGGTCAGTTTGAGTTGGCTTCCTATGTGTTGCAAGAGGAAGGGGGGTGGTGCTGGTTTTTTAGGGGATTGTGAAATTTATGAGTTGTAGTTGATGTGACAGTGTATGTGCTAGTAAGTGGTGGCACGTGGATGGGTGTTGATGTAGTGGAAGATGTCCTGTGTGGTGCTGGATGATTGGAATTGGGATGTGTGAGGGGGAGAGGTACACGGTGGAGTGTGGCTTGGGGGGGGGTGTTTGGATATGGAGTGGTTGGGTGGTGTATTGGGATTATTTGTATAGTACACGATCTATCTAGGAGTTCGATATTGGATTGTTTTAGAGAATGATTATAGGCTGATTGTTAGGTGGGTATAGTTGGAGATTGTATATATAGAGTGATGTTTAGGTCATTTCGATCGAGGCGTGGTGTGGTGTTGCGTACGAGATTATGTTTTAGAGTATTTATTTTGCGGGGGGGTGTGATAGTGTTGTGAGAGATGAGATGAGGTGAACAGAGTTTCGTTGATATATTAATTAGTGTAGAGCGCGGAGGCGTCAGTAATTATTATGTTGTGGTATGTTATGTAGTTGGTGCATGGATATTGGGGGTGAGTGGGGGTTGGGGTGTGGTTGGGGAGATAGCTGTGAGAGACGGAAGTTGAAGATGTTAAGGATTTGTACTTTGGTATTGGAGTGAGTTCAGTTTGTGGTTTATGTGCAAGTGTGTTGGTGTTTGGTGGAGTGGGTGGTTTGGTGGGTGGGGTTATAACTAACATCAGGTTTGATAGTGGTGAGCATGAGGGGGGGGAGAGTGGTTCATGGTGAAGTGCCAAGTGAGTGATGAGATTGTGAGATTGCGCCGTTGGGCGGGCAGTGTGTGTATGGGGATGATACGAGTTGACGTGTGGATGTGATGGAGAATGATGGCGGTAGATTGAGGGGTGTTGTGTGGGGGCAGGAAGAGATGACTGTGGGGGGAGAGGATGGATGCTGGGGTGGCGAGGTTGTTTTGGTGGGGCGATTTGGAGTCTGTTGTGATGGCGATGTGGTGTAGGACAGGTTGTGCGGATGACTTACGTGTGGAATGTGGAGGGTCAATGTGGTCAGTGGATGGGAGAAGGGGGTAATTTGAGTAGCTTGGGGGGGTGACAAGTTTGGCAGGGGTGGCATAGCAGTGGGAGGTGCGCTTGGTTTGGTGAAGAGGGGAAAGTGTGCCGGATGGGGTAGCAGGCTGGTTGGCTGGTAGCGGACTGGAGAGAAGTGAGGGGGTGGGGGTGTTGAGTGTTGGGCTGGGGGGGGTTAAAGAGTGTGTGAGACGGTGGATGGGAGTGTGGCGACTGCTACGTGGGGCGGTGGATGCTGTGAGGTGGCCTGGGGTTGGGAGTATGGTATGCTGGGCGGGAGTGGTGGAAGTGGGTGGTGGATGAGATGTGAGTGTGGAGTGGGAATGTGGGTGTGGTAACGGTCTGTGTAGTGTGTCAGGGTATTGGGGGTGACAAGTTGAGTGGAGGTGGGGTGGTGGGACTTGGGGTGGTGACGGGGGATTGTGTGTGGCCAAGAGGTGGGGGTTGGACTGTGGGTGGGATGGGGTGGTGTTGCCTGTGATGGATTGTGTGGTTGGGGGTGGGGTGCTGGGTGTGGCTGGTGACAGGTGCAGTTGGGGTGGTCGGCAGTGGTTGGTGGGAGGGGGGGCGCTGGGGGTTTTGAGGTTTGTGGAGCGATTGGGGGATCTGGGGGTTGTAGTGGGTGGGGTGGGGATGGGTTTTAATTGGAGTGTGATCACGATGTGAAGAAGCGGGACTGGTGAAGGTGAGAGCGGTCGGGGGCGGGAAAACGAGCATTGGAGGGCGAGACGGCGAACTCCATACTATGCGTTTTGTTAGAATTTTATATGACTTCTAAATGCGGTGAGGCGGGATGAGGTGGTTGTGGTGGGTGGTTGAGCTCGATTGGGTGTGGATTGAGTAGAGAGAGTGTGGGGGTGTGTGGTGGAGTGTTGTGAGTGAAAGGGGGTGGGTGTGTTTCAGTGCGGTTGGTGGAGGTTTGAGAGTGTATAGTGGGCAAGTGGGAGGGTGGGTGATGGAGTGGCTTGGATGATGGTTGCCTTAGGTGTGAATGTGGATATTGGGTGTGCTGGGTGGGAGTGTTGTGCGTGGAGGTTATGCCTGAGGTGGGGGGGTGAGTGTTGTGGGACTCAGGTGATGGTTGGGGGAATGTTGGTAGGGGTTTTTTGTGGGTGTGAGTGGTGGGGTTTGGTGGTGGAAGTGCGTTGTGGAGTTGGGGGGTTCAGTGGAGATGGGAGAAGAGGGTGAGGGGTGTTGGAGTGGGAAGAGGGTTCTTTGGATGGTTGTGCTTCGAGGTTTCTGACAGTTTTTTATTTTTTCACACAGTTTAACACAAAGTGTTTACAAATCATGACATTAACACAGTGTTTACAAATCATGACATTAACACAAAATGTTTACAAATCATGACATTAACACAAAGTGTTTACAAATCATGACAGTGAATTGTTTACAAATCTTGACATTGGATTGTTTACAAAATTTAACATTTACAAAAAGTGTTTACAAATTCTGACATTAACATCAAGTGTTTACAAATCTTGAAAGAAAAATTCAAGTGTTTACAAATCCTGACATTAACATCAAGTGTTTACAAATCCTGACATTAACATCAAGTGTTTACAAATCCTGACATTAACTTCAAGTGTTTACAAATCCTGATATTAACATCAAATGTTTACATATTCTGACATTAACATCAAGTGTTTACATATCCTGACATTAACATCAAGTATTTACATATCCTGCCATTGACATCAAGCATTTTTACATATCCTGACATTAACATCAAGCGTTTACATATCCTGACATTAACATCAAGTGTTTAGATATCCTGACATTAACACAAAGTATTAACAAATCCTGACATTAACATCAAGTGTTTACAAATCCTGACATAAACATCAAGAGTTTACATATCCTGACATTAACATCAAGTGTTTACATATCCTGACATTAAAATCAAGTGTTTACAAATCCTGACATAAACATCAAGAGTTTACATATCCTGACATTAACATCAAGTGTTTACATATCCTGACATTAACATCAAGTGTTTACATATCCTGACATTAACATCAAGTGTTTACAAATCCTGACACTAACATAGTGTTTACAAGTCTTGATATTAACATCCATTGTTTACAAGTCTTGATATTAACATAATTGTTTACAAATCTTGACATTGATATCAAGTGTTTACAAATCTGTAAAATCCCCAGGTTCTGGGACATATTTAATTCGTTAAAGAGAACAATAATGTCACTTTCCAGGCCTCTACATACTTTCTTGTGGTAAATGTAAGAGATCGACTTCCTAACCTTCGCAGTGTCAACTAAGTACTTTGACTGCATGAATGACATCTGTATAAATGCTATGTTAGCAGACAGGGAGATACATTCAAGAATGCTGAAATTTGTGGACCATAAATCAAACCTGAGAGAATTATAACTGTCAGGTTCTTCCTTTTTGAAATTTTAATGAAATGGTTTTTTTTGTGAGATAACTACCAATGTTTATAAATGAAGATATAAAGTTAAAGAGCTATCATGATGTTTATAGTACAACTCTAATACACTATGAAGTTTACATGCTTTAATGGTGATTATTGTATTTGTACAGCCTTGTTATGGCTGTTACAATGTTAATGATGTTTTTAGAACCCATAAACACTGACGTTTATGTATTGTGATAATGATTATGATGTTTAAATGTTATGTGTTGTAGTTTATAAGCTGCATTATAAATTAACTAAAGTTGTATTGGCCTAAAATGGGATTTTCTGCCCAAACAATATGAAATTCCAAACTAAGCCATTATTGAAAAACTTAGCCAATATCATAAAAAAAACCATAAGCCAATATCATAAAATCTAAGCCAATATTGAAAAATTCAGCCAATATTGAAGTTGTAGGACCAAACGTGAATTAATGTGGTAACAGCCATCATTTGTTTTTCAAATCGAAACAATCTGCACAGTTCCCCCCCCCCCCCCCCCCCCCCCCGACATTGGCCTAGGTGGATTTCATATTGGCCGAGATAATTAATAATATGCTCATTAATCAGTGATTTCCATATTGGTCTACTTATTGCACTTTGGTATGTTGAATTGATCTTCGGCTTACGACACACTTTGGTATGTTGAATTGATCTTCAGCTTACGACACACTTTGGTATGTTGAATTGATCTTCAGCTTACGACACACTTTGGTATGTTGAATTGATCTTCAGCTTACGACACACTTTGGCGCAATAACTGGACCAATATGGAAGTCACTGATTAATAAACCTATATCAATGATAAGAATGATTGTACAGTACTGTTATGGTTTGGAATTTATAAGCTTTAATGATGCAGTAATTATGATATTTGTACAGCCCTGTTATAATTTGTAGTTTACAAGCTGTAATGATGCAATAATTATGATATTTATACAGCCCTGTTATGGTTTGTAGTTTACAAGCTGTAATGATGCAGTAATATGATATTTGTACAGCCCTGTTATAATTTGTAGTTTACAAGTTGTAATGATGCAGTAATTATGATATTTGTACAGCCCTGTTATGATCTGAAGCTGTATCATATTACATTCCTTGTAAAACCCTTTAATGACATGGAGAAATGACATAAATATCTGTTTCTGGTATCATACTTATACATAATCCTGTTTTAGTAAAAATCAATACCTCCCACTTCTAAACAGTCACACATATATATTTGGTCTTTTTCCCCCCTCACAGACTTCAAGTTGCTGGACACGGCTTCAGACGCTGGATCATACATGACACCAGAATTTGAAGATGGAACCACCAGACCAATTTTCAGGAAGAAATTACAGAAAACAGTAGTGGCAGGTAAGAAAATAATTCATTATGTAAGTCTGTAAACATTACAGAAATCTTAGATAAGCACTCAGACCCAGGGTTTGCCACCTGTTAAGGAAATCTTAGATAAACACTCAGATCCAGGGTTTGCCACCTATTAAAGAAATCTTAGATAAACACTCAGACCCAAGGTGTGCCACCTGTTAAAGAAATCTTAGATAAACACTCAGACCCAGGGTTTGCCACCTGTAATTGGAATGGTCTAACAACTTTTCATTGTTCCATTTCATGTCAATATAATATCAGTTAAATATAAAAAGATGCAGAAGTCAAGCTGGAGACAAAATAAGAATTACGGCCGTAGTCGATCTCAAGACACACAGAACTTGTTGGGTACTCTTAGACAGATTTGGCAATACATATGGATTTATTACTTCGCCTTGTATGACACCAATTTGTCTTTTGGAAATATACATTTGTATTAAAATTGAGTTCAACTGATGAAGAGTCATATTGACAGAAATTATCGTCTTCAGCATCTTTTTTGGCCTCTTTTGTAAAGCTATATCTTTGGTATCGTTAATAATATTGTTAAATTATATAGATATGATCTGTATACCCGTTTACCCCTAAAGACACATTTGGACAGATCTAAGTCATTGATTTACAGAAGAGTCTATTGTTTTTCAGGGGTTGATGAGTTAATAATAAATTTATTCTCTATTTGACAGACAAAGCAATGGTTAGACTTGAGTGTGTGGCCGTGGGTATACCTCACCCAAAGGTTTTATGGCTGAAGAATAACCGACCTTTAAAGTCTACAGACAAATGTATCGTGAAGGCAGATGGCGGCAAACATTCACTTGAATTCCCAGAAGCTCACCGTGATGATACAGGGCTCTACACAGCAAGAGCTATGAATGTTAATGGCTCTACAATCAGTACTGCAGAACTTCTGGTAGGAAATGGTAAGTTCTAGTTGTCTCTTGTCTTAACTCAGTTTGAAATGATGAATACAAATTTTGAGTTTTGAAGAAGGTAAAAAAAAAAATACAACATGAAAAATCTCCCAATTTTTAGGGTCCTTTCCGCCCCTCCCGCCACATTTCCAAATCTTCTGTCATCAGAAATTTCAAGTACTGAAAAAAAAGAAATATATTTGACCAACAGGTAAACTCCTCATAATTACTAATCAGTAAATGTTCGGTTATCAATCGGTTGACACTTTTACATGTAAATAGCCTTTGGGCATGTTAATTATTGAGGGTATTAATGATTATATAACACTGTCCCGTCCACTGATTGGCAGTTAATTGCTGTTAAGACGAAGTCAAAATGACTGTGTATGCCTATGTCATGTGACACACGCCTGGATCATCGATGATTAGAAGCATGATTCCAGCCATCAAAAATAGGTATTACAATATCTTACGGTCTCAAAAGATAGTTGTAATGTACTTTAACTAAAAAATGGCGAAAAAAAATTATCATTTTATTTATAATCCAGCATGCAAAGCATTTACCTCAAGGTCCACATTGTTACAAAGTACATGTAATGGTAGACGTAATTCCAGAAGTAGTATAAGAAACAGAAACGGACCGGACTGGTATTTAAATTATGGAAACCTAATTTTATTTTTAGATAATAAACAAAGTTGTTATCTTTTATTCAACTGGTACATGTATAAACTTGAAAAAATGCATGCAATAATATTAAAAAGGAATTCAATTGGCCAAATAATTTAGCAAAGCAAGGAAGTCAATCAAAAGTTATAACATGCAAAAAAAAAAAGAAAAGATAAATGTCAACAAAACGTCAATAAAAACGTGGATTAAAAATCTCCAGTTTTGAGACCAAATCTCCAGCTGAAAAATTAAAAATCTCCAGTTGTGGCATAGCAGTTGGACTGATATTTATCACATGTATGATACTGTCGAACCTAGCTGTATTGAAATCAAATGGGAATGAATTTCTCATTCAAATTAACAGGGTTTTCAAAATAACCAGATTAAAATGGTATTACTAAAAAAGCTGGCCGGGGAGTCAAAATAATTTCAAATAAAGTGGGATTTCAATGTCACAGGGTTCAATATAACTGAGTTCAAATGTATGAATAGATAATCCAAATTTATTTTTTAAACAAATTTTATGAATTGTTTTATGACTTTATGATAATTACTGATTAATTTGAATTTAAAAATTAAAATAAAAAATTTTGAATATTACAGCACAACCTGCCATGTTGAAAAAATACAAAGAGGGACTGGCTGACTCCGAGTTCCAGTCACCGGCTTACTTCTTCCAGATGAACAATTGTCAAGTAGAGGAAGGAAGACTTGCTAGATTTGATTGTAGAGTGGTAGCTTATCCCAAACCAGAAATTATCTGGTGTGTATAGATAATATGTATGATAAAGGTATAGATAATGTGTGTGATAGAGGTATAAATAATGTGTATGATAGAGTCATAGAGGTATAGATAGCGCGTAAAATAGAGGTATAAATAATGTGCATGAGAGGGGTATAGATAATATGTATGATAGAGGTATAGATAATGTATATAAACAGACTATAACTTGGGAATTATGTAAAAGAAAAATTATCTTTGAAGTACAGAAAATAGCAATGACAGAAACAAGATAATCTGATATAATTTATAATATCTAAAGCAATGATTAATTGAAGTGTTCAGAAAATGTACAGAAAACACAGTATGTTTATCAGATAATTTTTAATCAGATAATATGTGGATTTTGAACAAGATAATTGTACCAGGAATTGTGCAATATAAATGGAAAATATGTGTAGGCTTACTTAGACTAAAAGGGAAAAAGAGATTATTTGATAGAAACAGTTATTATGTAAAACTGAATATCATTTTAGAAAATAAGCAGCAGATTGCCTTGTATATCTCAGATATGTACAAAAAATATCCCTTATATACCGGTAGATCAGGGGAGATAAATCACGGATTATTCTTATATAATATTTTGATGATTACATTTACACAGGATGAAGGATGGGAAAGTTGTTGAGCCTGGAGACAGGTATAAGCTTCTGAATTTTAATGACGAGATTTATTCTCTGCTGGTTCAGAATGTTGAAACAGACGATACCGGCAGATACACATGCTGGGCACATAACAAATATGGAGAAGCCATGACGGAGGCTTACCTCAATGTTATTGGTAAGTCAGTTCCATGAATCGTTATACATTTCAACATGTTTGTTTGTGTAACAGAAAGTCATAGCTGAAAATGGTAGTTAGAATTAAATTTATGTTAGAATTTATTAGATGACTTTATAAACTGCTACAATTAATTAACATGAAGTATTTATATGTCACTGAGATCAGTGATCAGGAGGAGTCAGCCATATTGATTTTGCTTTGTCTGTTTACACAGTTTTTGTTTTCCAGTTTTAGTCATATGACCCAAGTTTCGTTATTCAAATTTTAACCATATTTGGTATGTTGCTTGATATTAATAAGATCTATGATATGTTTAACCCTGTCAACCCTACAGACCATAATAGACTGGTCTTACACAACATACAAGAGCATACCACTCAGATATTCGGGGGTGAAAGGGTTAATTATGGCTGACATTTGGCAATATTTCCAGAGTTATGAGACTTTATAATTATCTTAAATGATCTAGTTCTCAAACATGTTTAACAAACATTTGATGGACTTTTAATGTCATGGATCTTATGTACGTTCTCTATGTAAATCATGTATAATCTCGGTTGTTATATCACAATTTTTAATTTTTATGATTTAAGCTTTGGAAGAACAGCTGGAGGACTCCGATATTGCCCCGAAATTTTTGACAAAGTTTTATGATCAAACAGTGACAGATGGAGTTCCTGTAGAGTTTCAGTGTCTGATTGCTGGCAAGCCAGAGCCTATTGTCACGTATGTTAAATTTACTTGTGTATTCATAATTACATACAGTTTTGATGCACTTCGCTTAGCTCTTTAGTTCTCATTTCCAGTTTGACTCGAAACTCAGACCAAAAAAAAAAAAAAAAAAGGAAATAAAATAAAATAAAATAAAAAAACACCAAAATAAACATAAAGAACATATCTGTTATATAAAGACAAGGTCACTGTTCTGTCTGATACTTGTTATATGTTAAAGGTAAACAATCGGTTAGATGCACCTGTAAGATACAGTTAATGTGGTAAGATGCTGCAGCTATAAGCCATTTTGAAAGAAATTGCACAATAAGCATTAGGAATGAATGTGAAAGTTTTACCTGTCAAAATTAGGGTGCACATGGTTACCCATATTCTGATGATTGACATGAAATCAACTCTTTCAGATGGCTCATGGATGACTTAGAAATAAAAGCAACTGAAAACATTATAATTTCACATCAGGACAACCTTTGTAGCCTGCGAATCAAGGAGGCCAAAATAAAGAGTTCTGGGAACTACAGTTGTCACATCAAGAATCCACTCGGAGATGCAACATGTTCCGCTGGACTGACTGTCCTGGACAAAAACATCAAAGGTGTTCCAATGCTCCCAAAATTTCTGAAGAGGATAAGTAAGTTACATATATATTCTTATTTTCTTGTCTAAAAAAGTGATACATGTAATAACTGCTCCCTCTGTTCTGTTCACAGTGTAAATTTCAAACATATAATAATGGCTCCCTCTCTGTTCTCGTCACAGTGTCAACTAAAATCACATAATAACTGCTCCCTATATATTCTGCTCACAGTATAAACCAAAAACACATAATAACTGCTCCCTATCTATTCTGCTCAGTGTCAACTAAAGTCATATAATAACTGCTCCCTATCTATTCTGCTCACAGTGTCAACTAAAGTCATATAATAACTGCTCCCTTACTAGTCTGCTCACAGTGTCAACTAAAATCATAATAACTGCTCCCTATCTATTCTGCTCACAGTGTCAACTAAAATCATAATAACTGCTCCCTCTCTATTCTGCTCACAGTGTCAACTAAATCATATAATAACTGCTCCCTACTGCAGTGTCAACTAAAATCATAATAACTGCTCCCTATCACAGTGTCAACTAAAATCACATAATAACTGCTTCCTCTCTATTCTGCTCACAGTTTAAACTAAAATCACATAATAACTGCCCCCTCTCTATTCTGCTCACAGTGTAAACTAAAAACAAATAACTGCTCCCTCTCTTTTCTGCTCCTAATGTAAATTATATACATGTTTATTAAAATTTCTGCCTGTAGTATGTAGCTGACACCTGGTCTCCCCATCTTCCTCTCTCTGTGCAATTCTCATTATCTCCCATCCTGGACAGTTTGATTTCTCTGTCTGCACCCTAAGTGTAGACAATCTGCATGCCATAAATCATTATGGTGGAATTCTGTTCTAAAATATTAGTGGGAATATTTAAATTTTTATCAAGCAGGTGGGAGAAAAAAAATTATACCTTCCACTGGCAGATAAGACAGAAAAATTAGAAAAGAATTGGAGCATGATTCTCAAATATTATAGTTGATATAAAGCTTCTATGTAACACCTGAACATCATCATGTTTACGTAAATAACTCACAGGTGACGTCAACACACATGCTGGAGAGGATGTTGTATATGAAGTCGTAGTTGTTGGTGAACCGAAACCTAAAGTGACCTGGATGTATAATCACAAATCCATATCTGTAAGTATTACATGTAACAAACCCATATCTGTAAGTATTACATGTAACAAACCCATATCTGTAAGTATTACATGTAAAATTACAAACCCATATCTGTAAGTATTACATGTAAAATTACAAACCCATATCTGTAAGTATTACATGTAAAATTACAAACCCATATCTGTAAGTATTATGTGTAAAATGTACAAACACATCTCTGGAAGTATTACATGTAACATTACAAACCCATATCTGTAAGTATTACATGTAAAATTACAAACACATTTCTGTAAGTATTTACATGTAACAAACCCATATCTGTAAGTATTACATGTAAAATTACAAACCCATATCTGTAAGTATTATGTGTAAAATGTACAAACACATCTCTGTAAGTATTACATGTAAAATTACAAACCCATATCTGTAAGTATTATGTGTAAAATGTACAAACACATCTCTGTAAGTATTACATGTAACATTACAAACACATATCTATAACATACTTGCCAACTCTCCTGATTTCCGCGGAAGACTCCCGATTTTGGCCCTGTTTCCTGACCTCCCGATCATTCTTTTAAAAACCCCTCTTTTCTCCCGATTTTTAAATATTTCCTTCGAAAAAAAGATAAATGTCCTGAAATTTAAAAAAACGACACGCAAGATTTCCAACGCATGAAACAATACACTAGTTTTCAAAAAAGCTTAAAAACCAATCAGAGGCTGGTTTGTACCCCTCGTCGTTGTTTTATTGGTTTTAGCGATGTGTTGTGGGAGTGACTAAATGCTGTCATGGAGTACCAAGAGCAGCCATGATGCCTCAGATGGGGAAATAAGTTATCAAACAATAATTTCTGGAATTGATATCAATTTTAACAGGACAAAAACAAAAATATTTACAGCATATTGATTAATTTCCACTGAAAATGCCTCATTGCAAGGAAGGTTCTGCCATTTTTCCTGCCATTTTTCTTTACTTCTGATATGGTAAATTATCAGAGCAACACCAAACCCAATTGATGAAAGATTATTATTTTTAAATATGCTTTGAAAATTTTAAAATAATGTCAGTAAAATGAACAAAAACAAAAATGAATTTACAGTAAATTCCTTGATTCCATTGAAAATGCTTGACAACAAAGAATATTCTGTGATTTCCCCTTCAAGATTCATTTATACAATAGGTTAATAATACAGTAAAATTCACAATTGAGATCATTATTGATTGAAAACAACTAATTGACATATTTTAATTTTTATATTTATAAAATATTTTAATTTTTATATTTATACAAGTGATAGATTAAAAAAAAAACAATTCTTTATGAAAAATTGTAAGAAATAAACACTTAGTGAAAAAATAACCTTTGAACACTGGTCGCGCACAGTCTGGCTAAACACTGAAATTATTTGCCGCGTGTTGTCTCCCCCATGAAAATTTTCAAATGTTGGCAAGTATGCTGTAAGTATTACATGTATGATCACAGACCAATATCATTTGTATACATGTAATATACAGATTTCTCCCCTGGAACTTCTTTCTCACATTTATAAAGCAATTTTCTTCCAAGGGGAAATATTTTCACATCACCAGGTAATGAGTACATGTATATGACAGTTTTCTTGCTTCATTGTTTTATTTGAAATTATCAGATAGTCATTCATGTAGCAATTATCCCCACTTAATGTCAAGCATCGAAGTATCTGGTAGTAATCATAAGCATATGTTTTATCTCAAATCATCAGGTTATAATTGTGTAGCAGTTCTTTAGTGTAATAATCATACAGCAGTTCTCTCCCTTCAGTGTTTATCTCACATCATCTGATAATAATCATGTAGCAGTTATCTCCCCTTAGTGCTCTCTCCCATTTTAGGTTATAATAATAGCTGTTATCATCAATTAATCATTTATGCTGCAGGTGCCCCTTAAATATCATTATTTGTTCAATCATTTGTTACATTTTAGGAGACACACAGAAGATTTAAAGCTAGCAATGAGGGTGATATCTATAGATTGACAATGACAGAATTGCGTACAGAAGATCAGGGGAAGATAACTTGTAAAGCTGTCAATTCTGAAGGTGAGGTCTACTGCAGCAGTGACCTTGCCATCAGGAGAGCACCACAAGAAATATTAGAGGAGAGACCTGGGTATGTAAAATGAAAAAGAAAGTTCTGTACTAACCTGCCCTTTACATGTATATAATCAAGTGTTCTTTAGTGTAGACAAATAAAATGACCATTATTGTTCTGTACACACCCTCGTTGTTTATGATGTTTTTCTCAAATTCACAGTATCAAAACATACGACTTCTCTACTCTTTACACAACAATTCCTCATAAAACATTAAAAGAGAGACTTTTTAGCATCATAGACAACTGTTTTTTCACTAAAGGTGGTACCAAAAAATTTAAATATCTAGTGATTGGTTATCATGATACTTATTTTGTCCAACACCACTCTGATTCTTCACATAAATACACTGAAGTTGATATAAAAAAAGATGCTGGAATTTCTACTAGAAACGTGACAATTTCGACTTTCCTATCGTAAATTTTCCACATTTAAGTAGTAATATTCCACAGTCACCCGCATATGGAGTTTATATTTCCCATATAATCTGATATGCCAGAGTGTGTTCAACATATGAACATTTCATATACAGATGTAAACTACTCACTGACAAATTATTTTCATGGAGATATCGAAAACCCCGTTAGATGTCAAGGTTCCCGCAAATTTTACGGTTGGTATAATTAATAGTCTTGTTTGTGATTACTATGTTTCACTAAGTGAAATGTTGGAGTTGCCTGTTTGTTGACGGTTGTTGAGACGTCTGTACCAATTATGACGAGGATTCATTCCTCATGTATTTCATTTGGATTTGAATGTGGACTCATGGAGGGTGTGACCGGTCGACAAAGGATGCTTACTCCTCCATGGCACCTGATCCCACCTCTTGGTTTCCATGTTTGTCCATTTTTACCAGATTTGTATCTGTATCCTGGACATCCTAAAGATTTATACTTTGGTATCTGAGATTTTTTTTATAAAGATACTGCCACCAGAAATGTTAGAAAACCTGGATAAGTACAAGACTTTTCTGTACTTTCGATAGTCAAACTGCATGTTGAATTGTACCTGTACAAACATTTAGCTGTTAGCCTGTAAGTGACTCTGTTATATTTAAGATTTAATTTTGACAAGAAATAACTTTTAATATT
The DNA here is from genome assembly GCA_030159075.1 of Atrina japonica. Lineage (NCBI taxonomy): Eukaryota > Metazoa > Mollusca > Bivalvia > Pterioida > Pinnidae > Atrina > Atrina japonica. Next base: position 209,370 of record BROG01000771.1, on the reverse strand, counting down.
GTTTGACTTTAATCTTTTTGTCTTTGAGTGACTCGGCTTTGTATCAGTTTAAACTGAGACAGGAAATCAGCTTGGTCTTCTTTTTACTTTCAGCTTCAAACAGAAAGAATTTGATGCCAAATATGGCTACTCTCCAACTTTCATAAAGAAAATAGATGATGTTTATGCTCCTCAGGGGAAATCAGCCAAATTTGAGTGCCGTGTTATGGGGATTCCAGAACCTAGTGTTACATGGTATGAAATAGACAATTTTAGTTTCGGAGGAAGAAAAGTTGGGGGTGTGTAGATAAAAGCTCCCAATATTATGTGGCATGGTTTTAAGATAACTATTAAGACCCTTATGGGATTTTTGTTGATTTATATTCAAACAGAAGAGACGGCCTAGCTCAGTTGGTAGCGCTCGACTCTTGATCATGAGGTTGTGAGTTCGAATCCAGCCGGCGGCCGGTTGGTTTCCTGTTCTTTGGATGAGAGTAAAAACCGATGTCCCGTGTCACAGTAGGTGTCGGCACGTTAAAGAACCCTCACTGCTAAATGGCCGTAAGTGCCGAGCATAGGCCAAAATTTGAAGCCCTTCACCAGCATTTGGTGATGTCTCCACATGAGTGAAACATTCTTGAGTGGGACATTAAACAACAATAAACAAACAAACAAAATTCAAACAGAAAATTATAAATGTCCTTTTGTTGGACCAAAGTTACATTCCGTCAGACAAATTGTTTGTTTTAGTGTATATTTTAATTATATTTTAATTAGCATATTATGCAGTAGCTTATAAAGATTCATGTATCCTTTATATGTAACATGTGATTTCAATTTTAAGGATGAAAGATGGTAAACCGCTGTCACCTGGCAACCGTTACTGGATCAATCGTGATGGTGGAAACTGCACATTGACTATTCGGGATGTGGTCCCCAGTGACAAGGGAACATACACATGTACAGTAGCTAACGCTGCTGGAGAATCAAGCTGTAACGCTCATCTGAAACTTGATGGTAAATCTGAAGTTGTATTAATTTCGAATGTTTCAATATACAAAAAATAATGGTAGTTCTTCCATGTGACTAGGAAAAGAACTACTATGTGTACATATAGTAAAAATCCATATAACCTGGTGGGGCGGAGTCTTGTGAACCCTTCCTTGACCTGGGTGAGTTTAAATTTTAGGTACCGGTACTAAACCATAACATTAAAATTACACTGACTATACATAGAAGAATATCCAGTGAGGAATGAAACATATTTCTCGTGCAACTTGTCATAACCGAAAAGTGAGAAGAATTCTGCATATGATAATCAAAAGGTTACTCCGACCTGCCATCTTATGTGAATCGGACAATAACAGTAGGAAACATCAGTTAATTTCTTATATGAGGAACAACATTTATGAACAAGATGTCAGGAAATATTTTATATTATTGTGATATAAAGGTCTCATGTCAGTGATATCAAGATCTGATATTAGTGAATGTCAAGTGCTTACATCAGTAATATTAAATTTTTATGTCTGTGATATCAAGGTCTGATATCAAGATCTGATATCAGTGATGCCAAGTGTTCAAATCAGTGATATCAAATTTTCATGTCATTAAGTGATAACTACAGGATAATGTTGTCTACTGGAACTATATCTGTACTCAGGGTTTATTAGTTACAATTTGCTCACATCTGAGACAAAGAAAACCTCGGCCACAAAGGTTCAGCCTTTCAGTCCAGGGTGTTTGATAGACTCTACCTGTCAACACATCCAGTTGATAGAATACTTCAATATTAATGCAAGGACCGAAGAAGATATATTGTCTCTAAAACTGTTGTTCAGTTATTGTTCAGTTAGCGTTGATAGCACTGTATAGATGATACAAAGTATGTTAAATCTCATACATGTAAATGTTATTCTGTTACAGATGCTAAAGACAGAGAGGTGGCGCTAGACAAAGACTATCCTTCATTTACCAGACGTCTCTCTCGCGATTCTACCAAGTCTGATTGTAAGTATCTCTAGCCACTTTTGATATTTCAGTCATACCTTGTATGGGATACTGACACATCTTGTATAGGATACTGTGTTAACTTGTATGGGATATTTACACAACTTGTATGGGACTCTGTCTTAACTTGTATGGGATATTGACACAACTTGTATGGGATATTGACACAACTTGTATGGTATACTTTCTTAACTTGTATGGTATACTGTCTTAACTTGTATGGGGTACTTTCTTAACTTGTATGGAATACAGACACATCTTGTATGGGATACTGTGTTAACTTGTATGGGATATTGACACAACTTGTATGGGACTCTGTCTTAACTTGTATGGGATATTGACACAACTTGTATGGGATATTGACACAACTTGTATGGTATACTTTCTTAACTTGTATGGTATACTGTCTTAACTTGTATGGTATATTGTCTTAACTTGTATGGTATACTGTCTTAACTTGTATGGTATACTGTCTTAACTTGTATACTTTCACAACTTGTATGAGTTTCTCTCACAGTTTGTATGAGATTATCATAATGCAAATGTTGATATTCTTCTATTGTAGCTGCTCCGACTCTTCCGTATGACAAACCCACACTGAGCGATATACGTGATGAAAGTGTACGACTATCGTGGTCACCTGTCTACACATCAAATCTTCCACAAGATGCTAAAAATGTCAAGTATGTCATCGAAGCAAGAGAATTACCAGGATTCGACTGGAATAAAATGGCTTCTGGTATCCATGGCAACACGCATCTTCTAAAAAATTTAAAACCAGAACGAGAGTATGCTTTTCGTGTGCGAGCAGAGAATCAATATGGCTCCAGTGATGCCACTCAGCCTACCATGCTGTCAAGACAAAAACAAGGTAAAATGATGCACAAGTTTTGCCACACCACATCCTATCCATATCGATCAGTGATGGTGAAAAAAAAGTTGACTACCTGAAGGTGTGCATTGAAGGAGAAATTCTCTCGATCAGTCCGTACACCATCAGTTTTTGTTCATTATCTCTGCAGTGGGTGCACAAATTGAAATGGACAAGTAATTATTTGGTTACCATCAAACAATTTTTGACAGAGTTATGCCCCCTGAACTTTGAAAATTTCCAATAATTCACAGTTTCTGGTCAATATCTCTTCAACATGTCAATGGGTGAATATATTGAAATGAAATTTGGCATACAGATACATCATGAAAATATCTAGGTCAATTTTTTATTTTGATTATCAACAAACAATTTTTGACTAAGTTATGCCCCTTGAACTTTGAAAATTTCTAATAATTCATAGTTTCCGTTTATGGGGGAGGGGCATAACTGTTTTACAAACAGCTCTTGTTCATTTAATTTTTTTTTTCGGTCAGTTCATCATGACACACAACTTATATAAAATAACAATGTACAATGTCCTTTACTGCTCATATCTCATTTCTTAACAGTTGAAGATGATCTGATGGGACAGCTACATGTAAAACTGCCGGAATACAGAAGTAAGTGTTTTCTACGATTCATTTAGAAATACCAACATTTACCAGTGTTCAGCTCTCTATAAAGCAGATCTTTCAATATGATGATATATTTTGTGAAATATTTTACAACATTCTACTTTCAGATAAGAAAGATACAAACATTTGAATATCAGATGTCCTAACACAGATACAAGATGTACATTTATGAGATAAAATTTTAAGACATTTACATATACATACAAAATTATCATAATAGACCATTTTCGAGTTGTCAGATTCCATTCAGTTTCGTCATAGTAGTTTGTACTTAGACTACGTGATGTCATCTGAAAGCTGGGCAAGCTCGATTCATGTTATGTAATATTTTCATGAAAGATATTTGGCGATATCTTGTTTCACTTCATCTGTGAGGAATTAAGTTTAGTTAAATTATCCCTCTTGTAAATATACAAAGTGTCATCACTTTCCTATAATCTAATTTTCAAATCTGGCACCTATTACTTCATGATATTAATATCCCTGGTCATATAGGCGATAAACTGCTTATATGGAATATAATGATGCCCTGCTTTGCCGTCCCCTGTCACAGCAGGAGTCCGCATGTTAAAGAACCCTCACTGTTCAATGACTGTAAGTGCCGAGCATAGGCCAAAACTTGAACCCCTTCACCGGCATTTGGTGACGGCTCCCTATGAGTAAAGATTCTTGAGTGGGACATTAAACAACAATAAACAAATGAATAGTGACATAACAAGATCGCTCAAAAATGGTCTATTTGGGAATACATAATCCACACTCCATTTAATATTATAGTTCCTATTAATCTATTACTCTCAAATACTGATCTAAGAACTAATATTTATTAAAAAAAAAAAAAAAAAAATTCTGATTTTCATACAATGATAATTAATCCCACCAACAATTTTCATTGTGTGGAAAAAAGAAAAACGATTATATGGATACAGATTATATACACTAACGTCATTGGTTCTCTGGGTGCAGTTAATGCATAAATGTGAATTATACAAGCCAGATCACAGTATAAGTCAAGTTACAATACTTGAAGGAGCATTACCTGTGGGTTTTTTCTCCTTTTTTACTTCGATTGATGTACAATAACAAAAATAGTTCTTTAATTCCTATATATTTTGTGAATATTGCTTGAGAAACCCCATTTGGCAATTATATGTTTGCGAATGATTAATTCGACCTTACTTTTTGTATACGCATACGACACTGGACCTGACCATATATTTACAAAATATATAGAAATAATTCCAATAAAATTCAATGTCCTCCAAATGGAAGTATAGTTATACGAAAAAACAGTAAAACACCCAATATTCACAAAATTTTGGCCCCTTGGCCTTTATCAAGTGTAACTAATATGTAATATGTATCTGATATTGTCATCTGTCAGTTAATAAAGGCCATGGGGGCCAAACATTTGTGAACATTGAGTGTTTTACTGTTTTTTAATATATAGAAATATTTAAGAATTTTTCTTTGTTATTGTACATCAATGACAGTAGTAAAAAAACAAATTAATGATTTTTTTGGATAACACAGCTAATGCCCATGTAACCAGGTTATTATGTTCATCACTTATTTTGATTTTTTTCTAGGTCCACCAAAGTTACCATCTTCGAAACCTGTTGTAACAGATATGGGGCTGGAAAATTTAAGGTTGGCATGGAAACCAGCTGTTGCTCCTGTTGCCGCAAAGAAAGCTGCACCGATCTCTTATAGAGTGGAAGCACAAGAACTGCCAGCAACAGACTGGTTACCTGTCGCCACCCGCCTGCGTGACACCAGTTACTATATGCCAGAACTGCACTCTGACAGAGATTACAACATAAGGATCCGAGCTGAAAATAAATACGGACTCAGTGACCCGTCGGAATCTATCTGGGTTCCAAAAGCATTATGTAGGTGTCACTAGTAACTTTATATATCATATGTGTGTGTGTGTGTGTGTGTGTGTGTGTGTGTGTGTGTGTGTGTGTGTGTGTGTGTGTGTGTGTGTGTGTGTGTGTGTGTGCATGCATGACTTGTAGATTTGGCAAATACAGTGTGACCTGTCTTAAGAGACCACTCACTTAAAAGACCACCTGTCTTCTAAGAACACATTTTGATAACCATGTGGTGAAAATAATCCTTTAGATAAAACCTCTTATGAGGGAGCACCTTTCTTGTAAGACCATGTTTCAGGGGCAGATGGAGTGGTCTCTCAAGACTGGTTCTACTTTTACCAGTTTAGTATTTTTCTATATCATACCTCTTCATAATTTCTTGCGATTTCATTTGTGAAAAAGCGTCGAGTATTTTTACTTGACTTAGGATGTTCCAAGGGATGATGGTGAGTGTGGCTAACATATTTGCCAGAATTTTGGAACTTTAAAATCTTTCCTTTCAGAGACAGTGTTTTGTGACCCATACACCCCTAGAGACACATTCATAATGGCTTGTGTCATTGATTTTAGGTAGAGTCCATTATTTTCAGGGATAGACGAGTTAAACATACCTTGTTAGTACTAGTATTACATACAATGTATTGTGTTTTTACTGATCATATGTTTAGAACATTTTTTTTATCTTGAACAAATTATTGTTTACAGCTTTTCCTGGTGTTCCAGTAAAGAGACCAGAGATTGTGGAAATAGAACCTGAGTCTGTCCGAGTTCATTGGCAACGTGTTGACGTACCAGCTTTTAGTTATGATGAAAAGCCTCTTACATACATGCTTGAGATGCAAGAACCACCAATGAGAGAATGGCGGGAGATTGCCCGAAACCTCCGTGATACAAGTTACAATGTTAAAGGCCTGAAACCATCACAGGATTACAGATTCCGTGTACGAGCTTTGTCACCAGACGGCAAAGTTGGAGAACCTTCACCAACTACATCTCTCTACAGAACTTTAGGTATGTAGATTTACAAAAACAGCTCAAAATCAGCTAGAGCTTTAGGTATGTAACACAAGCTCTACTAGATATACAAAAAGAAATCGAGATTAGTCACGTATACAGAGCTTCAGAGCTTTAGGTATGTAACACAAGCTCTACTAGATATACAAAAAGAACTCGAGATTAGTCACGTATACAGAGCTTCAGAGCTTTAGGTATGTAACACAAGCTCTACTAGATATACAAAAAGAACTCGAGATTAGTCACGTATACAGAGCTTCAGAGCTTTAGGTATGTAACACAAGCTCTACTAGATATACAGCTCCAGGATTATGCTAATTTTGACTCACAATCTCTTCTGTACCCCTTTATATGTAAAGCCTCATATAGTCTTAGCTGATTATGTAGGAAAAGTCTTTTTTTTTCCAAGATACATTATTACCACACTGTCTTATCTGATAGACAGAACTGACTAACACTGAAAATTTGTTAAATGTGGTAAAAGAAAACAACAACAACAAAACAACACAAGTTTAACCTGCAAACAAATTGATGTGCTGCTTTTGTGATGTTTTAGCAACAACAAGAAGTCCTATAGACAGACTGGAGCTAGAAGACTATGAGCCAGATTTTGAGGGAGTTCGACTCATGTGGAACCGCGTAGATATACCGCCATACCACAGTGACGAGGAACCACTTAGGTACATGATTGAAATCAATGAGCCTCCATTGGATGAATGGCGCCCTCTGGTGAGTGGTTTGCCTACTACAAGATACAGAGTAACAGACTTGGTACCAGATAGAGACTACAAGTTCAGGGTCAGGGCGTTGACCCCTTACGGTATAAGTCCACCTTCACACACCTTACCTGTGGCTTACAGAAGACCGATACCAGGTAATTATCATCATGTTGTCAAGTTGTTCTTCTGACTCTCCCTGATGGTACAGAAGTGAGCATGTCTTCAGAAATTTTAAAAAACCTCTCTTATCTACAGATTTTATGTACAGCCCTGTACATAAAGGTCTACCACTCAGTGGGACAACAGATAACCCTGTACATTATGGTACATGAAGGGCTGTCACCTGGTGGTGCTACAAATACCCCTGTATATTATGGTACATAAAACCCTACCACCTAGAGGTGCTACAGACAGCCCTGTACATCATTCAAGACATATATAGGCCTTCCACCCAATGGTACTATTGACAGCCCTGTACATTATGGTACATATAGACCTACCACCCAGTGGTGGTACTAAAAGTACATAAAGGCCTACCACCCAGTGGTGGTACTAAAAGTACATAAAGGCCTACCACCCAGTGGTGCTTTATATGGTAGATAATTTGTGTTCGTCTGTTTGCAGCAATGCTTCAAATAATTTCTTTGATAGTTTTAGCCTATGATGCTTTATATGAATGATACATAGGCTGAGGTTGATGTCATTCACGTTCAGCAGTATTTTCCAGAGTTATGGGACTTTGAAATTTTTATGAATGACAAAGCCCTGGAACTACAATGTCTCTCAGACCAAGGTACATATTTCTTTATTTGGTTTTGTATGTTTATGTTTGTGAAGTGATTTATATATTTCTTTAGTTATGAGACATTTTTTTTTTAACGTATCTGTTCTGGCTGATTTGTTTATTGTTTACATTTCATTATAATTCAGTACCAAGCAGACCCATACCACAATCAACCAGCCTGGAATATGATGATTCAGATTTCCTGCGATTGTCATGGAAACCGCCAGTGGTAGACACCAAACGACCAATCAAGTATCAAGTACAAATGCAAACACCACCCATGATGGATTGGCGCCCTCTGGTGTCTGGTATACCCGATACAAGTTACAGGATAAGAGGCCTGGGACCGAGTCGAGATTACATGTTCAGAGTTGTGCCTGAGACATCCCTGGGTCCACTACAGCCCTTGCCTCCTGTGTCTCTCACTTCCCTGCCAGGTAAGTACAAACCACACCCACCAGTGTCTCTCGCTTCCCTGCCGGGTAAGTACAAACCACACCCACCTGTGTCTCTCACTTCCCTGCCGGGTAAGCACTAACCACACCCACCTGTGTCTCTCACTTCCCTGCAGGGTAAGTACTAACCACACCCACCTGTGTCTCTCACTTCCCTGCAGGGTAAGTACTAACCACACCCACCTAAATCTGTTATCTGTTTGTAGTGCAAAAGTGTGTCATGTATAGACCTTTAAAACTTTTTAATTAATAGGAAGCATTTGTTTTTAATTTCATTTTCTTTGTTCGTTACATTTGGAAATACACCTAAGTATTTTATTTGTCTGTTGATTTTGAAATAACTATTTCATATATTTTCGTTACTAAGGAATGATTTTTTTGTATTTTTCAACTATTGCTACATGAATTCTAATTATGTGTATGTAAAATGCAGTTTTAGCAACTTTTGACCAATAGAAACAGAGAATCAAATATGATTTTATGTTATTGGCATGAAAAACTTTATATATTTGATAATTTACTTGTTCACATGATCAAAGTTTTTTTTGTCAAAGTTTGTCAAAGAAAACTTGGGCAAAGTTTTCTTTGATGAAGTCACCCATTCACACTATCAAAGTTTTTTGAGCGACTTGTACAAGAAAATATGGGAACCATGTGTTTGTAACATGTAAATATTGATTACGTCATATCAAATATCTGCTTTGATTGGCTGAATTCCATCAAAGTCCGTCTTTGATGAATTATGATCAAAGTTTTCTTTGACTGTTCACATGATCAAAGTTTACGTAAAAAAACTTTTACCAAGTACAAGAAAAATAGGATGAGTTTCTATTCCATCAAAGTCCGTCAAAGTGCTTTGATGAACATTGATCAAAGTTTTCTTTGACCGTTCACAGGATCAAAGTTTGCGACAAAAACTTTGACTAAGAAAACTTGTACAAGAAAACTTTGATCATGTAAACGGGGCTTAAGTTATAGTTTACTCTGACATCAGTTTATAGAAATTTATCAAGTTTCCATAACTTTTACTCAATTTTTTTTAGCTCCCAAAACAACTTTACCAAGCAGACCAGACATTCTTGACCTTCAGCCAGATTCTCTCAGGTTGTCATGGAGACGACCTGTAGTGGATACATTCAAGCCATTGTCCTACAGAATTGAAATGCAAGAGCCACCGGCACTAGACTGGCGACCCATCGCAACAGGTGTCACAGATACAAGTTACCATGTGACAGGATTAAGACCTAATCGTGATTATATATTCCGGGTTACGCCATTCACTTCAACAGGAAGTCTCGAGCCCTTGCCATTCGTAACATTGTCTTCAATGCCAGGTAAAACTCAGATAACAGATTACATAACTGATGTGTTTGCTTTCTGTATTAAGAGATGGAATTAATTTGATTTAAATGACATTATTTTTCATTTTTATCAAAAATATAAAGCTGTTTTTCTTTTGCATTTGTTTAACATGAATCTCTTGTGTACTACTGTACTATATGCATTTTATGTATAAAACAGAGTTATCCCCCTTTATTTCTCTTTCTATAAAGTGTGCAAATGTATTCTTTTTAATTCATAAATCTGAAAAATATTGATATTTCCTATCTTTAGTATCCTGTATCTACTGTGACAAGGTTTTGTTTCAAATACTGTAGAATCAGAAAATCATGTTGGACTTTTAATTTCATTAAATTTGTTGCTTTCATTTATCAACAGAATTTAAACTATGATGAAATTGTGCATAAATTATGCCAGGTAATAGTGATAGTTTCTTTTCCAAAATGATTTTTGTTTATTTATTTCAATAAAATTTAATGTCAACAAATTTGTTTAATTTTTAAACAACAAAAATTTATCCCAACAAAATTTTCTGATTCTGCAGTATTGATATTTACAAATTGCAGAGAGATCCCTTTTCTACCATCCCCTATATTTAGATGTAATCCATTAACCCCTGAAAAGCATTAGACTCTTCTGTAAATCAATGACTAAGCAAAGTTCAAATGTGTCTTTGGGGGTGAATGAGTAAATAATTTCCAGTTTTCACTTTAATTACTTCATTCCAAACTTTTCCTAAATCTTGTTGACTTATTATTTTCAGTCCGCCCAAGGCTTTATAACCTTGAGCCCAAAGCAACTGATGTTGGAAAAGACTCCGTTAAGTTATCATGGAGACCAGCAGAGATGCCGTACTTTGCCTATAAACATACTCCAATTCGTTACATAGTGGAAATGCGTACCATGCCGGCATCAGATTGGATCCCGGTGGCAAGGAATGTACCAGACACAAGTTACATAGTGAAAGGATTACGTCCAGAGAATGATTACCAATTTCGCATCAAAGCTCAAACTGATTTCGGAAGCAGTGAACCAACACTGCCTGTAACTGTGTACAGAAAACCTGGTAAGACACCCACTTCCCCATAATAAATGTGGGCCTATTTTTATTATTCTTTTGTCTCTAGTGAGATAAATAGAAAAAATCTTAACTCTGTGTGATGGCCAATTTACAATTTGAAAGCCATACAGATGTTACTTATTAACCCCTACTCTGTTTAATTTCAATTTCATAGGCTAGTCCATTTTTGCTTTTAGGGGTGAACAATTCAGCCATTTTCCTATTTACTGTTTTTTTTTTCAAACCCTGGTCATCATGTTTACTCATCAACCCCTGAAAAATAATAATAATAATAGACTCTTCTGTAAGTAAATGACTTAGACCAGTCAAAATGTGTATTTAGTGGTAAATGGGTAATTCACTGTGTGTTTTTGTTTAAGTGCCAATTTTCCCAAGGAGAGAACCTACTGTCACCAGCATAGCACCAGACTCGGTTGTATTGTCATGGCAACCAGCCGATCTACCTAGCAACGTGAGTCATATGCCACTTGTCAACTATCGTATAGAAGTCCAGGATCCTCCTGGAATTGGAAACTGGAGAACATTAATTTCAAACATCCCAAAGACCAGCTATCACGTGACTGGCCTCCGACCGGACAGGGACTATTTGTTTAGAGTGCGTTCTCAAGCCGACAGTGTTATGACCGAACCAACACTCCCTGTGTATCTGTCAAGAAGAGCAGGTAACTCCTTTATTTTCATCATTTAAGATTGAAAAGAAGATTAAAAATAGAACATTGACTTCTCCCTCCAAATTATATTCTATCTCAAAGACCTCATCTTGGCCTGTATAGGTATACAAGGTAAACATATGTGATTATTGATTAAAGATATCATTTTGTTTTTGATAAATCAGATGTAATGTTGATCCCAGCCCTGGAGTTGTCTATCAATCCTTGCGTTTGTAAAATGACTTACAGATGTCATATCTACTAATACCTTTAGTCTCTATGTTATATACAGTGAAACCTGTCTTGTGAGACCACCTGTCTTGTGAGGCCACCTGTCTTGTGAGACCACATTCTGAGTATTACTTAGTTAAATAATCCTTTACATAAAACCTCTTTAGAAAGACCACCTGTCTTAAGAGACCACATTTGAGTGGCAGATGGCATGGTCTGTCAAGACAGGCTCCACTATACTTCTGTTATAAAGTTTTATATTGCTAGCTGACATGAACTACGTCATCAATGTCTGGGATGTCCCATTGCACAAATTAAAGGGGTATTGGCCATGTTTTCCCCCAAAAATATTTTTTTTTTTTTTTCTGCTTAGATTGATGTACAATAACAAAGCATAACAATTCTTAAATTCCTATATATATATATTGTTAAAATAAGGTCAGGTCCAGTGGCATATGCATAACAAATAGTAAGGTCAAATAAATCATTTGTAAACAAATAATTTCCAAACCAGGGTTTCTCAAGTATTTTTCACAAAATATATAGAAATTTACAAATTTTATGCCTGTGTACATCTCTTTATTTGTTAATGTACATCGATCTAAGAAGTAGAAAAAAAAGAAAGAAATATTTTGCCCCATTAAATAGAATCCCCATTATGGGACATTATGTATTGAGTCATCTTACAACAAAAGAGATGAACGTATTTATTTGATATCTACAATTCTCAGCTATCGGAGGATCTTGATAATATCTATAACCAGAACGTATTAGAATCAGAATAGTTTTGCTGCTGTGACAAACGGGAAAACACTGAGTGAACAAATACCTCACTTAAGTCTCTCCATGGTCTTGAAATGTATTACTGATATATACAGCAGAAAATGTAAACAAAATCAACCTGCAAATAATCTGTATCAAGAGACATTGTAGATAACACCTGATCAGAGTTATCTCCCTTCAATGACATTTTAATTTTTTTAGGATTTTGCCATTAAGTATTACTAGCTACTGTATACTGGGAGATTTTTGCCCCTGGTTATTTTCGCCTTTTTACGTCAAAACATTTTCACTATGTCTTAAATTTGCCCTGACACGATACAATCTCATGGATGGCATGCATACCTTGATTCAGTTATTTAGCTTGAAAATTTTGCTTTCATTTTAGATTCGCCCTCTCATCTAAGGGCAAAAATTATGAAAATTAATTGGGGGTGAAAGTTTCAGGATGTACAGTTACTTTTCATCCTATCATGTATCGGAATAGTTACTCTGAAATGAGAATTTAAATGACAGCTTTAACAGTGTTTAGAGCTGAGACAACAGTATTTGAATGAAGGCAGAGATGAGGTTGTCCTTTGAAGTTTTTCTTTAGAATTGTTTTAAATTGGACAATATAATTAACTTGTCTTTATTATTCAATATTTTACTCATTCTTTGGTGCACAATTGACAACATTTTTTTTTCTGTAGTTGTCTCAGACTTATTTTTGTATAAAATGATTACAAAAAAGCTAAAATGACAATTCTAAACATATGTGATTTCTTCTCCTTTCTGTAATTATAATATCAACATTTAAATTTTCGTAACCTAGGAGTAGTCGCTTTACCGGGTCTTATACAGTTATAGGCTATATATATAGAACTAAAATTGTATAAAATCTGATAATTTTAGAATCTGTAGATGACTAGTGTTAAATCAAGCACAACATCATGTTATACAAATACAGTGGCATGCCAAAATTGATGCCAATTTGTTATTTTTCTCAATATATTTCATACCAATTCAGAACTTTTTCAAAACATTCATGGAAAGTCATCTGTAAAACAACTTTGACAAACTTATTTCATGAAACAGTTTCATTTTGTATTTACTCATTATGTTAAAAATTTTTGTTTTAAAGATTCAGAAATCTTAACAGAAAACCAAATTTTTTAAGCCACCATTCCCTATAAAACATTTATCAAAACTCATCAGTACTATAAAAAAGCAATGAAAATCTATGACAAAACAAACAAATATCAAAACATTAATAGCTAATCAGGGAAATTGTATTGAAATTGAATAGGAAATGGCTTTGTAATAACTTTTTACAAAAAATGTGGTTTTATATGAAATATATAGAAAAAAACAAAAAGTTGCATCAATTTTGGCATGTCACTATATGTTTTTATTTATAAATACAGGACCACCAAGAATGCCTTCAGAACACCCGTACATATTTGAGGTCCACCCAGAGTCTGTGAAACTTCAGTGGCGTTCGGTTGAATTGCCATCTCGTATAACAGATTACTCTCCTGTAACCTACCGTCTGGAAATGCAAGAACTACCACGGGCTGACTGGACTACCCTGGCCAGAGGAATACCACATACAGATTTCCATGTGACAAACTTGAATCCGGACAAGGAATACAATTTCCGAATCCGAGCAGAAAATGACATGGGAGTTAGCGATCCTACTCCAGTCGTTTCTCTTAAGAAGAGAGCAAGTAAGTTAAGAGGCTGTTAGGGTTTGTCTCTTTGGTTTTAAAAACCGTCATTGAATTGAACTTTGACAGGTTCAAATTTTTCATTTTAATTGTGTCACATAAGAATCTTACTTCAAAACACTTCAATTTTTCTTGAACATAGAACTCACTTTCAGGTGAACATAGAAGTTTAAGCCATAGCTTCAAAATTTAAGTCAGATTTATTTTGTATACATAAGTTAAAAGAGCATTAGCTTTACCAAAAAAGTATTTTGAAATTTTGATGTTTACTACTTGTACTTGAGGTACAATAACAAATAAGAGCTATAAATAGGCAAAAAACAAAAAACCCGTATATTGCTATATATTTTGTGAAAATAAGGTCAGGTCTAGTTTGGTATGCATATACAAATAGTAAGGTTGGATTAATCAATTTCAAGTGAATAATTGTCATACTGGGTTTCTCAAGCAATTTTCACAAAATATATAGGAATGTAAGAATTTTTATGCTTGTGTATATGTCTATTTAGTTATTGTATATCAATCTAAGTAGTAAAAAAGGGATCAAATATTTTTGGAAGAAAGCTACTGCCCCTTTTATTTTAGATAAAGACATGGGACATTCAGATGTAATATTTTTTTTAAATTCAGATTTTTTGTTAATGAACTCATTACCTACAAAATCAACCCATTTAAACTAAGCTGTAATTGTTTTATCTTAGCTGCACCCACAATACCACAGGAAGAGCCACTGATATATGATGTCAGCCCAAGTGGTTCCTTTATGTTGTCATGGAGACCTGCTGATGTGTCCACCTATCTGACTGACGGGAGCCCTGTTACATACACTATCTATGTTCAGGAACCACCAAGCTCCACCTGGCGGCCACTAGTCAGACGTATACCACATACATACTATCACGTCAGTAACTTACTTCCAGATAAGGACTACAGCTTCCGTGTACAAGCTGAGAATGAGTTTGGAGTCAGCAGACCAACATTACCTGTTCGGTTGGTTCGTGTTACAGGTAAGTTAAATAAGAATGCCTTGACCTTCTCTAAGACTTCTAATTCTCCCACACTTGCCCATAAAACTCAATAATTAACCGTAAAAAGACAAACCTGTCTTTCCTTCCCTCGGAAAAGACAGCTCACATGCGCTGTGACGTCACAGATGCATTATCTAATTTTTGAACTTTGAACATGGTTTTATTGACGTTTGCCCTGTTGTAAAGACTGGAAATGTGGGAGAAAAAGAATCAAACATGATTGTTTGTTGTGGACAGGGAAATCTTAAAACCCTCGGGAAAGAACATGTAAATCCATGGCAGTAAAAGTCCCATAAAGTCGCCCCCACCCACCTCGGTTAATGAAACTGTTGCTTAAATTATGTGTTATTTATTGTCCCTGAAAATGTCCCAGCATTCTATGACATTTGTCCCTTCAGACTTACCTCTGAAAAATATGATGTTTTTATCTTTATGTATGGGCAGTGATTGCATACTGATGAACATCTTTTTCTTCTAGACTGGAGAACTCCAATAGATTTGCCAGAAATTACAGACATTGATGACACCACAAGTTCACTTAATCTGCGGTGGAGACAGCGCTCCGTTACTCCATTTGGTAAAGGTCCTGTCCGTTATCACATTGAAAGCTGGGAACCCAAACATCGTTCATGGAATAGAGTGGCTACTGGAATATCTGACACAAACTATCGTATCACAGGATTACCACTGGATCATGACTACTTGTTCAGAATTCGAGCCGAGGCAGAGAGAGTACTCAGCGAACCAACATATCCCATCTCTCTCCGAAGATTTAAGTGTAAGATAACTGTCGGCATTCTGTATTTTATCACGTATAAGCTCTCACCTCAGTTTAAGTGTAAGATAACTGCCAGCATTCTCTATTTCCCCCCCCCCCCCCCCCCCCCCCCCCCCCCCCCCCCCCCCCCCCCCCCCCCATCATGTATAAGCTCTCAACTCGGATTAAATGAAAGATAACTGTCAGCATTCTCTATTTTATCACGTATAAGCTCTCGACTCAGTTTACGTGTAAGAAAACTGTCAGCAATCTCTATTTCATCATGTATAAGCTCTCAACTCGGATTACATGTAAGATAACTGTCAGCATTCTCTATTTTATCACGTATAAGCTCTCAACTCAGTTTACGTGTAAGATAACTGTCAGCATTCTCTATTTCATCATGTATAAGCTCTCAACTCAGTTTACGTGTAAGATAACTGTCAGCATTCTCTATTTCGTCGTGATTAAGCTCACAACTCACTTAAAGTGTAAGATAACTGTCAGCATTGATGCAATTTGCATTTAGATTTTTTCTTTCAAATATTAGTAATGTAAAAGTTATTTTAATCAATGCTTAGATATATTTATATATATTTTAGTACCCCAAAACTTACCAGTTCCGAGACCACAACTCTATGATGCTGAACCAGAATCTGTTCGATTGTCATGGCAACCACAACACCTTCCCAGATACGAACCAAGACATTTGCCAAGAAGATATCGATTGGAACTTCGGGAGTTACCATCACATGACTGGAAACCTGTAGCCAGTGATATTCCAGATACAAGCTATCGTGTGACAGGTCTACGCCCACGACAAGATTATGAGTTCAGAATCCGAGGGTTCAGTGATGATGGACCGACCGATTACACATATTCTGCTCCTCTATACAGAAGGCCAGGTAAGGGGAAGTGACTGAGATGGTGACATGAATTTTGGATTTGGATTTTTGTTCTATGACATTCTCAACAATTTTTCAGTCATATATTGGCAGCCAGTTTTTAAATGGTGGAGGAGAGAACCCGGTTATGATGTACCCGGGGAGGGACCAATGATCTTCCACAAGTAAACTGACCAAAAAAAATCAGCTTAGGTTCCAGCAGAAGTGAGAGACTTCAGGTTTCAAAGCACGATGCTCTATCCATTCGGCCACAGAGGCCCATGTTGTCATGAAAACAAACTGAATGACATTACTGTATGCAGTAATTCATGTGTCTAAACAATTGTGGTGCAATGTACATATTTTGAGAGTTTCAATTTCATGTCAACATTTATTTCAGTAGCTCATCAAATGAAACATATGTCTATGGTAATACTACAGAGGTAGAAAAAAAATATCTTTGCCATGAAATGAGCTAAATGTTAGTGCTACAGTTGTAAACTGTTTGTATTCTTCTTCAGAATTTTACCTATATGTTGTGTGAAATACTGTGTACACGTTTTATAGTTAATAAGTTTAAAAGTTTTATCTTTATTTCGTGGGAATAGCTGTTGTTTTCTTACAAATACTGCATTGATATAAACTGTGCTATATATATGTGTGTATATATGTATATATATATATATATATATATATGTGTGTGTGTGTGTGTATATATGTATATATAAACACACTGTAGAATCAGAAATTTTTGTGGGGTTTAAATTTCATTGTTTTATAATTGAAACAAATTCATTGACATTGAATTTTGTTGAAATAAAACCCCTGTTTGTAAAGCAACCTGTAACTATTGCTAGGTATAACACTATAAATTTCATCATGGTTTAAATTTCATTGATAAATGAAAACCACGCATTGAACAAAATTTAAACTGCAACAAAATTTTCTGATTCTTCAGGATATGTATATATATATATTATCAGGGTTGATATACATCTGGCCTTGAATTTTTTCACTTATACGGAGATGTCACCACGTGTTGGTGAATTGCCCAAAGTTTTGACCCGTGCTTTGTACTGGCGCCAATGCAGAAGGAGTGATACAAGACCTCGGTTCAAGTCTCGTCCACTAAACCTGCAATATTCACTTTGTATGTCACACATTAGGTGAAGGATTAACATGATCATTTATTGACATCTTTGATATGATTCAGTACTAGAAATTGAAGCCGAAACCTTCTGCAAGGGGGTCAAACTCTCCACCACTTGACCACCACAAGTGGTCCAAACTGTAATAACAAACCAAATGTAATGATGTGCAATCACAGCAATATGTAATATTACGTTAAGTATCAGTTTTAAAATAGAAATAATAATTACAAGTAATACTGCAGAAAAGTATCATTAACCCGTGGATTTAGTTTGCTGCAAACGAACAAAAAGATGATCCTGTGTGATTGATTGACATGAAGGTTGAGACATAACAGCTTAGTAGGTCAGTGATAAGTGAAAAGTAGATGAACTAAAGTCTTTATTTCTTGGAAAAAACTCAAATCATTTTTCTTCTTGGTAAAATGCTTACTTTATCAGAATTTTATTTGAGTTTAGAGAATAATAATTCTGGAAGTGTACTTATTTTAGCGGTATTCTAATATTAGTGCCTTTGGCGCTCAAGACATTGTGCTAAAATTTCTCCATCTTGTCATTCTGTATACACGACAAAGCTATTGCATGAATTTAAGATTGCGTTAATAAGTCTATATAGTGCTAAAATATGAAGGCCCTAATTTAAATGCACATACAGTATACTGTTAAGGTACTGCTGTTTCAAATGAAATGCCTTCTCAATCTTATCATTTTCCAGTACAAATTTTTCTACTAAGTATGTGAATTACTATTTCAGTGATACCCAGGCTTCCATTGGAGGGTCCAAGAATAACTGATGTCCGAGACAACTATGTGGACCTCAGCTGGAGACTGGTGGATATTCCGGCGTTTAACTATGATGAGAAACCACTGGCTTTCATGATAGAGGCTCAGACACCACCTCGTTATGACTGGACTCCAGTGGCAAGGAATGTTACAGGAAGCAAGTACAGAGTCACAGGACTACAGAGGAATCAGGACTACATCTTCAGAATAAGGGCCCAGTATCCGACAGGACTGTCAGAATCTTCGCCTTATATCCCTGTCTACCGTCGACCAAGTGAGTCTCTAATTTCCACAAATTACCTACGTAGCAGTAGAACTAATGTTACACATAGTGATGCACAGAATAGGACCTCACAGATATTAGAAGCACCTAGAGCTTTAGGTAGTGTTACTAACAACGTATCCTCAACTATTAAATCTAAACGTGATTATTTCTTGTCAGAAATGCAACGATTGGACAAAAAACAATTTGACATTTCAAAACGTGTTCAAAAGTACAAGATAAATGTTGCAAAACCAACTCAGAGTGCAAAATCACTGATGGAAAAGTTTGCAGCAAACGCAAAAGCTCTGGACTCCAGACCACCTGCTAGTCCAAGATCTAGACGAGACAAATTCATAGCAGAGAGGACACAGAAACCAAGCAAGATACAGCCACTGGAAAAGAAAGTTGATTTTGGTAGTGCTTTGGACAAGTTCCGAAGCTTTGAAATTTCTCGACCTTTTAGGCCGGTGGAATACAGAAGAGATTATTCTCAAAGTAGAGAAACATCAGTGGAACCAATCACTGGACGAAAATACTCACTTGATTCTCGACAAAAATCTTTGCTGCCTCAGTCCTCACTTCCAGTGTCATCTGTACTTAAAACAACCCCCCTCCCTCAGCCATCAACTATCTCCACCTACTCTCCACCCATCAAGCCCAAGTACACATCCTCCGATGATTCTGTACTCGGGTACAGAAGCCAATCATACACAAGTACTACAGACTTGTCTTACAAAAAGCGCCATCTGGTGCCTGATAGGTTGAAATATGGACAGATGTCCACTAACTATTCCCCAGTGTCGTATGGACCTTATAAATCATCTCACAGTTCTTCATCTTATACTCCATCTTACAGCTCATCTTACACGCCATCCTATCCTAGGTCAGTCGGTCGCTACTTCAGTCCCAGTACCACACGAGTATCCTCTACATACACTCCATCATATAAATCAAAATATGTCCGACCTCATTCATGGTCTGGAGATGCTCATACACATAAATCATCTTACACCCCACCAAGTTCAAAATATTCTTCTTACACCTCACGTGACCGTAGTTACTCAGTGTCCAGTTATGCACCAAGGGACTCGCGAGATAACAGACAAGGTTCCTTGTCACTGATTGGTCAATCAATATATCATGACCTTTACTCTCACAGTAAGCTAGATTCAAAAACTCTGTCACAGTCAGATTTATCATATAGCAGGTCTTACAAATCTTCAAGCCTTCAGAGAGCACCATCCCTCCCAAATCTTGGTCTATCTGATAGAAGTTCATATACCAGTAATAGACAAACAAGTATGGCAAGGGATAGGTCAAGTTCATTTTCCATGGGTAGGGATTCATCAACATACCAGCCCTTCAAAACAAACAGGAGTGGGTCTTTCTCCTCTGATAGGTCTCGCCCAACCACTAGAGCAGGGTCAGTTTTCTCTACTTCCTTGCCAACCAGGGAATCCAGAAGTCCCTCAAAGTTCTCCACAAGAAGTCCCTCTGTTGCCAGAAGCACATATGATAATTTCATGTTTTCAAGGTCTGCTTCTGTGGCTGAGAGCGGTTATATTTCTAAGTCTAGAACTCCTTCATTCCCTCAAAATGTTTACATACCCAAGCCAAGGAGTTCATCTGTGGCCCAAAGCGGGGTTAGTTCTTCTGTATCTAGGAGTGGTTCATTCCTTGGAACTGGAGAAGTTCCTAAACGTAGAAGTGCTTCTGCTATCATAACTGGTCTTCCGCCCATCCAGAGGACTTCCTCCCCAAGTTCAAGACCTAAAGATGGCAGTGTCTCCTATACATCCTACCTACCCCCAACTAAACAATCTCTTGCTCAAAAACTAAAACAAGAGTTTTCTGGCTCTCGGGACAGTCTTCTATCTACGGATTCCTCACCGTCACGAGCCGGAGACAGAGGTAAAAGTTCAACACCATCAAGAGGACGCGAATCGACACCAACTCGGAACAGAACTTCATCAACAAGTAGCGGAGTCTCGAAGAAGGATAAAATGTCTGTCTTATATGAAAAATCAAGTGAGAAAGTGAAGGAGAGGGATATTACCAAATCCAGTGAGTCAACAAATACTGGACACAAGCCTCCATCTTATGAACTGGAAAAAACGGCATGGCTGACCACGCCAGCAGCCGTTACTGTGAAACATATTGCCTAAACTGATTGTTTTGAGTTGTTGCTTAGTTACGTAGGTAGTGTCAGGTGTTACGTGTAGAATTAGAATTGTACGATAAAGTTAATGTCACTGTTAAACTTTGATATATTTTTGGATTGAACAATCATCCTTTTTATTGACTGATGATTTAAGATAATAATGGAGTAATTGTGTGGAAATTTTTTTTACCAGCAAGATTATCATATGTTGGGTTAATCATGAGGCAACTTTGTGAAAAAGATGGCAATCGGGACAACTTTTTTATCTCACCCGGTAGTCTTATGTATGTGTTTAACAAGATTTAACAAAATATTGTACATGGAAACTTCTGGGTTTATTGTAATTCAAGGAGATAAATGTGATATAAGAGATAATACAACAGGCCGGGGGATTTTGTGATGAAAATAAGTTGCCACCCATGTGATGTGATAGCCTGGCTTATACGAGAATTTATCAGTTAATGTAAATATCTTATTATATTCGTAGATATATAATGTTTACATATATATAGAGTCTACTTCATTTTTGTAAAGATGGGATTGTGCAATATGCCCACCTTGTAAACATAGGATTGTGTCATGCCAACCATGTTCTTTAGGATTGTGCCAACTTTGTTCTTGTAAACACAGGATTGTGTAAATTGTCAACAGTATATGTAGGATCACTGGGATTGAAGGATTAAGATTTGTAAAACAAAATAGAATTTAACATTTTGTATATTCAGAACCATGTCCATAGGAGGACTTGTGTTGTATATCTTTTAATGGGAAATTTTACGACTAGATGATATATTTTTCTTATACTATGCTTAACATGATCTATGTGTGTTTTCATCGAATGGCGTGATATTTTTTCCTCGGCTTATGCGTACTGTTTAAACATAAGTCACAACTTTATTCATTCAACAGATCTGTGTTCGTTGTGCGGTGTGAGATTTGAGTAAGATTGTCGCTGTCACGCAAACTTATCAATTTCACACAATCAACAATAATCAAGTTTCCGAGCTTGAGACTTGCATTCTTGTTGATGTGAGGCTGGCAATGTCATATCACAATGACCTGCCCGAGAGATTTCTTTTCGTTTTTCAATTTTTGATGGAAAGAAGTCGTGTGAAGGAACCATTGGGAAGAGTTCATTGTTATCCATTTACATATCTGTAATACATACATAGTTAACTGTATTGTATAATTCACATGGTTATTTTGTCACCTTGTTCGCCTTCTCCATTGTGTGCATTGGTATGTTATACATCTTCCTATTGGTAGTAGTTCTGTGATATTTTTCTCACTTTGTCTTTGTCCACCAATGTGCTCTGTAACAACTATCTGTTTTTGCCCATCAGTAGGCAGTGTATTCTAACTCTTCAGTGTATCCGTCCATCAGTAGGCAGTGTATTCTAACTCTTCAGTCTATCCGTCCATCAGTAGGCAGTGTATTCTAACTCTTCAGTGTATCCGTCCATCAATAGGCAGTGTATCCATCCATTAGTAGGCAGTGTATTCTAACACTTCAGTATATTCGTCCATCAGTAGGCTGTGTATTCTAACACTTAAGTATATCGGTCCATCAGTAGGCTGTGTATTCTAACACTTAAGTATATCTGTCCATTAATAGGCAGTGTATCCGTCCATCAGTAGGCTGTGTATTCTAACACTTAAGTATATCCATCCATCAGTAGGCAGTGTATCTGTCCATCAGTAGGCAGTGTATTCTAACACTTAAGTATATCCGTCCATTAATAGGCAGTGTATACGTCCATCAGTAGGCTGTGTATTCTAACACTGAAGTATATCCGTCCATTAATAGGCAGTGTATCCGTCCATCAGTAGGCATAGTATTCTAACTTTTCAGCATATCCGTCCATCAGTAGGCTGTGTATTCTAACTTTTCAGTATATCCGTCCATCAGTATGCAGTGTATTCTATCTTTGAGTATATATCCGTCCATCAGTAGGCTGTGTATTCTATCTTTGAGTATATATCCGTCCATCAGTAGGCTGTGTATTCTATCTTTGAGTATATATCCGTCCATCAGTAGGCTGTGTATTCTATCTTTGAGTATATATCCGTCCATCAGTATGCTGTGTATTCTATCTTTGAGTATATATCCGTCCATCAGTAGGCTGTGTATTCTATCTTTGAGTATATATCCGTCCATCAGTATGCAGTGTATTCTATCTTTGAGTATATATCCGTCCATCAGTAGGCTGTGTATTCTAACTTTTCAGTATATTCGTCCATCAGTAGGCTGTGTATTCTATCTTTGAGTATATCCGTCCATCAGTAAGCAGTGTATTCTAACACTTCTGTATATCCATCCATCAGTTGGCAGTGTATTCTAACTTTGAGTATACATCCGTCCATCAGTAGACAGTGTATTCAAACACTTCAGTATATATTTGTCCATCAGTAGACAGTGTATTCAAACACTTCAGTATATATCTGTCCATCAGTAGGCAATATCCATGTGGAATGTCCGATTCCCACGTAGGCTGATTTCCTGTGATATTGTTTTCTGTTTCTTTTCAAATGTGTTGTTTTCCCGTAGTCTTTGTTTGTTGGTATGTGTTGTTTTTATTTTTTTATAGTTTTTTTATATTATCAATATGTAACTAGTGCAACACTCTATTGACTAAGTACACAGCCATGTTTGTCGGTTCAAAATGTAGATGATATCAGATGGGTTAGCATTGGTAATAGTTGATATTTGTAAGTGATTGATAGTTGACATGACTTGCTACTTTCTAACCTGTCAACCCCTGTGGTCACATTTAGACTCACCCAACACAATAAATAGTATGGTCTACCTTCATAATTCAGGAGTTAACTAGTGGATATTGCCTGTAAAATTATTTCAAAATTTGATTTCATACACACCTGAATTTTGTCAGTGGACTTTATCATTCTTTCAAATGGGTGAGTCCAAATATTGCTACAGGGGTTGATGAGTTAGTTAAACTAAAAACAAGACTGATCATGTGGTTCTAAGACTGTGAATTACAGTGTAGATCTATGCCCAACTCTCTCTCTCTCTCTCTCTCTCTCTCTCTCTCTCTCTCTCTCTCTCTCTCTCTCTCTCTCTCTCTCTCTCTCTCTTGGGAAAATTATGTTATTTCCATGGTGATGGCAAACTTATGTTTAACAATTTCCTTTTTAATTTTTGTGCCAATGTTATCCTGTTTTTACAGCTTTATTCTAAATACATATACATGTTGTCAAGCCTGTGATGAGAGATCTTGTGAAGGATAAATAGTTTTGAACTTTTTCTCACAACTGCTAGAATATCTTTTGCAAGTGCAGTACTATAAATGTGAATTTGTTAGCACTTTGAAAATAAAATGCAAACAGGTCATTAAGAAATTCTTACGAAATATTATTTTTTTTCAAGAAATGACCTACCTGCATATATAACTAAATTTACTACAACACGTGGTTTAGAAAGGAAAAATCAAGGGTATTCCTCCAGAAGTTGTCTTTATCAAAGGTGACCATTATATAAAGCTGGCATTGACAGCAGATATTACTGTAAGGTTGTATCACAGGTTTGACCATATCTTAGTCACTTGTTATCAAATTTTATGTTATTTGCCCATGTCTTTCCTCTGCGATTTCTAAATTATTTTTGTAAAACTCTTGACTTGGTTGATTTATAATGCTAATTATATTTTAGCTCTTTTTTGTAACACTGTTATATAATATGTATAAAACATGTTTACTTGTTTCTCTGTTGTCCAAATTTTTGACAAATTTCTAATTTTATCCTCTACTTTTAAGTGATAGCTGAATTGCCATAGAAACAGAATTGTTGTGATTCTATAATAAAAGTTTATCAAATTCTCCACCAGTTTTAGTGTTACTCTCTCTTTTTTTTTATTTACATTTTTCTATTTTATCTTCCTGTAGAACAAGGGCTGCCAACCCAGACACTTTTCCATTCTCTGCAGCATTGCAATTGGAGATTTTCCACATTTTTGGGGGAATGGGGCCTGGGCCTTTTAAGTTGTGAACTTTAGGAACATTTTATCAAAATTGGGAAATCTAAACATACACAAAACTGTTTGAAAATACAAGAATATCTTAAAATTTATTGTCATTTGACTTTAGTTGGGAAAATTCAACTGCAAATAAGGAAATAATGCATTTTTTTAAAATTGGGAATGGGGCCTTATTGCAGCTCCAACAATGAGGTGGATAATTCCCGGTAATATAAGATTAATCATTGAGATAATCTAATATGAGTTGGGCTTAAGTTTAATGTTTCTTATGTAATCTTGAAAAGAAAAACAGCAGCCTTTGTTCTGTGGTTTTTATCTGTTAGAAAACTTGTATTATTAATCAAAAGTCATTTAAAACAATGCAGACTTATGTTATTACAGAATTTTTGAAATTCTGAATTTTTCTGTTTTTCAGAGATGTTGTCAGATATGATTTTCACAAGTAATGGTAAAGATGATTTGTGAACATTACAATTTTTCGGAGTTTCTACTTAAAACAATAACAAAATACACAAACAAGTAGTGCTGTGTGGCATGGATGACACACTGTTGTCCTTCACCGTTTGTTATTACAAAAATGTGCCGTATGATTATGTAAAATTCTGACTACTCAAAACGCATAAGAAGACCAATTATCTTCAAAGTTATCATGTAGCACCTACAGGGCACAGTTAACAGGAATTATGAATTTCATGTCTCCAGCCCCTGGTCCAGAGATTTGTAGACAGGGTTTGGACTCATGGTGAATTGTACGTCTCTTTTGGCCTCGCGTTCAAGAATGGTTTCACTTTCTTTACATCAAAAAAAAAAAAAAAATCACAATATATGTGCTACTTGTTTGCGTGTCTTTGTGTTCAATTAAAACTCTGTTATCAAATTTTGACTATAATTCACAGATTTTTTATTTTTTATTTAAATTTGTGATTTAAATGAAAGAAAAAACATTTTGGAATCAATTGACCTCAAATAAGAAAGGGGGCATAACTCTGGTGAATTATAGTCATGTTATTAAATTGTTTTCTCTTTAATATTCTCTAATTTTATCTTCTTATCTGACTTTGTTACAGTTCCATTTTATCATTTGTCATGGGAGTTTATTGACATTTAAAAGTGTGAAACTACAAGTTCGGTGTTTTACTCCAAACCTGTTGAAAAATGGTGTGGTTTATAACCTAAACTTACAACATGTTAATATTAGACTAAACCTGTAACTCTTAGAAATAAATCCAAACTCTTAGAAATAAATCATAACTCTTAGAAATTAAATCATGTCTGCAGTAGATTGTAACACCGCTTAACAAACATCACATCTGATTACAACAAACATCACCTTTGTTTATGACGGACATTACGTCTGTCTGTGACATTGTCATGTTTGACCTTCACTATGACATCGTTACATTTGATCTTCACTATGACATTGTCATATTTGACCTTCACTATGACATTGTCATATTTGACCTTCATATACAAATATGACATGATCTAACATAATACTACAAATCACTGGTCAGAAATGAATCTTGTTTAACCCTTTGTACACATGTACTTGATGTTGTGATCTAAATTTGTTGTCAACGTTGTCTAGCAAGGTGTAGCATTAGTAATGTTATGCTAATAAATGGTAAAAATCATATAAAACTAACTCAATATAATATCAATAACGTAGTACAGATTTATGTAGCACTAATAATTTATATAAAACACAGAATGTATGATATAATTTAACAAAAAGAAAAATATATTCAGTATGTCTATATTCACTTTATCAAAATGAGACCAATTTGGATAAAAATCCAAAATATTTGTATATTTCTACTTGCACCTGGCTGTTACAGGTAAGTGATTCCAATGTTTTGATAATGAGCTAGTATAGACCTTTGTTACATATGATACCTGTTATATAAATCATCTTGAAAAATCAGCATTAGGATCGGTATTATTTTAAGATACGACTTAAAACATTGTTTTCAAATCACCAATAATGAAGAAGCTTGTGTGAAAATAGTAAACATTACAAATGTATGTTAAATTCCTAGAAATTGCATATGTAGCCAGCCTGTTGTTAAGAATCCATTGATATATCAGTATGTCTATTTTCCATATTCGTCTGCCTCCTATTGTCATTTGAACCAATCAGAATCAAAGACCACACTTTGTTTATCAAATTTTACCATCCAAATGGAACTGTTTTTTGTGTGAAAACCTTATCACTTAACTGTCTCCCATGAACTTTTCACTCCTTTTGATCCACCCCATAATACATGTACCAGTAATTTATTGTTCTTTTCCCTCCTCTTAACTTTCTTCCTATTCAACCTCCATATTACCTACACTTATCAAACTAGCAATGTTAACTCATCAACCCCTGAAAAACAATGGACTCTTCCATAAGTCAATAACTTAGACCAGTCCAAATGTGTCTTTAGGGGTGAATGAGTTAAATAATATATGTATATTTCTCTGTGTTTTGCCGATAGAATTTCATCAGTTTTATTTGTATATCAGAGATTTAGTTCATTTGATTTAAATGTTAACAAGAAAAGTCAATGTTTATTTCCATTTTATTATTATCTGATATTCAAATCATTAAAGAAAGCGAGATTGACAAATATTTTTATTAGAGAATTACCAATAATAATTATCTACAACTGCACAAGTAACAAATATTATTTAACAAGATGTCAGCGTAACATTAGGGCCGAGACTTGCCACATGGTCAAGGGACACTACTCATATGAAAATTCCTACGTAATGATCAAAATCTTGTCTGTAATCTCTGTTTCATGACATAAAAGTGCCAAATATAGAAATATGTATGAAGCTCAATGTATTGTCTCAAGTCTAACTGCGCATTAACTAAGTTGTGTGTTGCGTGACAAAAGTTTGGCTCAATCATGTGATTTTGGTTGACTAATGTAAACATAATGGTAAATGTACTTTGGAATGATGGAGAGGCATGGTAAGATTGCACCAAGCAGGGAATAATACTTGACCCATAGTTAAAAGATGATTGGCTGATTGGCTGTCATGTGAGTTAATCTGAGATCTAATGTAGCTTTTTTCTCTCCAAATTTTGACAAAAGTCAAAGATTTATCTTTTTATAGATATGTTGCTGCGTCAATTCTGTTCTAACCAGTAAAACAACACAATTATCAGAAATGTTTCATTTCAGAAATACAAGTCGGAACCAAAACAAATTAACAAATTATTTTTTTACAATGTGACAGAAAACTCAGATATTTACAAATGCAACAATTAGTATACCCTAAGTAATAACATCGATACTTCGTATAAATAACCTTGCAGTGTCTACTAGTATACTCCTAAGTAATAACATCGATACTTCGTATAAATAACCTTGCAGTGTCTACTAGTATACTCTAAGTAATAACATCAATACTTCGTATAAATAACCTTGCAGTGTCTACTAGTATACTCCTAAGTAATAACATCGATACTTAGTATAAATAACCTTGCAGTGTCAACTAGTATACTCTAAGTAATAACATCGATACTTAGTATAAATAACCTTGCAGTGTCAACTAGTATACTCTAAGTAATAACATCGATACTTCGTATAAATAACCTTGTAGTGTCTACAAGGATAAGAATGGTAACTGTCAAACATTACAGGTAGGTTCCAGAATAACTAACAAATTATGATCACAACATTTCTGCCTGTCAACATATGGTTGTCTGTATTATAAACCAGTCTGATGATCTTTTTTTCTCTTATTTAACTCATCAACCCCTGAAAAACAATGGACTCTTCTGTATATCAATGATTTAGGCCAGTCCAATGTGTCTTCAGGGAAAAATGAGTTAATATCCCACCTAGGTGTATTTACCATAAAAACTAGAATTTCAGTTAATTTTGATATCCTTAGCAAAAGTTATAACCCCAAACTGTAGCGCCTATCACTTATCACAAATATAACCCACATAATTCTAGTGGTGCAGTGACAGCTAGAGGCTTCAAGTTCCTACACATAAGACCTGTAAACTCGAATGGTGATTGTTACCAAGCACTAAGCAAAGGAATGTCATGAGGCTTCGAGAGGAGACTTAATGAAAGAGGTTCTGTGCTTAAGCATGACATTTCAAAGAACCAACAATGTATTGAAATCAGTCTGTATCACAAATCACATGATAAATCAAAGGACCCTCAATGACTCTGTATCACAAGTCACGTCATTTCAGAAAACCCACAATGCATTAGTATCAGTCTATCACAAGTCACGTGACATTTAAAAAAAAAACGCAATACATTAGAGTCAGTTCTTATGATTAGTCACATTAAATTTCAAAAAAACCCTCAAGGCCTCGGTCCGTATCTCAAATCATGTGACATTTCAAAGAATGCTGAATGCCTCCATCTGTATCACAAGTCATGTGACATTTCAAAGAACCCTCAATGCCACGGATTGTATCACAAGTCACATGACGTTTCAATGAATTCATAATATATTAGCATCTGGTTAATAAGTCACATGACATTAAAAAAAAAAAAAATTCTTCAGATGATATGACAAGTCAGAGGTTTACCTATAGTCAGTTATGTCTCTGTAATGTTTATAAAATCTTTGCTGGGGCAAAAAAAAAACTTATCAAGAGAACCAGTGTCGAGTTACACAAAACTGGCACTACTGCTATCGGTCTACACTTTTTTGAGTTAAAAATATTTCTGTGGCTTGATTTGATTAGCGGCATTCTTGCTTGAATGGTCTGTATTTCCAAATGATTTTTAAGTGCCACTACACAACTTGATGAAGGTAATCAAACTGCTCATCCCAGTTCATTTACCCTCCATCTTGGCATAGAGCTGTGTGGACAGGAGATGAAATCTCACCTCTGAAAATCTGGCATGACCGGGGGGTTGATCCAGGGACCTTCATGGTGAAGATCTGGCACTCTGCCAACTGAGCTTTTCAGTCTGCTTTTCTGTGACTTATTTCCTATATCATTTTGTCAAAACTACACCTTTATCTGGATTAGTTGGTATGGACATAATGAACATTCAATATTCCTCATAAACATCAAAATTGTGAAATGCCTGATGCTGATGACCTCTGATACACAACAGAAGTAAAAACACAAATCGGGAGATTGTACTATAGTCTGATATTTATGTTGCCATCGACAACAGATGTTTATAATTGTCTCCATGTATAACACATGTATGGAGCAGGTCAAAAGTTGACAATATGTTATATAGAAGCTCTGTCTACCCTAAATACAGAATGTAACCTCGAGTTGCTGGCCAGCTGGGACAAGTCCATTTGGCATGTCCACTTGAAGTACAATTGGACAAGTAAGTATCTACTGTCAATATAACATGGGGTGATACTGACCTTGACATTTACATGGCCAGAATAATTCGTCAGGAAACATTTACAGATAACTTAAAGACCAGTATTATAGATAGCAAAGTTTCTAAACTTCTTTAAATCATTCACCCCTAAAGACACATTTGGAATGGCCTTAGTCATAGATTCACAGAGGAGTCCATTGTTTTTCAGGGGTTGACAAGTTAATTGGTAAATATTTATTTTATAGAGAGAACACACATTTCAATGGTGGATATGTCTCTTGTATGATGATGGGGAACACAATTTACTTTTTTATGGTTGACATTTAAGTCCTTTATGTGGCACACATATTTCACTTTATAATGACAGATGTGTCTTTCTCTTGATAATGGAAATGTGTTACAATGTGTCAGCTATCGAGCTGTTTATATATAGCCACCATGCTTAATATGCCATTATACATGTTATACATAAAATGTCTACAGTTCCTATACAGGTACAAGACTCCATTATACATAAATATCTAGTTTCTGTACAGACATTTGATCTATAATGTCATCTCATGTAACAGATCTATACATACCTCACAGACATTATCTTTAATGTCATCTCTTATACATATCTAGTTCCCTCACAGACACCTTATCTATATTTTCCTTTCAAACACCTAATCTATAATGTCATCTCATGTAAAATGTCTGTAGTTCCTTATCAGACACCTAATCTATAATGTCATCTCATGTAACATGTCTAGTTCCTTATCAGACAGCTTATGTATAATGTCATCTCGTGTAACAGATCTGTATGACACCTTATCTATAATGTCATCTCACATAACAGATCTGTATTTTCCTTTCAGACACCTTATATCTGTCATGTCATCTCATGTAACAGATCCGTATGTTCCTCACAGACATTATCTATAATGTCATCTCATATACATATCCAATTCCCTCACAGACACCTTATCATTAATGTCATCTCACATAACAGATCTGTATTATCCTTTCAGACACCTTATCTATAGTGTCATGTCATGTAACAGGTCTGTAGTTACCCACAGACACCTTATCTATATGCCATCTCACATGACAGATCTGTAGTTTCTTATAACACACCTTATTTATAATAGGCCTATTATCTCACATAACTGTAGTTTCCCCACAGACACCTTATTTATAATGTTATCACAAATAACAAATCTGTAGTCTGCCATTGACACCTTATCTAAAATGTCATCTCTTGTAACATATTTGCAGTTCTCTCATGGACACCTTATCTATTGTATTATCTTGCATCACAGATTTGTAGTTCCCTAACAGCGACCTTATCAATAATATCATCTGACATAATATATTTGTAGTTCCCCACAGACACCATATCTATGTCATCTCACATAATAGATTCATAGTTCCCCACAGACACCCTATTTATAATGTCATCTCACATAATAGATCTGTAGTTCCCCCACAGACACCTTATCTGTAATGTCATCTCTGATAATGGATCTGTAGTTCCCCACAGATACCATATTTATAATGTCATCTCACATAATAGATCTGTAGTGCTCCACAGACACCATATCTATAATGTCATGACACATAATATATCTACAGTTACCCCACAGTCACCTTATATTTAATGTCATTTTACATAATAGATCTGTAGTTCTCTCACAGACAACATATCTCTAATGTCATCTCACATGACAGATCTGTAGTTCCTCCACAGATATCTATAATGTCATCTCACATGACAGATATGTAGTTCTCCCACAGACACCTTATCTATAATGTTATCTCAGATAACAGATCTGTGGTTCCCCACAGACACCTTATCTATAATGTCATCTCATGTAACAGATCTGTAGTTTCCCCACAGACACCTTATCTATAATGTCATCTCAAATAACAGATATCTCACATAGCAGATCTGTAGTTCCTCCAAAGATATCTATAATGTCATCTCACATGACAGATATGTATTTCTCCCACAGACACCTTATTTATAATGTTGTATCACATAACAGGTCTGTAGTTACCCACAGACACCTTATCTATAATGTCATCTCACATGGCAGATCTGAAGTTTCTTATCACACACCTTATTTATAATAGGCCTATTATCTCACATAACTGTAGTTTCCCCACAGACACCTTATTTATAATGTCATCACAAATAACAAATCTGTAGTCTGCCATGGACACCTTATCTAAAATGTCATCTCTTGTAACATATTTGCAGTTCTCTCATGAACACCTTATCTATTATATTATCTTGCATCACAGATTTGTAGTTCTCTCACAGATACCTTATCTCTAATGACATCTTGCATTACATTTGTATTTCCCTTTCAGACACCTTATCTATAATGTCATCTCATGCAACAGGTCTGTAGTACCCCCAAAGACACATTATCTATAATGTCATCTCACATAACAGATCTATAGTTCTTCAACAAATATCTTATCTATAATGTCATCTCACATAACAGATCTGTAGTACCCCCACAGACAACTTATCTATAATGTCATCTCACATAACAGATCTGTAGTACCCCCACAGACATCTTATCTATAATGTCATCTCACATAACAGATCTGTAGTTTCCCACAGACAACTTATCTATAATGTCATCTCACATAACAGATCTGTAGTTTCCCACAGACATCTTATCTATAATGTCATATCTCATAACAGATCTCTAGTTCTCCACAGACATCTTATCTATAATATCATCTCGCATAACTAATCTACAAACCCAAAGATGCCGATATAACTGCAGTGTTACAATTGTTCATTATAAATCTTTAGTTCTGCTACAGATAGAAGTCCCTGTGAGTATGTGGTTACCCTATAATATATGAGTCCCCTGCTGAGAAGTATGTGGTTACCCTATAATATATGAGTCCCCTGCTGAGAAGTATGTGGTTACCCTATAATATATGAGTCCCCTGCTAAGAAAAGGGTCCTTAGGGCAATTTTGGCAAAATTTGGATTTTTATGTTTTTCAAAAACTTGAACATATGTGGAGCTCAAAATACAAGATATGAGAACGAGTGCTGGTGAGGGGAACTCTTTTTGTTTCCATTACAAAAAATTTAAAAAATCAAAACTATCAAATTATATGATGGAATTCCTAGTTTTCTCACATTTTATTGGTTAAGTCATACAGACCTTTTTATTAGACACTGGCTCTTATAAAAATTCCACATCAAATTAAACATCTTTTGTTTTACATGTGTAGTTGATCTAGGCCACCATCTTCTGTAGTGTATCGGCTGTATGGTTGTTAGGGTTATTATTTGGCAGTATTTGTGTTTATTTGTTCAGTTTGCTTAATTGATTATGGTAAAACAGAGGTAAGGAAAGAGAACTGATAAACATTGACACCTCCATTATAAAACAAGGAAGAATACATGAAGACATTTAATGACTATGGTACAGAACTATCGGGGTCTGGGGTTGATTATAGAGACAAGATGATATAGCTGTCAGTAGAATAAGGTCAAAACAATGAAGGCCATGGCCAGTAAGATATATGTATCTCAGTCCGAGCTTTGCACAGCTTGGATGTGAAATCTCTCACTCAGCCTGAGCCTTGCACAGCTTGAATGTGAAATCTCTCACTCAGCCTGAGCCTTGCACAGCTTGGATGTGAAATCTCTCACTCAGCCTGAGCCTTGCACAGCTTGAATGTGAAATCTCTCACTCAGCCTGAGCCTTTCACAGCTTGGATGTGAAATCTCTCACTCAGCCTGAGCCTTGCACAGCTTGGATGTGAAATCTCTCACTCAGCCTGAGCCTTGCACAGCTTGGATGTGAAATCTCCGACTCAGACTGAGCCTTGTTCAGCTTGGATGAAAAATCTATCACACTGTCATAACTTCAGCTGTTCAGCCGAGGTATAAATCTCTCACTCAAGAGTTTTACTTAGTTTAAATGTGACCCTCACTCAATTAGAGCCTTGTTGAGCTTGGATGCAAAATCTATTGCACAGTCTCTAAAGTTCAGGTGAGGTATCTCTCACTCGATCAGAGCCTTGGTGAGCTTGGATGTGAAATCTATAGCTCTCCCAGAGTCTCTCAAGTTCAGCTGAGGTATCTCTCACTCATTAAGAGTCTTTTTGAGCTTGGATGTGAAATCTATTGCACTGTCAGAGTCTCTCAAGTTCAGCTGAGGTATCTCTCACTCATTCAGACCATTGTTTTACTTGGATGTGAAATCTATTGCACTGTCAGAGTCTCTCAAGTTCAGCTGAGGTATCTCTCACTCATTCAGACCATTGTTTTACTTGGATGTGAAATCTATTGCACTGTCAGAGTCTCTCAAGTTCAGCTGAGGTATCTCTCACTCATTCAGACCATTGGTTTACTTGTATGTGAAATCTATTGCACTGTCAGAGTCTCTCAAGTTCAGTTGAGGTATCTCTCACTCATACAGACCATTGTTTTACTTGGATGTGAAATCTATTGCACTGTCAGAGTCTCTCAAGTTCAGTTGAGGTATCTCTCACTCATTCAGACCATTGTTTTACTTGGATGCAAGATCTATTGCAATCTCACAGTCTCTTACATTCAGCTGAGGTATCTCTCACTCAATCAGAGTGTTGTTGAACTTGGATGTAAAATCTATTGCACTGTCAGAGCCTCTCAAGTTCTGCAGAGGTATCTCTCACTCAGTTAGAGCTTTGTTGAGCTTGGATGTGAATCTCTAATTAAATTTGTTTACTTTGGGTCAGTGAATCTCTCATTCAACCAGTAAAGCATTCCTTGTATATAACAATTGTCCCATTCATTCATTGTTTCTAGGTTTACTGATTTATTTAATCCACAGCTTTTATCATCTCACTGTGGCATCTCACTACATTTCACCAATATGACTATTTCACTTTTTACACAGTAATACCATATGTGATATATTACTGTATAACAACATCAATATTACTCTGTTGGCTTCTACAGAATTCTCAACAAGTGTGAAATATTCGGACACTCAATGATTTGAGTCTCACTTTCTGTAACTTTTTCTGACAGCAAAAGCTCATCATGAAGTTTTCACATTGACATTGCATAAGGATACTCATTACCTCTAACTACAGACTGTCACAAAAATTGATATACCAGATTTCAATACATTGTGTTTTGTTGGCCTGAAGTATCCAGTGTATTTCTATTACCAGCACTAACATTGATAGGTAATCTTTTGTAGAAATAGATTACCCTTTGCCAAAGATAATCACAGTAAGCCACAAGATCATATCCACAAAGACCCTGTGTCAATATAAACACACTGTATATAATTCCCCTCAGAACATTATCCCCAATATTTGTATGTTTGTTTTTGTGTATCACTGTAATTAGGCTACTGATGAGTTTAAAACTGTTGACTCTAGTATCTACAGATGCTAAAGGATGTGAGGCTCTTTACACTTAGTAAACTTGGGATATTTACATGTAGTTTGGTTTCCAATAGTAATTCTTTCTTTTGGGACTAAATTTGCATTTTGTTCATCCGGGTCATATATTATTTGGATCGTCTGTCCGTCTGTCTGTCTGTATGTCTGTTTGTCTGTCCCGCTTACATATAAAGTGTGATATTTCAAGTAACTAAACTTGGACTGTAAATTCATCTAAAAGTTGTTCACACTTCATTGACATCACATGCCCCTGGGAGTGGGGTGGGGTCAAAATGTAGGACATTGCAAACAATTTTGGGACTGGGAGGCAGTCTGTGGTTCACAAACATATCTTGTTTGGCACTACACTAAGAAGGTACACTGTCATTCACACTATAAATATCTATATATTTTATACTCCACAATAACACTATAAATAGATGTAAAATTGTGAGTCTGACTTATGGTTGCGGGTCTAACTTAGGTTTGTATATCTGACTTAGGTTTGTCACTCTAACTTAGGTTCGTGTATTTGACTTAGGATTTTGAGTCTGACTTAGGTTTGTATATCTGACTTAGGCTTATGTATCTGAATTTAGTTGTAAGTCTGACTTAGGTTTGTGTCTCTGACTCTGACTCTGACTTAGCTGTATGTCTGACTAAGATTTGTGTACTGACTTAGATATGTATGTCTGACTTAGGTTTGTGTCTCTGATCACTTAGTTTGTAAGTCTGACTTAGGTTTGTGTCTCTGATCACTTAGTTTGTATGTCTGACTTAGGTTTGTGTACTGACTTAGGTTTGTGTACTGACTTAAGTTTGTATATCTGACTTTGGTTTGTGTACTGACTTAGGCTTATGTATCTGACTTGAGTTTGTAAGTCTGACTTAGGTTTGTGTCTCTGACTTAGTTTGTATGTTTGACTTAGGTTTGTGTACTGACTTAGGTTTGTATATCTGACTTAGATTTGTGTACTGACTTAGGCTTATGTTTCTGACTTGAGTTTGTAAGTCTGACTTAGGTTTGTGTGTCTGACTTAGTTTGTAAGTCTGACTTAGGTTTGTGTACTGACTTAGGTTTATGTATCTGACTTAAGTTTGTATGTCTGACTTAGGTTTGTGTCTCTGATCACTTAGTTTGTAAGTCTGACTTAGGTTTGTGTCTCTGATCACTTAGCTTGTATGTCTGACTTATGTTTGTGTACTGACTTAGGTTTGTATATCTGACTTAGGTTTGTGTACTGACTAAGGCTTATGTATCTGACTTGAGTTTGTAAGTCTGACTTAGGTTTGTGTGTCTGACTTAGTTTGTAAGTCTGATTATGTTTGTGCCTTTGACTTTGGTTTATATATCTGACTTTGGCTTATGTATCTGACTAAAGTCTGACTGGGTTCGTGTCTTGGACAAGTGTACATGTGTACAGTATGACTAACATTTTTGTTTGTGATAGGCCTATGTATGGGACAGGTATGACTGAGGCTCGACAAAGGTAAAAGTTCTTTTTTGTACTGTTTTTGTTGTTATTGTTATACATGCTAAAGCTATTGCAAGTGATGGTTTCTATGGCAAAACTTTGGTGAAACACACCAAAGGGAACTATGACAGTAATTTTGTGAAACAGCAGTTGTTCTCTGGTAAACCTAATTCCCCTTTGAAGTTGTATCTCTTTGTCCAGATGGCAGTCTGTAAGTTACACCATCATAAATACGTTAACATTACAGAGGTACATTGTGTAGAAAAAATTTCCCTCCTCTCATGCTTCTGTATAATTAAGTGACTTCACATAAGTAAATTACCCTACATGATTGTTATAGCAGGAGGGAGTTGAAATGGATTAGAGTTGAAGTAGAGTTCACAGAGAATGTCAATTTCTGTTTTACATGAGGATGTAGCAAACTATACACATAGATCTGGAGTTGATCTTATGACAACTCAAATCATAATGTAATTTGTCAGTTTCAACAAGCAAAGGTGCATGACTTGTGTTATGTATATTTACATTTTGTGTGTTGTTTTTTGTGAATTAACTTTTGGATTCTATCAAGAAAGGATAATCATTTTACAAAATGATATTGGGACATTGTAGGTTGTTACTCAGATGACCAGACAATGGTCAAGGTCAGAACTGATCATCATGTGGGAGAGGTCAAGGAACTCTTCTCTATTACTGACCTCATGTGGACTTAATATTCTTTCATCTACGACATTACAAAACCGATATTTATACTGTGCAAGAAATACATATTATACAAAACGAATATATTGTACCACATCATAAATACCATACAAAACAGTAAAACACATATGTACCCAGTAACTAATACAGTGAAACCTGTATATAGGGGCCACCTGAGGGACCAGGTGTGCAGGTGACCCTTTTACACAGGTTCAATTTAGTTGAAGCATGCAGTCTAGGGAATTGAAAAAAGCTGGCCTTTATAAACAGATAATCCTTAAATAGAGGTGGCCACTATAGCAGGTTTTACTGTACTCAATAAGCTAGTCAACATGGATTCAGGCTCCACTGGAACCTGATATGATGAGAAAGTTTACTTACGTAAGGTTATTGGTCTCCACCCGGTCATGTTGTAACCAGGTTGTCGCCTCCACTATTTAAACTGACTGCTGGCCTATTACTGAATAATGTTTTAGTGTGGTGTAAATTCCGACTTAAACAAAAACAATAAGCAGGTTCTGTATACTAAAACATATTACCGTAAGATCTTGGGACATTTTGAAATTTAAACTGATTTCCTAAAGAATTTATAAATTCTTCAGGTTACATTGATTAAGGCTTTATTTTTTAATTTTATTACAGAAACTAAATCAAAATATTTCAATATAAACCTTTTTGAGTTGTACCCAGACGTACTTATCACCTCTTTCCAAGTGCATAACAATGATCCGTCTTTGAAGTCCTATTTTTGGTGATATTTTAGCTACAATAAATATGATTCTATCAACATCAGTCTATCTGTTGTGTCAAATACAGTAAAACCTGCTTCAGCGACCACTTGTGTATAAAGACTACCAGGTCACAAAGACCATTTGTGTACAAATTACCAGTAATCTCTATATAAATACCACCTCTCTATATAGAGTGTACCCAAGGAGGTTGTTATATACAATTTTCACTGTAATGCTCTCTCAGAGTAAATACAGCCAACATATCAGGTGGTTCTGCTTCTGCTTATATTATCTAGGTGTATCAGATTATCTCCCCTGATACTTTCTAGTGTATAAAATTATCTCTGCTGATATTTTCTTAGTGTATCAGATTATCTCCCCTGATACTTTCTTATGTATACAATTATCTGCCTTGATACTTTCCAGTGTATCTGGTTATATTCTCTCATAGTATCCAATGTATCTGATCCCCTGATACTTTCTAGTGTATCAGATTATCTCCCTTGATACTTTCTAGTGTATCAGATTATCTCCCTTGATACTTTCTAGTGTATCAGATTATCTCCCCTGATACTTTCTAGTGTATCAGATTATCTCCCCTGATACTTTCTAGTGTATCAGATTATCTCCCCTGATACTTTCTAGTGTATCAGAGCCACCCCCCGCCGCTGCCGACTATCTCCCCTGATACTTTCTAGTGTATCAGATTATCTCCCCTGATACTTTTCTAGTGTATCAGATTATCTCCCTTGATAGTCCGGGAGCAACGAGGCGCGCAGTAGTGGGGTAGTAGACAAGGGTGGAATATTCTCACGGGCAAGCAGAAACAACGGCAGGACGGCGAGCGAAGGCAGGGCGCGAAGTGAGGCGTGGGGAGAGCGCGGGAAGACGCAAGCACCAGCAGCGAAGGCTAGGGAGACAAACCGTAGCAGACAGTAAGACCGAGGGAGGGAGAGAGGGGGGCACGTGGCAAGAGAGTGGAGGGAGAATGGGCGTGGATTGAGAACGAGTAGAAAGGCAGAGGGGACAGACCAGTACGTGGGAAGTGCGAAAGTGTTTGCGGGCCGAGGAGTACTCTCGAGAGTAGAAACAGGTGACGTGACAGAGGGGGCAGGAAAGTAAAGGAGTAAGTGCGCCATGCGCGGACACGACCCGCGAAGGAGGTAGAGCTAGTGTAGAGGAAAGTCAGATTATCTCCCCACCGGGAACAGTGGTAGCTGTGGTCCAAGGTCCGGAAGTGGGACAGCGAGGCAGAGGACGGGAAAGAGGACCGAGATGATAAAGCAAGTCAGAGGACAGCCGGAGGGCAAGCGAGGAGTCCAGAAGCTCGAAAAGGAGGCAGAATCGTAGCAAGGTTCTAGGACAACAGAAAGGGGCACGTAGGAGGAAGGGGGCGGGGAGTGATGTATTCCACGAAAAGGCGAACAGGTGCAGAGTGCCGAAACCGGCGAAGAAGTGGATCGGGGGGGGGTGGGAGGGGGAAGTCGGAGGACAACCGAGGCCGCTCACCGCGGTACTCCCGTGACCGGAGAACGGCGCGTCGCGTCGACGTGAAGAGAGAACAGCGGAGAGGCCAGGCGTGCCATAAAGATAGTGCGGTTACGGGCACGGGAGAGCCGGACCAGAGAAGTGCAGTCGAGACAGAGGCAAAAGATGACGCGTACGAAAGACGACAGAGTGCGTGGAAGGAGTCGGTGAGGGCCGTAGTGGGGAAGGGTGGGTCTTGGCGGGAAGGCAAGACGCGCCGAAGTGTGAGCGTTCGGACGCAACAGTAACCGATGTAGGAGACGGAAGCGTGGCGGCAGAAAAAAAAGATGGACGGAGAGTGGGGTTGGACGCGTAATGTGGGGGGTGTCTTACCGACGGACGCGGCGGCGAGTTGAGGAAGAGTGAAGCTGGGGCACGTGACGTCAGAGTCGTGGCAACACAAAGTGTCACGTCGGGGAGAGGACACAGGGGGAGTCGCCACAGGGGGAAAGAGAAGAGACAGTGCAAGTTGAGAGAGACGGTGGGGGAAGAACGGTGGGAAGCGCAGAAGTAACGAGGCAAGAAAAGTGAGTTGGAAAGACCACCGAAGAAGGAGGGGGTAGCGGACCCGAGAAGCGAACCGAGCAGCGAACCAGAAGGTGGTATAAAGGGGAGGAGAGTGAGGCGGAGGAACGAGAGCGAGGGGGAGGGAGAGACAGGGGACGAGTGGGGCAGAAGTGAGGAGTATTGTCATCTCCCCGTCCGAAACAACGTGATAAGAAGGCAGACCACACAAGGCGGCGCCGTTTTCGAGGCCGCCGAGCCACCAGTGGGCGTGAAGAGAACACACGATGACGTCTAGAGCAGCAGTGGGGGACAGAGAGCAAACAGAACCAGGACGGAAACAGTGCAAACGTATGGTGGGGTTAGGGTCACGTGGGAGTGAGGGTAGCGCGCGGGAGGAGGGAAGAGCGGCAGGCGCCCCCGGTAACAAGAGAGGGGAGTGTAGTGTATCAGATTATCTCCCTTGATACTTTCTAGTGTATCAGATTATCTCCCTTGATACTTTCTAGTGTATCAGATTATCTCCCCTGATACTTTCTAGTGTATCAGATTATCTCCCCTGATACTTTCTAGTGTATCAGATTATCTCCCCTGATACTTTCTAGTGTATCAGATTATCTCCCCTGATACTTTCTAGTGTATCAGATTATCTCCCCTGATACTTTCTAGTGTATCAGATTATCTCCCTTGATACTTTCTAGTATATCAGATTATCTCTTCTGATACTTTCTAGTGTATCAGATTATCTCTTCTGATACTTTTCAGTGTATCGTGTTACATTCTTTTAGAGTATCCAGCATAGCAAATATTGTTCTTGCAGAGTTCTCAGTGTATCAGATTATATTCTCCCAGTGTATCACAAATAATTCTCTGTCAAAGTGTTTGGTAAATGAAGTGATACTTCCTAACAGTATCCATGTTGGCTTTTTAATTCTGAATATATCTCATTTGAGTTAAAACAGAATATGGCATAAAAATATTCTTCCCACACATTCTATATCTTCTGTTAAAAGAACCAACATTAATATATAAGTCAAAACAATTCAGAAAAAAGCAAAGATTTTTATTCTTTTAAATTAGTTATAATTAACTGATAGAACAGGAAAAGATATTAAAATTTCATCAACAACTTTTGTGTCTTTACAAGTTTATTATAATTTTTCATCAATCTTACATCCTAGTAGCTAAGAAAGTAGTCTGTACTAGAGTGACAAGAAATATAGGCTATTTGACTTAAAATTACCCAAGGACAAATGTGTAGCCGTGTGTGTGTATTTGTGTGTGTGTGTGTGTGTGTGTGTGTGTGTGTGTGTGCATGTGTGCGCCTGTTTTAATTAGGTAAACAACAACTATTACACTAAATTTCATTATAGTATTTATTTATGTAACCAGTTTCCAGTATTTGTATAAGAAATCACTTGATCTAAACATAACATCTGGTGCTCCCCCATAGAGAGCCTCAATCCTGATGCTGCTGCAGGTAAGGGGAATCCCCTGTAATGTCTGTCAGTTTCACTTCAATCATCTGTTTGGCTGCCATGTGCTTGTGATATTGGAATACCAAATGCTGGTACTGTATCTTCTTGTATATTATCTAGATAAGTATTTCTTTATTCTCTTGTTTACTTTATTTCTCTTGTGTTTTATTTTTATAGAAGCTGTTATGCAAGATAAAAGTACAGTATAATTACTATCATAATTAACAGTTAGAATTTGATCATATTATCTACATGGGGGGGCATGGATATGTATAAATTACCTTCAGTGTAATATGTAACCTGACACTGTGTTAACACTACCATAAATTGGGATATTTTGGTGTCACTAAAATTTGGCCACATTGGTCATAAAATGATCGAAGGGTTAACTTTTTGGTCAGTTATGTTTATGATTATGTTTAATTTGGGCGAATTTGGCCACCCTATCAAAATGGCCAAATTTAAAACATTCAAAAGTATTATTCTTCTGCGGAATACAGAATGCAGGTACTTTAAAAAATATTTGAGTGTTTTATAGATTAAGAGACAAGGGGCTTAAAATTACACTGTGTGGACATTAATTTTAATTAAGGATCATGTGACACATCAATTTTAATTATTCTCCCGGTACTTTTCAATACTGATATTTCAAACACCTGGAATATACCACACAACAAGACCAAGATCTGATTGTAGGCCTATTTTAAACATAATGTACCGTACTTAACATAAATGGCCAAAATTTGACTGTCAGACAAAAAAAAAACCCTTCATTTTATGACCAAATGTGTTCAAATTTTAACAACACCAAAATATCCCAATTTACGGTACATCATATTTACTTTTAAATCTGTTAGAGACATCTCATGATATCATGATGGAATTATACCTAAGTACATGTAAGTGTATGTTCTATGTCCACATCGAGATGTTTTAACATGGATAGTCTGGGTCCAAGTCGGGCCAGAATCCAAGTTGGGATTATTTGTTAAAGATAGTCTGGGTCTTAGTCAGTCCTCGGTCCAAATTTATGTTATATAATGATACAGAAAGCCTGGACCCAAGTCAGGTCTGCATCCAAATTGAGATTATACATTACTTTACAAATAGCCTAGGTCCAAGTCAGGCCTGGGTCCAAACTGAGATTATACATTACTTTACAAATAGCCTAGGTCCAAGTCGGGCCTGGGTCCAAATTGAGATTATACATTACTTTACAAATAGCCTAGGTCCAAGTCAGGCCTGGGTCCATGTTGAGAGAATTCCACACAGATAGCCTGAACTCAAGTAAGGCCCAGGTCAAAGTTGAGGTTATTCAACACAGATAGCCTGGGTCCAAGTCAGGCCTGGGTCAAAGTTGAGGTTATTCAACTACACACTCATGTTAAATATGTATTCTCCTGCCTCACTCGATTTAATAAACATGTTATTCAAAACAATTGTCAAACATTCTCTATACATTAAGACCCACATAAAGACATACACTCTGCAAAGAAAGAGTTTCTATCTATGTTGATCTATATCACCTTTGACCTAGTCCCAGCTTGGCTATCTGTGTTGTGTTGAATAACCTCAACTTTGACCCAGGCCTGATTTGGACCCAGGCTATATATCTGTGTTGAATAACCTCAACTTTGACCCAGGCCTGACTTGGACCCAGGCTATATATCTGTGTTGAATAACCTCAACTTTGACCCAGGCCTGACTTGGACCCAGGCTATATATCTGTGTTGAATAACCTCAACTTTGACCTGGGCCTTATTTGGACATAATATACGGGACAGATCCTGATCCGCTATTAAGATCTAGGGGCAATATTTAAAATCCTTCACCATAACTTAATATTACCTTCAACATGCACAGTTACACTGGTCCCTTTATGAGAAATATGCCTCAAAGTCAAAGATCATGCCAAAGTTAGACATGGACAGGAAACTCGCTTCGAAGTTCGCACAATTCGATGATAATTTTCTGTACTGTATCTCCAGTGTCACTGAATTTTTTCAAAAACTTCCGAACTGTTGACGTAGATAGTGGA
Source organism: Atrina japonica (assembly GCA_030159075.1). NCBI lineage: Eukaryota > Metazoa > Mollusca > Bivalvia > Pterioida > Pinnidae > Atrina > Atrina japonica. Next base: position 165,044 of record BROG01000771.1, on the reverse strand, counting down.
TACATTAAACATTTCCACTGCCTTTCGACCACTTAAACACACTCCATCTAAACATAATATTGTCTGCTTTTTAGTTGAGACAGAACAAGTCTGTGCGGAGCCATTTTGTTTAGCTTCGATACGGCGTTATAAATAGCTCATGAAAATCCCTCATTGATACGTCATATCTACAGTATGTGTTCAAAAGATTTTACCACGGCATCACCATTTATTGGCATTTGCTAGCAAATGTGATCAGTTTATAATCAAACAATGAATTGACAATTATCATAACATTATAGATGGGATTAATCAATCAGATTTTCATTAGTGGCCTGGCACTGTATTTTGATTGGTTTTATGAAAAATATTGATATTTTTCATTAAGCCAATCAAAATACAGTAGAATCAATGAAAATAACAGTGAAAAATAAAGCTTTTATTTAATTGATAAATTTAATAAAAAAATGTAATAAAGTTCTACAATACTATATACATGTACTTCACAACTGATCAAATTATACCTTACATTTCCCTCATGACCTGGCTACCACTAAGTGCTCAGATGTTACAGATACATGTGGTACTAATGATGCTATTTTTGGCAATGACTTTGATGAGAGTGATATCTGATGTACTGGAACCAGTGTTCTGATGTACTTGAACCACTATTCTGATGTAGGTGTAATCAAAGAGTTGATCCAAATGGACTTTTTTATATGATGAATCTGAAATCTAAATATACTTTATAAATAAATTATTTCAGTTTCAGATTTTGGCTGTTTTACAAATTAATAGAGGATATATGCTAATTTCTTACGAATAACATTTTTATTTCATTGCTTGAGGCAGAGGAATAATATATAATGCGAGTGTATAGCACAAATGTTAAATATGTATTCTTCTGCCTCGCTCAATGATATAAAAATGTTACTCATAAAAAATTGGCAGTTATTCTCTCTTTAACATTTTTTTGTAAAAAATTCATGAAACAATAGAAAAAGTAGACCCAAAATTTGAAAAGTATTCTGATTGGCTGAGTGAAAATAACACAATTTACATTGATTTTGCATGGAGTGTTTTTTTTCACACTGAAAAATAACAATTAAAAATAACAAATTTATTTTATTGAAGTTCTTATGTTTCACTACCAATAATATAATTAAGTACATTCATTATGATTATAGAAGTGTGTTGTTGGATGTTATTTTTTTAAATTTCCATGTGTTCAGAATTTTATTAATGATGCTGTAAACTATATAAACAGCTATTTATTACAAATCCTGCAACTTGGTAATGAGAGTGATAGGACTATTTTTACCATCTTTTGTAATAGAACACTGTTAACTATAAGATTCTGTTCTCAGATACAATCATCAACCTGCATGATGACAACAGCCAACATGTTATATTGTTTTCTGTCTGATGAAGATAAACACATGAGCACCAGTTTCACCCCAATCCTACATACAGAGATCTAATGCATTGCACATTAAAACTATATCTATACACTGTTCAGATATTTCTATACTGCAGTTTTACGGCCTGGCCTGGCCTCCGTTTCTTCTTTTCTTATGATACTGAGCTTTATGTGGAGACAAACAGGTTACATAATGTGAAGGTTATATATCTAGTGGAATTGAACTAATGAGTAATTACCCATCTATATATCTTCCCCCATCTTGTATAGTTGTAACAGTGATACAGGGCTAATCAAAAACACATGGCCAATGTGTTCAGCACACATACACATCACTAGGACCTCTTACTGGGGATACTAACATGTCAGTTGTTTTCTATATTTAGCTCCTGGATAATATCAGTAAAATAAGTCTTAGAACAGCTGTATGATTGGTGTACACATGTGTATGTGTGTTTGTGTAGAATTTTCTGTGTGTTACACATCTACAAAAACATTCATGGACAGTTGCTGTAAATGTACTCTGTAGTGATTTCATCACTGTTTTATTTCTGGAAGGAGTTTATCAGTTTTGAGCTGTTGTGCAACTTTTTTAAAGTGAGTCATACATAATTATCCTAACTCACCAACAGAAAACATGTTTCTTTGTTTTTAATTGCACTAATTTTTTTTTATTTGTACTTTGGTAATATTTACGTTCTCTTTGTCGATTCAGCATTCTAATAATTATCTCAAATTTGTAAGCCAATATCCTAACTTTTTACATTTCTTTTGAACATTGAAATATTTGGTAAACATAGTATGAGGAGCATAAACAAAATAATGGAATAAGGATGATATTGTAGCTTTAATTTGCAGGTAGAGAAAAAAGGCCATAATTTGTTATATATATATATATTTTATATATGACAGTTTTAAGTTTTACAGCTGTGTTTGAAATCTGACATAGCCATGTTATTGATAAGTCTATTGTTTATTTTTATTATCTTTTTGCTACCTGTTATTGATCAGTCAAATGCTTATTTATTTATTTTCTTGCTACCTGTGTATTTATTTATCTATTTATTTTTAAAATATATATATATTCTAGTGTTTTAAATATTAAAATATTTTTGTGACATGAATAATGCCAACAACAGCTATATCCCACTTGTATCGGATTTTTCTTCAATATCCTTCATTGATAATTGAAATTTTATTCAGGCATGTCAAAATTTATTCATTAAAATTTATTTATTTATCTTCCATCATTAATTTTTCTTTAAGTTTATTCATTAATTCATTTATTTATTTGTTTGTTTGTTTATTTAGTTATTTATTTAGTTATGCAATTATCAATTTATTTATTATTTTATTTATTTATTTATTTATTATTTATTTATTTATTTATTTATTTATTTATTTATTTATTTATTTATTTATTTATTTATATAATTACTTATACATTTATTTATTTTTATGATAGTTCATTCAACAAAAGTTTGATATCCAGAGTTTTAAATATATTTTAGTCAAAAAACATCATAATGTTTCTGGGATACTATCCAATCAGACCTCTGGGACCTATCAGAACATTTTGCATGTGTTTAACCCTTTCACCCTTAATTATCTAAGTGGTATGCTCTGTTTTCTGATAACAGTTATATTTTTAATGAAAAAAGATACTCTTTGTAAACTTGAATAGGTTAGACAACCAAGTACTAAGCAATTTAGGGTGTCCTGCAAATAACTCTACAAATGTTACCCTTCTGTACTTGTAATATGTGTTTGTCTATTTCCTTTCTAGGATTAAGTTCCAGAATTTTATTTTTCACAAGATTTATGCTTGTTTTGAGATGTGTATGATATGCCTGCTGTACAGAACCAGCAACTGTTTCAAATACAACTGAAAGTTAATAATATTTTCTGTTTTCTGCATGCTATGCACAGAATATATATTAACAAATCAATGTATCATCTTGCATTGAAAATTGTATGAAATATTCACTGACTGTTCAGTTATGATTTGAACTTCATTTACAGGTGCTTTATACAGGTTTCTATTCTAAATTGACAAGTTAAGACTCACAGAAATGATCAATATATTGAAACTACTGACATTATGCATATACCCAGTACATTGTAGTGATTGATGGATTAAATAGACATTGTAACTGCTAACAGTTGGTAAAGACATTGTAATTGCCAAAAGTTGGTGTAGACATTGTACCTGCCAACAGTGTAGTCATTGTTTCTGCCAACAGTTGGTATAGACATTGTAACTGCCAACAATTGGTAAAAACATTGCCACTGCCAAGAAAGAGGTCTATAGACATTGTAATTGCCAACAGTTAGGTTAGTATAGGCATTGTAACTGCCAACAGTTGGTACAGACAGTGTAACTGCCAACAAATGGTAAAGACATTATAACTGCCAAAAGGTTTAACAGAAATTTTAACTGCCAACAGTTGGTATAGACAGTATAACTCCCGTCAGATTATATAGACATTGTTACTTTCAATAGTTCTCATTATAATCATTGTCCATTATAGTTTGTATAGATATGTAACTGCCAAGTTTCTACAGACATTTTAACTGCCAATTATTTGGACAGATTTTATAACTGCCAACAGTTTGTCTCTTGTGATATCGTCTCTGTTGATTATGTAATGAGAGTTTATATTCTTTTGTTCGTAGTTCGACCTGGTATTCCAATATCACATCCAGAAATCTGGGAGGAGGAGCCATACAGAGCAAAACTAAGGTGGCGTCGTGTCCACATCCCACCTTACCAGCACACGGAGGCACCACTGAAATATCACATTGAAGTCCAAGAGCCACCATTCAAAGACTGGCGTCCCCTTGCTAGGGGAGTCAACATGACAGAGTATACAGTTTCGGATCTGGTTCCGCGGAAGGATTATTTGTTCCGTATTCGTGCCGAGACTCCTGATGGTGATATTAGCGACCCGACACCACCCATCGCCTACTACAGATCACGTTGTAAGTGTTACATTTTATATATTGATGGAATGCTTATTGTGATGTACATCCATGTAACTTATACATAACCACTGTCTTTGTGTGTCATGTGGCTTTTGATCACCATAATGTGAAAAAAATCCATGATTCTATGTTTGTTTTATTGGTGTTGTACACCAAATGCAACAATTTTTCAGTTATAAGGTGACAGCCAATATGTAATGGTGGATGGGAGGGAGAGAACCTTGTAACAAATACAAGCCCACCTCATGCAAACTGGCGACCTTTCTAACAACATCAGCTAAGGTTCCAGCGGGAATCAAGTTGTACTGACAAGAGATGAGAGACTTCATGGTTTAAAGCATGATGCTTAAACCACTCGGGCCACAAAGCCAAGGGAACACCTAGTTCTATACTGTACTGAAGTTTAGGCCTGAGAATAAGCTATTTCATGATTATGTGTTTAGGGTAATCTACACTTTCACAAATGTGAATCAGGTATGTGTAGAAATGCAAGCAACTCATATTTTTATATACATATATGATACATATTGAAACTTGAAACTGTGTTGTGCGATTCTGAAGATTTTCTGTGAGTTGTCTCCCTTCCTTAACCTCATTATGATTTCACCTGCAACATGTATTTGTTAAACATAAATCTTCTATCATGATCTTGGATTATAGCACATTCATATTTATTTTATGTCTATAGGTGTTTGAGTGTGAATGCACACATGTGTTTCTGTACTTCAATGTTTTCAAATAGAAAACTGTGTGCTTGATTTGTATGTAAAACATCGTTAACCTACAATATGCGTCACATCGAGCAAGTTGCAGTACATCAACGAAGTGTATCCATTATTGAATACATCCAATAAGTAAAACATGGCCCATGTGCAAAGTTTTTCCACATGTATACATATGAATATATTTTGTCATAAATCCTAAAAATGACTGAATGTGTAGTTATTTCTGTGGAGTTTTATATTTATACAATGGAACAAATTCTGTATCCAGTATTTCCTGATTTATTTTGCATGCTAAGTGAAACCTTGTCATACAAAATCAGCTGTGTATTACAGAACTACCGTACATATGTACCTATATCATTTGACTTTTTGTATAATTTCAGTCGTATAAACCGTAAGTGACACTGATAAAATGGTAGGTTGTAATATCTACAATCCCATTGTCCGTCTTCCTTTCTCAGTCTAAGAATTCATCATTGTTTCTTTACCTTCTTCTTTAAATTTGTTTACCTGTACACCATTAAAGGTCATTTACTATATTTTCTCTATGAATTCTTTCATTTATTTTCTTATACAGTGATGCGCCAAAATTGATGCAACTTTTTTATTTTTCCCTACATGTTTCAAATAAACCCACTATTTTTTCACAATGTTCATGGAAAGTCATTTCTAAATCAATTTTGATGAAACTTACACCATAAAACTCAGAATATCTAATTTATTTTTTTAATTTTCGGTTTTCAAGATGCAGCAATTTAACTACAGAATTGAATTCTTTATATCCCAATTCGCTATTTACTCATATTAAAAAAGAAGCATTAAAATTTTGTATCTTGCAAAACTCATCATCAATTTAAAAACAAAACAATGGAAATCCATAACAAAACAAAAACAGAAACTTTAAACATCAATAGTTAATCAGAGCTTTTTCTACTTGTATAGTATTCATGGAGCCAAATGTCGGCCCCATTCCCAATGCAAAATGCATGCATTTTTTTCCCAATTTGATGAAAAAATTCCCAATTTGATGTTAAGCTCATGACTGTAATGAAAAAAAATAATGATAATGTAAAGGGAAATGCATTTAAAAAATGCATTTAGATTTGCATATGTGCACACAATTTTTCCCAATATGACACATATTCATGTTAAAATTCCCAATTGTGTTGCCAATGGCATTTTCCCAAAATTGACAGAAAAAGGTCTGTTAATAAAGAAAATTGTGTTGAAATTAATGGGAAATGACTTTGTGATAGTTTTTTTTTTAAAATTATGAATTTATATGAAATATATTAAAAAAATAAAAAGTTGTGTCAATTTCAGCACGTCACTTACACTCTGTCAGTATACATATATGAGCAGATTTTGTCATCTTCCTCCTTATATTTTACACTTAAACAGTTTCACGACTTTCTTTTCATCTGACCTTTAACCTCAGAATGACCTTTGTGTGTAAACCAACTTATGACATATAAGAATGTTTAATATATAAATATATACAAATTTGATAAAAATGGATTTATTATTAGGGCTCGGCACCATAAAACTTGAGAATATACCTAAGTTTGAGAATATTCTCAATTTTACCTCAGAATATACCTAAGTTTGAGAATATTCTCAATTTTACCTGCTCATCCAATCACATTTCAGGATTCAATAGCCAAAGTTGAGTAAAATTTTTAGACTTAACTCATCAAACCACTTTAAAAAACAATGGATTCTTCTGTAAATCAATGACTTGGACCCATCCAAATGTGTCTACAGGGATGAACGAGTTATTCTTCAGTTTTATGGAGTCAGGCCCTGATTTTCTCAGCATAAGTAATACATATATTAAAAAGATTATCAAGTAATATCAGTACCAGTTATATTTATTTCGTATTTTACAATAAATTGCAAATCTAATTTTCCTATACAGAATTTTATTCACCAATATTTTCAGTCTGTTGTAAATTATTTTTGTTTGTTTGTTTTTTTTTTCTTGTGTGCCTTTGATTAGTCAGTTGTTTAAAACTCTGTAGATCCAAACTTGCTGACAACAACAAGAACGGTATGAAGAGTAGTCACGGTAAAAGTGAAAGAAGAACTCTCTCTGTAAGACAACAGATGTGTTTGTAATTACAGAAGTCGTAGCTTACCAGGTCTAAAACTTCTAAAGTTACACAGAACACATAGAAGTGACAAATGCCATGCCTTGTGAGGGGATAAGCTCAAATTGTGTGTGAAAGTGACGAGTGTCTGCTGAATGTAAACATTTAGATAATTGTTGTGATATTTATCTATCAGAGTCTTGAGGCGGTTGTGCTAATTTCTTTTGATATTAATAACAAAATGGCCTCGCTCATGAACGGCAAAAAAGACCTTATTAATGGAGGTCCTTCTAACACGGCTTCACCAGATACTACTGAAAAAAGAAAACCTGCTGATATCAAAATTGACAAAAATAAAATAATTTTTTCCTTGAATAAAACAACTGGCAGGAAGGTGACAACGGGGACAACAGAACAAAAAGACAACGAGGAACAACTATGTGCTAGTCCAACCAGAGTCAATGCAGGTGTGCTTGAAAAATCAAAACTATTTGAAAAGACTTCACCAGTTGATGGTAGGGGTTCCCCCAGGTTTCCTGGTTCCCCCAGATTTCCTGGTTCCCCCGTTATACCACACAGAAAGGAAGATCTATTCACCCCTAGGGTGTCCTTCACGTCTCCTAACAAGGCCATAAAGACTGGTAACAAGGTGGAGGAATCATCTGTAATTCTTGATACCAAGAGAGATATACAGTCAGACAACAGGAGATTATTGAGTGATAAATGTGAGAAAGAACAACCAGAAAAGTATACAACAAGATCAGACATTAGTACAACAAAGGATAGTCATAATTATCAGATAAAGAAATCAAACTCTGTGTCCTGTCATGAGACTGATTCTGGTATTTCTAACATTCCATGTGATAGATCTCGTATCTCGAGTCATGATACATTACACGTTACAAACTATGGCATATCAGGTACCGATACTGATACATTGCTTACAAATAAAGGTCATAGGTCAGCAGTAGATGATGGAACTCGCATAACAGGAATGAATTTCTCTGCATCAAAATTTACACAGTCATATAATTCTTCTAGCTATGAGACAGTGTCCTGTGATATTAATGGAAAAAGTGATCAGCCAGTAACACGGTTTAGTTACCATAACAACACACAGTTTAGTTACCATAACAACACACGAGCTGGTAGCCATACAGAAATATCAACAAAAGAATCAACAATAAACATCAACACAACATCCTTAAGATCCACTGCTCACAAATCTGGGGAGAATGAGGTCGGAAAATTGAAATCATCAAAATTATATGCTTCGCCAGAAACATGTGGTAAACCCTTGACTGTAGTGCTTACTGGAACTTCTAAAACAACTTCTGGCACTGAAACAACTTCTGGCACTGAAATAACTTCTGGCACTGAAACAACTTCTGGCACTGAAATAACTTCTGGCACTGAAACAACTTCTGGCACTGAAACAACTTCTGTTGCTAAAATAACTTCAGGTACTGAAATGACTTCTGGAACTAAAATATCTTTTGGCACAAAAAGAAGTTCTGACACTAATCCAGTTGCTGTTGTCTCCACAGGAAGTTGTGTATTAGATCATTCTGAGAGTATCTACAAAACTGTGGGGACACGAAAGCTGACTGGTGTAGGTAAAGTGGGAGGGGTTGATATGAACGCTAAGTTTTCTTCTAGTCCTGGTATCACAAAAAAGGTCATGACCTTAACTTCAAAGAAATCTAGCACCAAGTCGGAATCAAATGTGAAGCCAAAAGTCAGTATATCTCTTGGTAAAAGTGTTTTTGACATAATTACGTCAAATAAGTTTGACTCAATGAAAAATAAAGATGTACCTGAAACTACATGTGAAATCAAGGTTACACCAAACCATAGTAACAGTGGTTCTAGTGCCTCATTTCTGGACAGTGGATATGATGGGAATCGCATAGGTGGTTCCAAGACAGAAAATGCTTCAGTGTCCGGTATATGTGTCAGATTTACGAAAAACTCTGAAGCAATACAACATGAACTTGCTGAAAGTCAAACTGATTTTGATTCTGGACATTATTATGACTGTGTAGATCTTGGAATCAGGCGCTCACGATCTGGCAACAGTATTGATAAAATGAAAATTCAGAGTGGAGATTCAGTAAGAAAAAAATCAAGTACCAGTTCCATTAAAAATGACAAACTTGTTCACACTCTGTCTGATTCTAAGTTATATATGCTGGACAAGCAGGGAGAAGATAAAACTGAAACGGCTACAAAGAATGCTGACCAACCGTTTGATGTCAAAGTCGTAAAGACAGAAAAAGATCTACCTCATACGGAATTAAAAACATCAACTTTTCAAAAGGATAAAATACAATTAACAGATAAAACTGTTGATATAATAATATCTAAGAAGAAAGAACTACAAGTGACAAAGGACCCAACTCATCTGAAAAATGAACTAATTCATCTGAAAAATGAACAAACCCATCTGAAAAATGAACCAATCCATCTGAAAAATGAACCAACCCATCTGAAAAATGTACCTACTAGCACAAAGTCATCAATACGTGACAAGGATGTTAGTGAACCAAATGACCAAAAATTTGAAAAAAATTATTTCATTGATAACAAAGCTCATAGAACTATTTCAAAGGAGAAATTAAATCTTGTTGGTAATTCAGTAGAAACAAAAGTCTCACAAGTTTCACAGAGTGAGAAACTAGATCTCACTAACTTAGCAGCAGATTCAACAGATGTCTTGAAACGAGAGAATATACATCAGAATCATTTGATGACAAGCAAGGATGTTTTACAGAAGGAAAAAATAAACCTCGTGAAGACAAAGTTTGATGGTGAGATCAAACAAAGGGAGGTAACTGATATTAAAGATATGTCAATATTTAAAGACGTTCTGAAGAAAAGTAAGATAAATACAAATGATAATGAACCAAGCAAACCAAATGTAACACCAAGTAAGAAAAGTGATGTCACTGACAAGCCAATAGAAACAAAACTGATCAAAATATCAGATAAAGAAATCTCTCTGAGAGAGAAAACAGAATCTATCAACAAACCAACAGACACATATGTTATACAGAAGAAAACAGACTCAAGTAAATCAACAGACAAACAAGTTGCACAGGCAAAAACAGAGCCAAGTAAACCAACAGACAAACAAGTTGCACAGGCAAAAACAGAGCCAAGTAAACCAACAGACAAACAAGTTGCACAGACAAAAACAGAGCCAAGTAAACCAACAGACAAACAAGTTGCACAGGCAAAAACAGAGCCAAGTAAACCAACAGACAAACTTGTGACACAGACAAAAACAGAGCCAAGTAAACCAACAGACAAACTTGTGACACAGACAAAAACAGAGCCAAGTAAACCAACAGACAAACATATTACACAGACAAAAACAGACCCAAGTGAACCAACAGACACATGTGTTATACAGAAGAAAACAGACCCAAGTAAACCAACAAACACAAGTGTATTATATAAGACAGAAAATCTGAGTAGCAAGACAGAAGACACCAGACAAAAGGAGAAGTCACATACCGTTACAGATTCATGTGTCCTGACAAAACACAGTAATAAGACTTCAACAAATGAAGTGACTTACAAAATAGAACGGACAACAAGCCACAATACAGAACAACATACTGCAAAGGAGAAGGGGAATAATGACAAGACAACAAACGCTAAGGTCTTACAGAAGCTCAAATCTGAGTTTGTAAATAAACTCGCAGATACCTCACAGAAGGGGAATTTATCCTCCCCTTACAAACAAACAGAAACAAAGTCCCCACGTACAGAGAAAAAAAGTCTGTTTACAGAACAAAAAGAACAAAAGAAATTTTCAAAAGATATAAAAGGTCAAACTACCAAACCAAACAATGAAGATATCAGTCAGAAGGATTGTGTAGATCATTCCAATTTAATATCTGATTCAAAAGATGTAAATCTACAGAATTATCATCTCAAAGATACATCTCAATACAACACAGAAAAAGATCAAACACATTCCTTTAAACAACAAAATGATTTAAAAGTCTCACTGAAGGAGGCAATACCTTTCACTTACACAAATCGATCACAAGAAACTGATCATATAAACAAACCAACAGAATCACAGGACTCACAGAAAAATACATTAGATCTGACTAAGAATCCAATAAATCTGTCTAGTAAGTCAACAGATACCAAAGTCTCCCAGAAAAATACATTAGAAAAGGCCAAGAAACCAACAGATGAAAAAGTCTCACAAAAGGATGAAATAGATCTGGCCAGTAAACCAACAGATACAAAAATATCACAAAAGAAAAAGACAGATCTGACTAGCAAACCAGCAGATACAAAAGTACCTCAGAAGGATGCTAGCAAACCAACAGATACAAAAGTATCACAGGACAAAATAGATATGGCCAGTAAACCAATAGATACAAAAACATCATTAAAGCATAATATAGATCTGGCTAACAAACCAACAGACACAAATGTATTGCAGAAGGAGGCCAGCAAACCAAAAGACACAAAGGTATTCCAGGACAAAATAGATCTTGCTAACAAACCAACAGGCATAAAAGTATCACAGAAGGACAAAATAGAACTGGCCAGTAAACCAACAGATGCAAAAATATCACAAAAGGGTAAGATAGATCTGACTAGCAAACCAGCAGATACAAAAATATCACAAAAGGGTAAGATAGATCTGACTAGCAAACCAGCAGATACAAAAGTACCACAGAAGGATGCTAGAAAAATAACAGATACAAAAGTATCACAAAAGGGTAAGATAGATCTGACTAGCAAACCAGCAGATACAAAAGTACCACAGAAGGATGCTAGAAAAATAACAGATACAAAACATGACAAAATAGATCTGACCAGTAAACCAACAGAAACAAAAATTTCACAAAAGGATAGGATAGATCTGGGTAACAAACCAGCAGACACAACTGTATTACAAAAGGAGGCTAGCAAATCAACTGATACAAAAGTCCCACAAAAGGATAAAATAGATCTGACTAGCAAACCAACCGACACAAAAGTATCACAAAAGTATCAAACAGATGTGACAAGCAAACCAGTAGATACAAAAGTTTCACAAAAGACTAAAATAGATTTGATTAGCAAACCAAGAGACACAAAAGTCTTACAGAAGGACAAAATAAATCTGGCCAGTAAACCAACAGATACAACAGTTTCACAAAAGCATAAAATAGATCTAGCTAGCAAACCAGTAGACACAAAAGTCTCACAAAAGGATAAAATAGATCTAGCCAGCAAACCAGTAGACACAAAAGTCTCACAGAAGGACAAAATAGATCTAGCTAGCAAACCAGTAGATACAAAAGTCTCACAAAAGGATAAAATAAATCTAGCTAGCAAACCAGTAGATACAAAAGTCTCACAGAAGGACAAAATAGATTTAGCCAGCAAACCAGTAGATACAAAAGTCTCACAAAAGGACAAAATAGATCTAGCTAGCAAACCAGTAGATACAAAAGTCTCACAAAAGGACAAAATAGATCTAGCTAGCAAACCAGTAGATACAAAAGTCTCACAGAAGGACAAAATAGATCTAGCTAGCAAACCAACAGATACAAAAGTCTTGAAAAAGGATAAAGTGAATCAAAACAAAACAACTAATGCCTTGCAAAATAAAATAAAAGAACTTACATGTAAACTACAATGCTCAAATGTTGTAGAGAAACTCCCTTTATTCTTGCTACTTCTTTCCGGGTGTCTTTGTCCATCTCGCGACCCACCCCCCGCTTTTGCGTTTCCCACGCCCTTTTACCTGCTTCCTGTTGGTCTAAGTTTTCTCTTTGCATCCCACGTTTCTCTTGTTTTCTCTTCTCCCTCCCCTTTTTGCCTTACTTCTCTACCTTCCTTCCCGACGCGTTGTTTTTCGACTCCACCTTTGCCTGTGTCGTCTTCTCCTCTGCGGTCCCTCACGCTTCGCTTTTTTCTCTCACTGTCCCCGTTTAGCGCAAGTGGTGAGGGGGTTGGTTCTCGCTTTCTTTTAGCGTTCGTTTCGTTCACTCTGTTTCTTTTTCTGGTCGGGGTGTTGTGCTCCACCTGCGTTGTGTCTCTTCTCTCTTTTGCGTTGTCTCGTTCCCGTCCCCTCGTGCGCTTTGTCTTTTTCGTTGTTAGGCACCTGGTCTGTTTAGTGTCTCTTTGGCTTGCCTTTATTTTTTCCAGCTTTGTCATACTACACTTGTTGTGATCATTTGATACTTTCCTTTTCCGTTTTCCTTTGTTTCTTTGTCCCTGGCTTGTTTGGCTGCTACCCCTATTTTTGCTCTCATTTCTTTTCGTCTCTTTCTTGTACGTATGTGTTGCTTTTCCTGTGTTGTTCTCTTTCTTCGACTTGACTGTTCTTCGGGTTCTAATTTTCTCTCATATTTTAGTCATACTGCGTTCTCTACACTTCTTACTCCTGCTCCCCGTATCCAGTCACATTTGCCATGCCTCCCACGCTTCGCCCCCTGTCTGTGCTGTGTGCCTTTGTCGCCTCCGCTTTTTCCGTTTTCCGGGTTTTCTGCCGTTTACGTCTTTTACTTTTTTTTCCCTTTGCCTCTTTCTTTTCTTCTCTGTTCTTTTGCAACGCTTCCCTGTCTATTCTGCTCTGTGTGTTCGCCTGTGACTCTCATTGCTTGTTTTATTCTACGTTCACCTTTCTGCCTCCTGCCCTTTGTCCCTTGTTCTTATTGGCTTCTTCATTTTCCCGTCCCTCTCAGCATCTTTCTCCTATCTCTTCTCTCGCCCCGTCCTGCCTTCCATCCTTTTGTTTTATTACTCTTCTCTTCCTTTGTCGTGCCTCGTTTTTCTAATCTTCACTCTGGCCTCTTGTTTCTCTCTGTGTTTACTGTCGGTTGTGTACTCATCGCCATCGTTTTTCTGGCCTGCCACGCTTGTCCGGTCTGTGGAGACGGACCTTCTCTCTCTGCTCCTTTTATCGTACTGTTCGGTTCTGTCTCCTGTTCGCGACCGGTAAAGGACACTTCCGTTTACCTTGTCTCCTGCTCTCGTTATTTTACAATTACTCGTCGTTTTCTTTTGCTCCTTTCTTCTTTATCGCCTACCTCGTAAGTGTTTACCGCTTTTCTTTCCTTTACGCGTGCGTTACCTCTGTGTCTTTTCATGTTCCACTCCTGGCGTTTTTCCCACAGTTTTTTTTCCTTTGTCCGCATGTCCTAACCTTGTCACTACGTATCTCTGGTGTTTTACGTTGCTTTCGTCTCTGCTGCAGACTCCCTTCTTTGCTCTGTCTTTCTGTCGCTCTTTTCCTCCTCCTCGTATCTTTGTGGTTGTTTCTTTCTGTTATTAGTCTCTACTCAGTTTTCAGTACCTGTCCCTCGGTCTCCGTCCTTACGCCCATCTGCTCTCCTCTTTCTCTGTTTTATTCTTCTCGTTTCGTCTTTTTTACCCGTCTGTCTCACCCGTGTTTTCTTTCACGTCTTCATCCCTCGATTTGTTCTCCTGTGTCGTTGCTCGTTCTCGTCTGTGTATCGCGTGCGAGTGTTCTCTTTTCTTCTGGCTCTCCTCTCGTGACGTCCTTGTGTGCTCGTCCCTCCTGTTCACCTCCTTCTTGCATTTTCTTTTTTTCGATACTGCCATTTTGCTCCGTTGTTGTTCTTTCCTGGCTGCTGTTCACTGTTTCTCGTAATGTTTGTCTTTCTCCGGTCTCTCCGACTCTGTTTCTGCCTGTTACTCTTCTTGTCGTTTCTTGAACTTTTCCTTCTTCTATTTCTTGCACTTGTATCGTTCTTTTTAGATTTCACACGTCTTTTTCGCTGTCTGCCGTTGTATCCTTATTTCCCGTTCGTTCTTTTTACTTCCGGTTTTTTGGTTTATCACCTCCTGGTCTCCTCTTTTGCCTTTTTTATATTTCTCTCGTTTTTTTTCTTTTTTGCTTCTCCCCATTTTTGTCAGCCTTTTCACTTTCTACACCTATTTCGTCGGTTTATTCGTCTTTCTGCTTTCTGTGGTCCCCTCTTTTCCTTATTTACTTTCTTTTCTCCTCCTCGTCCAGACCTGGCGTCTCTGTACTGTTCTGTGTCCTCTTTCTCTTCCTGTCGGTTTCTTCTTCTTCTGTACGTTTTTTCATTCACCTTTTGTTCGTCCCTCTCTTACTTCTCTATGTGTTCCGCTCTGGCCTTGCTATTTACTTTCTGTACCCTGACTCAATTTCCTCTTTTGTCTCCACCTTGGTCGTTTTTCTCTTCTCTTTTTCTCCTCCTGCTTTTTCTTGTTTTTCGGTGCTTCTCTTTACTTGTATTCTTTCGGTCCTTTCCTTTTGTCCATGTCTCTACCCGTCTTTCTGTTCCAGTTATTCTTTCCCGTTATTCCGTCGTCTTCTTTCTCTCTGTGTGTTGGTGCATACTCGTGTCAAATAATCCACCACTTTCCCTTTCTGCGTGTATCCTTGTTAACTCCCCCCGTCTCACTCGTCGCTGTTTTCCTACCGTCTTCTCATCTTTTGTCCTCAGCTCCTCTCTTCGGTTTTTTCACTCGTGGTCTTTTCGTCGCTGCTTTTTCTCTTTCTCGCTCACATTTCACTACTGTCTGCTCTGCTTTGTCTGCTGCTTCTTTCTGGCATTTCGTTCGTCTTTTGAGTCCTACTTGTCTCTTTTTTTCGTTACTTTCTTTTTTCTCCGCCTCTCCCTTTTTTTCTTTTTCGTGACCGTCTATTCTTTTCTTTGCCCTTCTGTATTGTCTTCTCATCGCTCTGTGCTTACGGCTTCTTCTCCTCTTCTCTTTTTCGGGTTCTGGCTGTTTCTCTCTCTGTTCTTCCTCCTCTTCGTGCACCATTCTTCTTGCTATGCTTTACTTGCACTTTTTTTCTATTGTCTGTGTTAGTTCAGTTCCACTGTTCCCTCTTCCCTTTCTTTCTTTCATGCGTTCTCTTGACGTCTATCTCTTCTCTGTCGTCCTTGCCTTTCCACTTTGTTGACTCTACTCTCTCCCGTCTTCTGACTCATTAGTCATTTCTACTCCCCCTTTTAATCTGTTTGACCTGACTGCCTGCTCTACGTTGATGTGTGTGTTTCTTTACGTGTCGTCGCTTCTAGCTCTTGTCATCCGCCTTTATTCTGTTCCTGTCTTCAATCTGCCCCCTTCTTGTTCTTCGCATATTGGTCGTGCGGCTTTCGTTTCCTCTGTGCGTGCTTTTGTATCGTGCTTTGGCAACTTCTTTCCGTTCCTCTCTTACCCATTCTTCTCTTCTCGCTTTTTCTATCCTGTCCTTTTTCCGTTTACTTTGTGTCCTCTATCTCAGCCGGCCGTTGCTATTTCCTGCCTCTGGATTGCTCTGTTCCTCACGTCCTCTACCTTATCTCTTCTCACCCTCGCTGTTTTTCCTTTCTTGTCTCTGTTTTCCTCTCGTTATCTGACTTTGCGGCTGGCTGTCTCTTTCTCCCCGTAGCGTTTTGTATGCCTTGCGCCGGCTCTTTGCGTACTCATGTTTCTGCTGTGTTCTCGTCCCCTTCCCCCCCCCGCCTGTATTCCGTCAACTTGTTCGCTACCCTTTCGTTCTCTTGTCTGTTTCTTCCCTGGCTTCCATGTTTCGTCCATCCCTCTTTCTCTTTTTAACCGTGTCTCACGTTACTTTTTTGTCCGCTTGATTTGCTCTTACATCTCTTGCTCTATCGTTTCTTCTATTCTCGTTGTCACCCACTCCGTCGCCTGTGACTGTTTGGCCTTTCTACTCCTTTTCTTGCTTTCTCCCCTTCTTTATGTTCTCTGCATGTTGCTCTACTTATTACTCTCTGCGCACGCGTCTGACCCTCTTGTGTCTCATTGGTTTTGCTCGTCTGTCCTCGCGTGGGCTTCGCCTTTTTACTTTGTTTCCTCTCCGTGGGTTAACTGCCTCTTTTGTCTAGCAATTCTTTGCATCCACTGCGTTTTTCCATCCTCATATCTTCTACCTTCCCCTCGTCCCCCCTGTCTCAGGTTGCCACACTGTCTCGCCAACGCGAACCCTCCTTCTCTCTCTCTCTCGTCCGTCTCTTCACTCCCGTACATCTCTTTTGTGTTCGTTCGACTGTTGTGTTGATGTTACTCTCTCCGTCTGCTTCTTCCTCTTTCCCGTGTGTTGTGGTTGTTGCGTCCCCTTTGCCTCGCTGGCATGACCGCCCGTTTCCCAGATTGTTGTTGGTCTCTTTTGTCTCTTTATTTTGGTCATGATCTTCGTTTGTTTGTTCTGTTCCCTCTTGTTCTGACTTTTACCGGTCTCTTACCCTTTACTTCCCCGCCGCACGGTCTAGCTTTGTTTTGTGTTGTTTTTTTTCGAACCCTTTACCTTTCTTGTTCTTCGTCGTGGCTCGGTTGCGGTTCGTCCACTTTTTTTCGTCCGTTCATTCAGCCTACCACCCGTTCTCGGTGCCCCTTTCCGTTGTTTTCGGCTGCCGCCGCCTCTTTCTTTCTTTCTGCTTCCCTACGTGCCTCCATACCTTCCTTCTCATGTAGTACGGTCTTTACCTTGCTCACCCACCTTGTCTATGTACTTTTGTTCTTTGGTCCGTCTTTTTTCTTTCGTTTCTGCTTGGTTCTCTCTCCATTTGCTGGTTTGATCCCTTTCTTGCTCCTCACGTATTTCTATTGACCTTGGTTTTTTCGTTTTCGTACATCGCCTCTGTTCTCACTGCGCTTCTTTGGGTTCCCACCTTCTTCCGCCGTGTTACGCGTCTCCTTCACGTGTTATGTTTCCGTCTGTTCTTTTCTTTCAACCTTCTCTCTTCGCTGCGTCTGGCAGTGATTCTCTTGTTTTCTTTTTCGTCTTCGTCTTCCTCTTCCGCTTCCTCTCTTGTTCCGCTGTTGTATTCTTTTTTACACATCGTCCCCCTTCTTTCCCCGCATGTGTCATCTTTTTGAGCTCTACTCTTTGTTTTCTTCTCTCTCTTCTTCTCGCATATGCCTTTTTTTCCTTGCCTTTCTTTTTGGTTTCTGGGTCCTTGTTCTCTCATCCTCCTCTTCTTTGCCTCTTCTTAGCCCTCCTTATATCCTTTCTGCTTTCCTCTTGTTGTTTTTGGACCCTTCCCACTCGCGGGTACCCCTCCCTCATCCTTCCCCTCTGTTTTTGTCTGTTGCAGCTGCGTGTCCCTTTCACTCTCGTCTCCTTCTCTTTACCGCCCCTTTCTTTTACGACGCCTTTATGCTTCTCTCCGTCCTTCTAGTCTTTCGCAACGCCTTGTGTTTTTTCTTACTTCCCTTCTCTCTGTCTCTGCCCTTCAACTCCTTTGCCTCCCGCTTTCTTTGGCCACCCTCCTTCTGGTCCTGACTTCCTCGGAGTTTGCTTCTCTACGGTCGCACCGTCCACCTTCGTGGTCTTCTGTTCTTCTTTTTCTTTCGTGTTCTTCCCGCGACCTTTCTGTGTTTTTGGTCTTTGTTTGTTTGCTCTTTGTGAGTTTTTGGCTTCCTTTACACTCCTCTGGTTTCTTCTACGTGCCGCTTTCCTTTTTCTTGTTCTAACATTTTCTATGTCTCTTCCTTATCTTTTTCACCTTCCGCGTGAGCGGACAACACGCCCTTCTGTGTTTATTCTTGTCTTGCGTTGCTCTTTTCTACTGACTCCTTGACTTGCTTCTCGCCTGCCGGCCTCCCAGCTGCTCTTCTCTTGCTTTTTGTTTTTTCTATCGTTTCTTCAAAACCCTGCTAGTTCACCTGTGAGTCTACACCTCTGTTTTGCTTTCCTGATTCCACTTGGCTTCTGGTCACTCTGTAACTCTCTTTTTCCCTCCTGTTTCCTATTCTGTATCTTTGTTTCTGCTATCTTTGCTCTTTGTCTTACAACTTTGTCTTAACTGTTTTTGCGTTCTTCATATGCTGCTCGTCTTGTTTTCTCTCTTTATCCTACGATGTTCACGTTCGCACGTTTCGTTCACTTTGTTTGCTCTTTTTTCTTTCGTCTTCTCTTGTGTTCCTTTATTCTCGACTCCCTCGTTGCCTTTTTCATCTCATGAACGCTTCTATAGGATTCTTTTTCTTTTGAACCCTACCGTTGTCTCCTTCCTTTCTCTCTGTTGGAACTTGTCACTCTTCGCTCTCTCTCCTCTCCCTTGCACTTTCTCCTTCTTTCTTTCCTCTTCATCTTCTCACGTTCATTCCGCCATACTTGTTTCCTGTTTGACCTTTTCTCCTTGTCCTTCCGTCGTTTCCTACTTTTTCGCCGGTCTGCTTCAGTTCTCTGTTTCTGACTCCGTTCGGCTTCTTCCCCCGTTCTTCGTTTTGAGTCACCTCTTACGGTACCTTCAACCTTTTCCTTCGTCTCTTTTTTTGCTTTCCCCGTCTTGTTACTGTCCATTCCCTTCTGTCCTCCTTCGCCTCTCCGCGTTCAACTTCGGTGATTAGTCTTTTACGTTTACACTTTCTGTTACGAGCTGCTTCTTTTGTTGTATCCTCGTGTTTTTCTGGCTCTTCTGCCGTAGTTCTCTCTCATCAACCTCCTCTGTTTTTTTTGTCTACCGTTCCTGGCGATGCCCCTCTGTCTGTTCCTGTCCCTATCGTTCTTGTTCTGTGTTCATATCGTTTTTTCCCGTTTCTTTCTTCTTTTCCTCTGTTCCTCTTTGTGTGTTACGTCTGTTTTTCTCTTCGTCAGCTTCATGTTTCTTCCAGTTTGTTTCTCCGGTATTGTACGCTTTCCTACCTTCGTCTTCCTACTCTCTTTACCTGTTCTTTTGTTTTAACTTGCGTGTAGGTTGCTTTGTCCTCCTTACTTCGACCTGAATTCCTCTTCCCATCTCTCGTTTCCTTTCCTTCTGTCTCTTGCGATACTGCTCTGTCGTTCGTCTTTTTTTTTTCCCTTCTTTATTTCGCGCTGTTGCTCTACTGCCTTGCTCTTTTTCGCCTTCTTGTGTACGCCTCTTTATTCTAGTCCCTCTCGTCTCTTCCTTCGCCTCGGTGCGTTTCGTGTCCCGCGCTCTGGCTGCCGTTTTCCGTCCTTTGACCTACCGGCATGCCCCTCTGTGCGTCTTATTCTCTTCATTGCACATTTTCGCTCTCCACATTCTTGTTCTTATCTACACCTTAGTTTGTGTCCCTACTCCTGCTCTGGCGTTTTTTTTTTTCTGGTCGTCTGTGATTCTACCTTCTCTTTCTTTCTTGTCACGTGATCCCTAACTTGGCTTCCGTTTTGCCGTCCGGCTCGGCGTGCTTTTCTTTGTTTGTTTACTTCTTCTTCTCCTCATTTCTTTGTGCGTACCTTGGCTTGTCCTTCGTGTTTGCTTGCACTCTTCTGCGCGTCGGTCACCCTTTCTTCTTGTGTTTTTTGTTCCCTGCTCTCTGCTCGTCTGGTCTCTCCCGTCTCCTTGTTTTCTTAGCTGTCCGTTTTCACACACTCTCCACTATCGCCGTCGTTCCCATTAGATCTCCCGCTCTTCCGTGCCACTTTTGTTGTTACTCTCTCCTCTCCTTCTTTCTACCGCGCGTCTGTCCTTCTGTGCGCTTCTCCTCTTTGGGTCTTCGTTCCGTGGCGTTTTGTGAGTTTCTAGCCCCCTCGCTTGCACTCTCCTCTTACCTGGTCTTCGTAGTGCCTTTTGTTCTTCTTTCTTCGTCCTTGTCTCTGTCTTCGTTTCTTGGTCTATGTGCATCGGTCCTGCGCGGGTGGGCTCTCTCTTTCTACTTGTTTCGCTTGCTATTTCCGCTCGCCTGTCCCCTTGGCGCCTCTGGTGTTTACGGTGTCACTTCTTGGTAATATTGCGCACCTTTCTTCTCCCTTTCCTACTTCTGTCCCTCCTCTTACTTCGTTCTTTGAACGACCCTTGTTGCTCTTCTGCATCTTGTCCGGTCTCCTACTTGTCTGTTCTTCTTTTGTGTTGTGTTCGGCTGCTCTTCCTTACTCTTGCTCGTGAACTCCTTACTTTTCCACATTACTTTTTTACTGTCTTCTCCGTTCAAGTCTGTTACTCTGTTCTTTGTTTTTTCTGTCGGCTCTTTTTGCTTTTTTTTGTTTTCTGTTCTTTTCTTTTCGTCTTCTTCTCTCCTTCTTCAGTTCGTTCTTGTCTCACACCTTCTCTTCCTCTTTTGTCCTTTTGTTCACTGTCCTTTTTTCTTCCGTGCCGCTCAACTGCTAGGGTAAGGTACCTCCCACTGTCAGCTTTTCCTACTGCGTCTGTGCCCCTGTGTCATTGCACTCTTTTTGTGTTCGTTGTTAGTGTGGTGTGTGTTCTTATCCTTATGCTGTCATCCGTGTTCGTGACCCCGTTGTGTGTGCTCCGCTTTTTTACTCTTTCTGTCCTCTAGCGCTATTCCTTCCCTTGTCCCGCGTCTCACCTTACCGTCGCCTTGCCTCGCCCTCTGGTTTTTGTCTACTTCACTTAGCGCGTATGTCTTGCTGTATTGTTTCTGTCCTTGCCTGTGTTCTCTTGTTTCTCCGCTTTCTGTGTCTGCTCTTCTATTATCTGCTTTCTCTTGACGAGTGCTGTACTCGTGTATCTTTGTCTTTCTCTGCTTCGCGTTCTCTCCCCTTTTCACTTTCTCTCCGTCTTGTGTGTCTCGTCTCGGTTGTGGACTTAGCGGTCTTGACGATTTTTCGTCTTTTCTCACCATCTGTCACGCCTGCCCTGTCCTCGCGTCGTTCGTCTCTCACGTTTTTGATCCCTTTTTTGATCTACCTCGCAACTCTTTCGTCCTACGTCTTCGGTCTCTTCTCCTTAGTTGGCACTGTTACTCTGTGTATTCTTCTCGTCTGTTCCTTGCTCTTTGTTTTTTACTTTTCACTCTCTGCGGCGGTTGCGTCTACGCATTGCGCGGGTTGTCTTTCCTCCGGTGCTTCGCTTGCTTTTCGTTGCTGTGTTTTCGTCCGTCTTTCGGACGCTTTGTACCTTCTTACGTTTCGTCGTCCCTGTTATCCTTCGTCACCCCCTTCTTCTTCTCTGCTCCTTTGCCCTCGTGTTTTTTCTGGTGTCCTGCCCGCGCTCGGGTTTTCTGTTCTTTCTTCTCTTTACCTCGCCTACCCTTCTTCGCCGCTCGCTTGTTGCGTCCTCGCGGTTGTGTTCTTTTCACCCCCTACTGCTCTCTCTTGTGGCCTCCGTGGCCTTTCTGCCTGTCGTTTTATCCATACCTACTGTTGCTGTTCTGTATCTTTTTCCCCTGCACCTCTGCTGGCTCTCTCGTGTCCGGCCCGGTCCGTCTGTTTAGCTCGACCTTCGTTATATTCTTCGTCTGACCTTCTGTTTTTTCCGTTGCTCGTGCCACCTCTCACCCTGTCACGCTGTGGGTATCTACTCTTTTCTCTTTCTTCTTTGTGCTTTTTAGATTCGTTCCTTTCTCGCTCCTCCGTTCGTCCTCGTTTCTGTCGCTGTTACCTTGACTTTTCCACTTGTTTTCCCGTCTTTTTTTCTCCTCGTCTCAACTTGCTCCCGAGTCTACCTTTACCTTCTCCTTCTCAGCTTCTTCCCTTTCCGTTTTCGTTCTCGTTGTTTCTTTCTCTTTTGCGTTACTGGCGTTTTCGCTACTCGACATCCGTGCGGCCCCTCTTGTTGTCTCGTTGTTCTTGTCGTCCTTTCTTCTGCGTTTGCGTTCGCTCCCCTTTGCACCTCTTAACCAGTGTGCCCGGGCCGCTCGCCTCTCCTCCACCTTTGATGCTTTGCCTTCCTTTGACGTGTTCCCGCGCTCCGTGAACTTTGGGTGTGTTTGTTCTTCCGTTGTGTCGCCGCCGTTTTCTTGTCGTAGGGTGCCTCTGGTTCTGTGCTTACTCACTCTTTTCCAGTTTTTCCTTCTGCGTTCCCGTGTTTCCTTTTTTTCGCTTTTACCTTACCTCTTTTGGGACTTGCACGATAGCTTTGCTTTTGGCTGCTTCTCGTCGCTGAGGTTTGGACCTGCACTTGCTCACCTTTCTCACTTTCGTTCCGTTGCTTGAGTTCTTCCCGTTTGTTCTTTATCTTGATCCTCGGTCGCACTGTGCTTCCTACCTTTGTGCTCACTCCCGACTGCCTTCCCCTCCTGCCTATCCCACAAGTACGTTTGGTTCTCTCCTGTCTCTTCTTTCCCGACGTCCTTCCTCCGCTGCTTTATCTTGCACGTGCGTTTACGCCTCCTGCCTTGAGTTTCTTTTTCTGCTTCTTGCTCGCTCTCTTTTTTGTGTTTTCTTTGCTGTATCCTTTCGTTTCTCTGTCTTTCACTTGTGACATCTCGCCGCCTTTCTTTTGTTTTGTTCTTTGTGCCCTCTGTTCGTCTTCTCTCTTGTCGCTTCTCTCGGAGCTCTCTCGCCTGATTCGTCTACCCTAGGTTTCTGGTGTCTACTATCCTCTCGTCGCTCCTCACTGTTTGTTGTGTCATTCACTACTCCTCCAGGGTTCCTTGCCGTGTCCTTCTGATTTTGTGCCGTGCTCCGATGCTACAGTTTTTCGCTTCTCTCCCTCATTCTCTCTGCCGTGCTTTTTTGTTCTTCTTCGTCCTTCTCTGCTTCGCCGTTTTTTCCCTTCTCTTCCGGTGTACTATGTGTCGTGGAGTTCTCTGTTTCTATTTACTACCTTCATTCTTATATCCCTCGCGTCTCTGTGTTTCGTGTTCCTCTGTTCTCTTTTTTTTGCCTTGTACTCGTGAGTACATCGTCTCTCTTTTGATTTCCGTCTTGTTTCGGTCTCCTGCTTGTTTCTTGCGTGTTTCTCTCTCTGTGCACTCGTTTTCTTCTGAGCTTCGTGTTTTATTTCTGGTTCGCTTTGCGTCGCTTTTCCCGTTCGTCTCCTCTTCCGTTTTCTCGTCAGTCCGCGGCTCACTCGTCGGCGTCCGGTGGGGTCGCTGTACCACCTTTCTTCCTCATCTCTTTTTCCCTTTTTATTTGCTGTCTTATCCTTTATTTTCCTGACTATTTCTTTTGTTATCTTTTTTGGACCTCCGACCATCTTTCCTCCTCTTGTCGCTGCTGTTTGACTTGTATTCTTTACGTTGCTTTACCCTACTTCTCCTGATTCTGTTGTGTCCCCCTGCTCCCGTTCTTCCTTGTTTTCGACGGCCTCGGGTGATGTGTCTGCCATGACCGCCTGTTGTTACCTTTTCCGTTCTCTTGTTCCGCCACGCTTTTTTCTCTCACTGCGTGCCCCCACCCCAATACCCCCTGTTTCTTACGTCCTATTGTTTCTTGTACTCTCTTGCGTCTTCTGTCTTCCGCCTCTCCTGCTTCGCCTGCTGTCTTTCTTCGAAATCTTCCTTTTTACTCCCTGTTTGTCGTTATTCGTCTGTTTGGGTCCGACCCCTGTGTTGTGTTCAGTTGGCCTCCTATAGTTTCCTCTCACGCCGATTCCTTGCTTGCTTTTTCCGATTACGCGCTTCTGTCTCCTTGTCTGTTCTGTTTTTCACTGCGCCATCCTTGTTTTTCTTTACCTCACTTACCTTGTCTTTTCTTTCTCTTCTGTTTCTTTTCGGTCTTTTATCTCTTTGTGCTCACTTTTCTTCCTACCATGAGGTCCCTAACTCGCTGTACTTTCGCCACTCTCGTTTGGGGCTTTTTTGGTTCCTCTTTATCTGTTCTCTTCAGTCGTCTCCTATGTCTTTTTTGGTGCTCCGGCTTGTACCGTTTCGTATGCCTTTTCTCTTACATTTTGTCTGTTCATCCTTCGTGGTTATTCCTTTTTTCCCCCGAGGTCATCGGTTCCACTCTTGTCTCTGTCCCTCGCCGTGTTGGTCTCTCGTACTGCTTCTCCGTTGCACCGATCCGCTTTCTGCCCTTTACAATGGTGGCCACTGTGGCGTCCTTTGCCGTCGATTTCGGCTTGCCTGCATCCATCTGACTCTCTGTCATGCTTTGCGTGTGCTGTCTTTTCTTTTTGTGGCTACCTTCTGCTCTCTGTGCTTTTCTCTCAGTTTCCCGGTCTCCTGACCTTGCCTCACTCCCCTTTCTTTGTTAAGTCTCTTTATCTCTCCGTTTGTTCTTTTCCCTGTTTCACTCTAGTCTCTTGTTTCTCTTCATTTTGCTTCTGCCACCTTCCCTCCAGTCGCTGACTCTTGGCCTCTTCCTCCTCCTTTCGGCCTTTAGAGTCTTCTCGTCTCCTTTTTGTCCTCTCCTCTGGCTCCTGTTTGCCGCTTGCCATTTGACCTTCGTCCTCCACCATACTGTTCCTACATCTTTGCTTTTCCACTCTCTGTCTTTCCTTCGCAGTCCCGGACTTCACCTCTTCGTGTTCTATTCCTGCCGCACTGTCCTTTGCGTCTCACTTGTTGTTTTCCTTTTACTTTGTCTCGTTTTTACCGGTACTGTTCTCCGTGTGCTGTCACACAGTTCGTCACTTGTATGTCTCTCTCTGCTACTCTTGACTTTTTCCCTCCCATTTCTTTTTTTCTCTATGCGTGTTGTCTACCGCCAGTCTCTGCCTTGACGCTGGCTTACTTTCTCTGTTTTGGTTGTTATGATCTTTCATCTTCTTGGTTTTCTCTGTTCTGTTTTCCGTGGTGACCTCCTCTCCCTACCGCGCTTGCACCCGCCTTGGCCCTAGACCCTGCTTGTCGTTCATGCTTTGTTTCTTGGCATTGTCTTCTGCGTGTGTTCTCACTCTACTGCGTTTTGCTTGCGTTCCATCGTTGTAGTGTTTGTGGACCACTTCTTCTTTTCCTATTGTTCCTCCTCTCTGTCCGTCTACTCATTCGCCCTCTCCTTCTACTTGTTACGCCTAACCTTTTTTCGCTAGCTGTCTTTCCTGTTTTTCCTGCCGATTTGTCTTTTTCTTTTTTTCGTCCACGTATCTTAACTCTCCGATCCTGCCATGTTTCCTGAGTGTCATGTTTTTAACCAATTCTTTCTCGTCCCTGGCTGTCTCGCCGTCTCTAGCGTCCTTCCTTTTTCTTTCCCTTCTCTGCTATGTTGCCTACTCACTCACTCCCTTTACTGTCTCCTCCGTTTGTTGGTTGTTTTTTATTTTTGCCATTTCCTTGAAAACCGACTACTCCCTTTTTCTCGTTTGTCTTGCAGCACGCAATGGTTGACATCTTCCCTTTTTGTTGCTGTTATTCACGTTCCCCCCTACACTACTCTGCGCCTATCACTGTTTATCGTCCCATCTGTACTTTCTCGCTATTGCTGCCCTTCCTTCTTTCCTGCTCTGCCTTCCCTTCTATCCTTCCGACTACAACTCTTCTGTGTCCCTACGCTTCTGTCTTTTTTCCCCTTCCATCTGCCTCCTCGTTCTCGTGCTTGCACCTTTCGAGTTCTCTGCCCTTTTCCGTGTCCTCTGCGCAAACGCTTGTTTTTGCCTTCCCTGCGACGTTACCTCTTCTTTCTTGTCTTTTTTGCTCCTTTCTTGCTCTTTCTTTCTCTCCATCCCTTTTTTGTTTATTCCCCTTTCGTCTTCGACCCCTGTTTTTTATTTTTTACTAGTTCCGTATCCACTCGTCGTCCTCCTCTTCGTTTTAAAATGTTTGATTCTCTTGTTCTCTCTCGCATACTTTTTCCTGCCTTGGTTTTTTCGCGTTCTATATTTCTGCATCCTTCATCGCAGTCTGTCGCTTCGTTGTGTGAATCCTTCTTTTTACTCCACTGTCTTGCCCTTCATTTCTCGTCTTGTTTCATAACAGTTTCCTACTATGTCTCTTCTTCACTTTGATCTCTCTGTTCCTTCTGTTCTTACGTTCTTCCTCTGATGAGCTTTTTTTGTCCCTTCCACTGCGTTATCTCTTCTATCTTTCCACCTTTTGTCCCCCCCCTTCCCTCTCGTTTCCCTTGCACGTGCTCTCTCTCTTCCTTTTCTCTTCTTTCTCCTCTTCTGTTTGCTCGGTTACTTCTTTTCACTCTGCGAACTGCTCCCTTCGCCTTACTCGCCGTCTCTTCCACTTTTTAACTTCTTCTTGTCTCGTCTGTTCCTTCTTTCCCCGCGGTGGTGTTCTGTTCACGTCTCCCCTCTTTTCCCCGACGTTGTCTCGGTGTGGATGTCCCGCTTTGCGCTTTACTCCCTTATGCGTGTTGTGGTAAACTTCCTATGTCCTACCTTACCTGTCATTATTGTTCGCCTTTTAGCTATCTTTGCAATTCTTCTGGTCTCATTTTGCTGTCCGCGTTCTCTTTCGTTTTCTCCCCACAACCCGTTTTTTCACGTCATTTTTCTTTTTGGTTCTTTCAGTTTCTGCTTTTTGTTTTTGTCGCTCCTCTTCTTCACCTTCATTGACTCTGACCGTCCCCGTCTTCATTCTCACCGCGTCCTTTCTCTTGTTTCTTTTCCTTTTTCTTTTTTCTACATATGCATTGTGTTTCTTGTCTTCTTTCTCTCATCTGCTTGCCTAACTTCGTTCAATACTGTGCTTTCCTCTTGTTTTTTCTTCTCTTCCCGTCTCCTTCTCATATTCATGCTTTTCGTCTAAGCGCTTCGTTGTCTACTCTCTCCCAACTCTTCTCTCCCTACCTCCGTTTTACTCTACGCCTTCTCTCTTTTCTCCCGTCTCCTTTTCTCTCCTCGATTCTTACTCTCTGCACCATTTTTCCTACTTTTTTCCTTGTTTGCAGGGATTAATGTTTATCGTCCGTGCGTGTCGACTCTTCTGCGATATCTTAATGTGACGTGTAGTTTCACTACCGTGATGTTCTATCTTCTTCTCTTGATCCTGGTTCTCCCTTTCGCTCTCTTGCTCTGCATTACACATTCTAACCTGTTAGTGATCTTTGCGTGTGGTTTTCCTTGTTTTTTGCTCTCTCATCCGTTATTTCCGTCACCTGTCTCCTCTTTCGTCTCTCCTTAGTGTCGCTTGTTCCTGCTTCCGTGTTATCTGTTCGCACTCGGCGGGGTAGTTTTGCGTTGACGTTTCCGTTCGCTTCGCTCTACTCCTCTCTGCTCCTACTTGCTAGTTTTGTCCTCCTGCTCCTGCTTCACGTCCCTTTCCTTATGCTTACTCCCTCTCATCCTGTCGGAATCGCGCGTTTCTCGTCTCTTCCCTCTCTCTTCTCACGTTTTACTCACTAACTCCCCTTGTCCTTCTGCCTCTCTATCCTTTTGTGTGATCGCACTTTCCGTGTTTCTGTGTATCCCCTCGGTGCTCCCCTTACTCCCCGTTTTCTCTCTTGTCCGTCTTCTTTTTTGCACTGCTCCTGTCCGCGTGTTCCTCTTCCCTTTGTTGTTTTTCCCTTGTTGTACTTCTTCAGTTTTCTTTTTTCCGTGCTTGTCCGTTTTTCACCGTTGTTCCTCTTCGCCTGTACTTGTTCTGCTCTTTGCCTGTTCTCTGTGTTGTGCTCGCCTCCACTGCCTCTTTTTCTCCTGTGTTTTCTGCTCCTACACTTCTGTTTCCCTTTTTCCGTCTTTTACTCTTGTCTCCTTTCTCTTAAGTACTCCTTTTGTCTTTCTTAACTGTTATTGTTGTTTCTCTTTTTCTTTTCTTCTTTTCCCTCATTCTCTATCCTTCCTTGCTTCTTTTTTTCTCCTAGTCGCTCTTGTCTATGAATCTCTTGTGTTCTCGTCTTTTTTTCTTTTGTTTTTGCTCTGCCTTGTTTCTGCTCCCCACTTTTGCCATGCGATTCTTTCTTCAGCCCGTCTCGCTCCACTACTGCAGTCTCTTCCGTTCTTTCCGATTTTCTTCGTTCTACGTCTATACCGCTCTCTCAAATTCGGTTAGTTTTGTTTTTCTGCTTTGTTTTTTCACTTTTTCTTACTTTTGTTTTGTCTGCTTCTATTGGCTCTCCCATCTTTTTGATTTTCTCGCTCGTTACTCGCTCCCGTTGCTTTTGTGCGTTCGTGGAGCGCCTGTTATGTTTCGTCCACCGCTTTTTACCCGCTGGCTGTCTTCGTCCTCTGTTTTTCCTCTTGCACACCGTTCTCTTCTGTCATCTTTTCGGCTCGCTTGTCTCTACGTGCTTTCTGCGTTTTCTGCCCTTACGTCTTCTGCGACTGTTTCTTGTCGGGTATTTTCTCCTTCTCTTTTTTGGTTTTCGCGGTCCCTCTTGCTTACTCTTTTCGCTTTTTGGGTTTACCCTCTTGCGCTCCTCTCTGTCTGACTCTGCTGACCTTCGTTACTTTCTCGCGTTGTCGTGCACCTTCCTGACCTGTTCCTTTTGATCATTTCCTCTTTCTTTGCCTCTCTTCCTTGTATTTTTCTGCCTTTTACCCTTCTTTGCCACTCGTTTGTGTTCTTGACTCTCATCTGAGTCTGTCGTCTCTTCTTCTCTGGTGTTCTTTTTCCGCCTGCTGACTCTTTCGCCTTTTTCATCTTCCCCTGTCCCGGACTTATCCTCTGTCTCTTCGCTTTAATCGATGTTCCCTTTCTTTTTCTTCGTTTTTTTCATGTCGCTCCTTTTCGTCTGTTCTTTCTTTCACCTCCCACTTGCACTTCTGATATCTTCTTCTATTCTTTCTGTTTTTGCTTTGTTTTCGGTACTTCCTCTCATCCTTTTTTGTATTCGTTCACCGCCTCACCTGGTTCTTTTCTCTGTTTCACTTTATCCTTGACTTCATGTGTCCACCTGCTTGCTCTCCTGGTACACTTCTCCGTCTACTGTCCTCTCCCCTTTATCCTGTTCACCGTTTTTTTTGGGTGCCCTGCCCTGTTTCATTTGCTGTCCTTGTTCCTCTGCCGTTGTCTCTTGCCTAACTCCTTTCGTCAGGACTCTGTTTTATAGGTTTCTTTTATTCCTGATCACTTTCTTTGACTCTCTCTAACTTTTTCCTCACACCTTGACCTTTTTGTTGCTTCTTCTGCGCCGTTTGTTTTGTCTCATTTCTTTCCTTTGTGCGCTGAACCAGCCGTGTTAGCGGTCCCCTCGGTCTTGTGTGTCTGGTATCCTCTGCCTTCTGTCCTACGTTCCTTTTGCATCTTTCCCTCTTCTTTCTCTATAGTCGCACAGGGATCCCTTGATCTTGTCCGTGACCCTTCGCTGCGTTGACATCTTCTCTCTCTTCGTGTACTCTCTCCTGTTTCTTCTTTCTATACTTTTCATTTTTTCTCTATCTGTTTTTGTCTTTCACTTCCTTTTTTATTTGCTATTATCTCGACTGATCCTGCTTGGCGTCTGTGCGAGTCACCGTTTCCTCTCTTTGTTCTTGTCTCAGATTTGTTCCGATGGCTTGTTTGCCCTTTATCCCATCTTCTTTCGTTTGGTTCTTTCGTCTTGTCCACCCTGTTTTTTCTACTGTCTCCACTTGTTCTGCACACATTAGCGCTCTTTATTCAGTTTTTATACTATACTACTTCCTTGTCGTTGTACATGGTAACCTACACGTGTGCGTGATACAGCTTTTTCTCTCCTTCCTTTATCTTCTTATGCCCATCGTTTCAGCCCTTTCCGCTCAGAACGCCTCTCTTTCGTCTGCATCGCTGCCTCTCACTCTCTTTCTTCCCTCGCTACTCCGTTACTCTGATTTCTTTCTCTTTTTGTCTTAGTGCTTGTCTCATACCCGCTTTTGCGTTTTGTCTTTTCTTGCTCTCCCCTTCGTACCTCTGTCCCTTCTTTCTCTTGGCTTGCTTTCTTCTCTTTTCCGGTCGTCCTCTTCGTCTTCTCTTTTCCCTCTCTTTTCGATGTTTCTTTTTTTCGTTCTTTACTGTCCATTCTCTTTGTCTTTCCGCTAGCTCCCTCTTCTTCTCTTCTTACATTTCGGCTGCCGTTTCCCTCTCGTCTTTGTTTATCCGCTCTGCATTTTTTTCTTTTTCACCCTTGCCGGGTGTTTTCCCTCTGTCGTCCTTTTTGAACTCTGTTCCGTTAGCCTTCAATACGCCCTGCAGCGTTCTCGACCTCTCTCCTCGCGACCTTTTGTGTATTCTTTCGCCTTCTGTTACGGCACTGTCGTTGTTTGTTTACATTGGCCTTTCTGTGTTTTGTTTTCCTTTGCCTGTTGCCTCCTCGCCCCTGCTTTCTCTACCCTTCTAACTTCCTCTGCCTCCTGTTTGTTTCAGCGCACCTCATCTGTCTGCTTTTTTCATTTAACTGCTGTCTGCGTGTTCCTTCGCTTCGTCCTTCGTCTTGCTTCGCTTCTTCCTTTCCTTTGTCTTTATCTCACCCTCCTTGTGTTCTATTGCTTAGTCCTCCCACCTCCGCGGTCGCTTTGTGTTAGTCTTCTCTGTTGGTCTGGTCTGGTCTGCTGACCTCTTTGTGCTGTTTTTGGTTTCCTTGTGTCGTTTTTACTCTTTCTTGTCACCGTGCCTGTGATATTTTAGCTCGGACCCGCCTTCTACTGTTGCTCTGTAGACCTCTGTCTTTCGCCCTCCTACTCACCCCCCTTTTTCCTGTTTTTCTGTTCTTTTCCCCTCCTTTCCCCTACTTCTCCTCCTTGACTCTGCGACTCCTTGTTTTTTTCTCTTCTCACCCTGCATCTCTGTTTGTCGCTGTCTCGTCTGCCTTCTTTCCTTTCCCTTTGCTCATTTTCCACTGACTAGCTTACGTTCCCTCGGCCCTCATTCCACCGTGTCGTTTTCCTGCTCTGCTGGCTCTGTTCCTCGTCTTCTCTCTACTGCGCGGTTTTGCGTCTGCACCTTTACCTCTTTCGGGTCTGCTCTCTGTTCTCTGCCACTTTTTTTCGCTTCCTCGTCGTTTTCTCACTGCCGTGTCACTGTCGAGGGTAGTGTTCTTTTTTCGTTTAGCTTGTCCCCGTCTCCCTATCCTTGCTGCGCGCTCCTCTCTCCTCGTTAGGCTGTGCGGTGGGGTGGGTGTTCTTTAACGCTCCACACTCCGTACCTTCTCTACCTTTTTTTATCTTCTTGTTTCGCATCCGCCGTTCTCCTACCCTTGCTCGCTCTTGTTTGTTCATCCTTTCTATGTTTTTCCTTCCTTTTTCCACTGTCCTACTTTCTCCGTTTCCCGTCCGGGTCAGTGTCTTACTTGTCACTCTCTGTCCTTCCCTTGCCATCCTCTTATCCATAGTGTCCCATTCTCCTCACTCTTCTCTCTTCCTCTTTCTGTACTTTTTTTCTTTTCAGGCCTCCTGTCGCCTCCCACTCTTGCTCGCGCTTACCGCGTTGCTCTCTTGCATCTCTCTTCGTTTTTCCCGTCTGCGCCTGTTGCCATCCTTTTTTGTCTGCTCCCTCGCCCTTCTCCTGCACTCTCTTTGTTTCTCCCCTGTTTTTTCTCTTTTCCCTCTGTTTTCGGCCCTACTTCCTCACGTCTTTTCACGTCCGTACTTTGTCGCCGTTCTCTTTCACGTTCCCCTCTGGTGTTTCTTTTCTTTTTGATTCTCCCTTTCCCTTCCTCGGCCGTCCGTTCGCACCCTTGTTGGTCTAGCTCTTCCACTTGACTGTCCGTCCGTTTTCGCCGTCCTCGGTCGTTCGTCTTCGTCTGCGTTTCGTCTATCTGTTTGCCTCTCCGTTCCATGTCTGGTTTTTCGTTCTGTTCTCCGTTACTTTCTATGTGTTTTTTTGACGGTACTCTCGTCTTTCTACCTGTCAGTTGTGTCCGTCTGCTCCTGTTTTTGTCTTTCTGCACTTTCTTTGCTGCTAACGTACTTCTTCGTGTTGCTTCTTTGTCTGGATACGCTCCTGTTGCGGTTACTGTTCTTCTTCTGTTTCACTTCAATCGCTTTTTCACTGTTTTTCGTGGTTCATTGCAATTTGTGCTCTCGACTCTTGACTCCCTTTATGTCTGCCACCGTTCTCGTGCTTCCCCTCTTTTCCTCTCTTCTTCTTTTTTTTATCTCTGTGGCCTCTTTTTGTTTTGTTTCCTCTGCTCCTCACAGCGCGCTTGTCCCTCCTACACTGTCTTTCTACTTCTTCTTCCTTGTCCTGTTTTTTTCTCTCTCTTCAGTTTCTATATCCTCTTTAACGCGCCCTTGGGTTGTTCCCCTCTCTCGTTTTGCTGTCTTTTCTCATCGATCGACCGTATTTCTGTTCTCTACCGCTGTTTCACATCGTTTTCTCTGAATCCCACCTCTTACTTTCGATTGTCTTCTTTTGGCCTGTCACCCGCCCGCTCCTCCTTGGCCTTCCTCGTTACTACGTGCCGTTTCACCTGTTGACCTTTCCTGTTCCTCTTCAGCGAAGTTGCCTCTTTCTACGTCTCTGCCTTTTGAGCTTCTGCCTCACGCCTCTCTACGCCTGTTTGTGTTGCGCCACCTTTCGGTTTTTTACCTAACGTTATCGGTCGTTGTTGTCCCCTCCTTGCTGTATCGCAGTCTTCCTCTCCACGCTTTTTGGTGTGCCTTCTTCGTATCTCTCTGTGTCGCACTGTTCGTCCCCTCCTCTTTGTTTCTTTTCTTCTCTCCGTGCTCTCGCTCCCTATATCCCTTCATGATCGTCACCTGCCCGGTGCCTTCCGCTCTTTCGCTTCGTCTTTTTGTTCA
Organism: Atrina japonica; assembly: GCA_030159075.1. Classification (NCBI taxonomy): domain Eukaryota; kingdom Metazoa; phylum Mollusca; class Bivalvia; order Pterioida; family Pinnidae; genus Atrina; species Atrina japonica. The sequence goes on along the minus strand of BROG01000771.1, from coordinate 131,704 downwards.
AATTGTTCATTCCCTGTTCTTGTCTTTTCCTACGTTTTCTGCTGCTTTCTTCTGTGTTGTTCATGCCTCTGTCTGTGTTGATCCCTCTGCGTTCAATGTTTGTTGCGTTTTGGTTTACCCGGGGTCGCGTCCTGCGCGTTTCGTCCTTCTTGCGCTTATGCTCGTCTCAATGTCAGTGTTCTTCTCCCTCATTCTTTTTCGTTTTCTCATGTCTCTCTTTGCTCATCGTTCTCTTTTTCCTTGTGTACTGTCCTTTGTATGCTATCTTGTCTCCATTATTCCGTTTTGAATTTTTCCTTTTCTACTGCGTTTTTGGCCTCCCTATTGTGTAGCGCGGCTTGTTCGTGACGGCTCCCTCTGTGTAGCTGTGTGCTGGTCCCACGTCTATACTTTGTCTCTTGATTCATCCTCTCTTCTTGCCTTTTTCCCGTCGTTTTGGCTTTCGCTCACTCCTTTTTTGTGTTCTTCTTGCTCTATCATTTGCTCCGTTCTTGTTTGCGTGCCTCTCTTTTCAATCTTTTTGGTGTTGCGCCCCGTCAGTTTTGACTTCCTTGTCTTCAGTACCTATGCTTACGTTTTCTTCTTTTCTCTCTCCGTCACTCTTGTTTCTTTGCTTTGGCCTGACGTTTGTTCGCCTTTACATTCTTCTCCGTTTCCACGTCCGAGTTGTTACTTATTTCTGTTTCCCCTTCACTGTCTGTTCCCGTCTGTATCGTTGTTCTGATCTCACTTCTCTCCTTTGTGAACTGCCGGAGGTCCTTTGCCTATTCTCTCTTCCTCACTCTCTTTGCCGTTCTAGTCCTTCTCTTCTCTAGGGCTCACTTTTCCCGTTGTCTAGCTCGTCTTGGTGCCTCGTTGGACTTCTCTTATTTTCTCTGCTTTGTTTCTTTTCGTCCGAGTTTTGCAACCCTCTTGATGGTCTTTGCAGTGCGCCTACTTGTTTCCATTCTTCTTCCCCTTTCTTTCTGTGTCTTACTTGTCGTTTGTATTTTTCCTTTCTTCATACATTCTCGCTGCTTTTCCTTCTCCCCTGTCTGCGTCTGGTGCACCTGTTCCGCTTGGTGCTTTTTATGTACTTGTTTTCCTACTTTCTTTGCTATCTGTGCGTTCTGATTGTGGTTCGGCTTCTTCTCCCTGCCTTTTCTCCTTGACTCCTCTGTTTTCTTCTGCTTCCTTCTTCCTCCTATTCTTTTTCATACTGATCGCTCAACGGTTGCTTTTTCCTCCTTTTCGCTGCGTGCACTTTGTCCCGCTGTGTCTTTGGCTCTCTGCTCTTTCTTGCCTAGTGTCGCCTTTCCCTGCTCCATTTGTTCTTTTCTCATTTGTTTTTCGTTGTTCCTGCTGTTTTCACTTGTGTGGCGCGCTCTTCCCTCTTCTGCTTGGTGTATTTTGCACCTTCTGTTTCTCTTCGTTTTTCTCTCCTTCCGTCTCTTTCCTCGCGACTCTTCCTATTTTTCTGTGTCACGTGTTGTCTGCGGTTGCCGCGCTGCTACATGTTTCCTCTACATTTCTTCTTTCTTCGTCGACGTGGTTCTTCCGGACCGTCTTTTTCCCTTTTCTTCGCTGGCCTAGACTTTCCCCTGTTGTCTTTCCCTCCTCTTTGTCCTGCCCCCTGTTAGCATGTCTATCGTTGTCGTTCGTCGCTCTACGTTTTTTCTCTTTCTTCTCTTTCGCCTTCTGTGTAGTTTTGACGATCTCTCGTTTCACTACCTGTGTCGCTCCGTTTTTTTCGTTGTGCTACTTTTCTTCACTTTCCCTGCTTGGTGTTACGCGTTCATCTTTCGTTCTTGCTCCTTTCACATTTCTTTCTCTCTTTGTCTGCTTTTTCTTCGGCTTGGCGACCCTTGCGTTCCTTACTTCCCTGTCTGCTCGCTCGTTCTTCGCTCTTCTCTTTTCCGTCCCTGTTTCCTTCCTCATTTCTTTCGCCATTTGTTCTCTTTTCCTTTGCTCCGTCCATCTCTGACATCCGCTGCTCCTTTCTTGTCTCGTTCCCGTGCGCACCTCGCCGCTTGACCTCGTAGCCGTCTCCTTCACCTCCCTTCTTGCGTATCAGGCGGTACTGCTTGCTGTCTTTGGGTGTCCCTCTTTTGCTGCTTTTCTCCTTGTGTTCTCTTTACGTCGCTGCACCTCTGTTGGCGGCTTTTTTGCTACTTTCTTGTGTTCACGCTCCTTCGACTGGATTTGCCTTGTTTCGTTGCTCCCCTGATTTTCTTCTTTTTTCTGTTCGGTTCGTTAGTTCATCTGTCTACCTTCCTGTTCGGTTCGGTTTCTACTGTTGTTCACTGTGTCCCTCGTCTCGTGAGTGTTTCATTTGCTAGGCCTCCACTCGACGCTTTCCCTTCCTCTCCTGCATCTGCTCCCATTACTTGCCCTCTTCTTCCCCTTATCCTCTGTGCTTCCTCGTGTTTTCTTCTTCGATTTCTTTTTCCAGCTTGTTCCACCTTATCTTTTTGTTTTTTCCATCCCTGTCCTTCAGGCTCTCCGTTCTCTTGCCTGCTTTTCTTAGCTTTTCCCGTGCCTGGTGATAGGTCCGTTTTGTGATGTGTCTTCTTCTTTTCACCGTTTTGTTTTTTTCTCTCTTTCTGGTGTCACTCCACTTTCTTGTTTTCACTGCGCGTCTTCCCTGGTCCTTTGCGCCTTTACTCTACGACGTCTTTCTCCTTCTCATCTTCGTTTGGTTCTCGTTCCTACCTGACCTCCTTTCCCTCCCTCACCTACTTTTGTGTCTCGCTGGCTGTCGATGTCGGAGTCTTTCTTTGTTCGTCTCCTGTCTTCGGGATCTTGTTCCGGTGCCTATTGTTCTTCTTCGCCCTTCCACCCTTTCGCTCTCGGTGTGTGTCCGTGCTATTGTCTCGTACCCCTCCTTGCCGTTTCCTGTTCATTCTCCTCTTTGTTCCTTTTTTTCAACTTCTCTTGTTTCCCTTTCCTGTCTTTCTCCTTGGCTTCAGATCTTCTACTCGGTCTTCCTCCGTGTCGGCTCTATTTTCGTGCCCTTTCCTCTCTTGTTGAGTTGCTGTCTCCGTCTTTTCTCCTGCCAGTGATTAGGCCTCTCGGTCACTTACTGTGTCTTTGCTGTTTCTAGATGTCCTTGTTGTGTCCATCTGTTCCTGCTGCTGCGTTGGTTCGTCGTTGCTCTTTTCGCATGTCGTCGTTGTCCCTGTTTTCTCTACCTCGTGCCGGCTTGTTGTTGATCGTTCTCTTCCTTTTTTCTCTCAATGTTGATACTCCTGGGCTGGGCTTCTTTTGTCTTTGTGCTGCCCTCGTACTTGCCTTCTCGTTTTTCTTGTGACTCCGTGTCGTGTGCTTTGCTTCCGTCGGGTTTTCTCCGTGCCTATGTTTTTTTTATTGATTGTGTTTTCGTGCTGTCGCCGCTGCTGCTACTGGTTCGGTCTCGTTGCTGCGAGCTTGCTGCCGCGGTTTCCTTGCTTTCTTCTTCACTTCCTGTTCTAGTTTGTGCAACTGACTGCTTCCTTCTGTTTTTTCTCTTATCTTTTCCGCTCCTTTTTACCTTCATTTCGCTTTGTACTTGCTGCCTCTTAACCTATCCTATTCTTTTCTCTTTTTCCGTCATCTTTATCCTGCCTCTCCGCATCTGTCCGCGGCACTGCTCTCTCTGTCCCTTGCGTGCTTTGCTGGGTTCTCCTCCTTCTGCATTTAACCCTTCTCTGTCCTCAGTGGTCCCAGTTCTCCGCTTCCCCCACCCTTCTTATGGTCCATTTTGATGCTTCGCTTTTTATTTCGTGCTCCTTACTCTGTTTTCGCTCCTCTGAAGTTTTCTGTTCCTTACAAGTCGCTTTTCCTCTATAAACTCTCTCTTCCTCTTAAGTTCTACCCCATTCTCATCTCTCACTCCTTTTTTTTTTGTCTTTCACAAGGCAAACCTTTCGTACCTGCTCTTGTCTCCTACGTTTTGTTGTCGTCCCCCTTTTCGGTTCATACGTTTGCTCCGGCACTTCATTTCCCCTTCGGTTGCGTTGCCCTCACTACTCTGTGCTGAATCTCTTTTACGTATTTTCGAGTATGTGCTTCCTTTCTTCTTTACCCTTTGTCTGCGCTCTCCTCTTTACTTTTTCTTGCTTTCTCTTTCGCTACGCTTGTTGCGTGTGATGGTGTCTTTTCCCTTTTCCCTTACTTTGCCTCCTTTTTCAACTTTGTTTCTTGTTGTTTTTCCTCGCCTTCCATTTCTTTATTTGCCTTCTTTTCCTTTTCTTAACTCCTTTTCACTTCCTCCTTCGCTCTGTTCTTACTTTCTGTCTCTTTTTTTTCCTCCGCTTTGTTCTCCCTCACTCCTTCGGTGCACTTCGATCCTCTCCTAGTCCGTGGCTTGGGACTTGTTTCTGCTCCGTTAACCTCTTTCTTTACCTTAGTTCTCGTTACGTTCGCTTTTATTTTTGTTCAGTCTCTGCCTGACTTTCTACTGTTCTCTTTTCCTTCCGTCACGTCTCCTCGTTCCTCGTCGTGCTTCTTCTCTCTACGTTTCCCTTCTGGTTCTCGCTGTGTGTATCCTTCCCCTTGTCCTGTGTTCGATTATCCCTTCGGTCTTTCTTTCTTACATCTCTTTTTCATCTTTCACATTTCCTCGTCCTTCTGTTCTGTTTTATTCTTCACGCTTCTCTGCCCTCTTTTGTGTTTCTACTGCGTTTCTGATCTCTTTCTTTATCTCTCCGTGCGTTGTTATTTTGGGCTTTTGGGTACATCACATTCCCTTGTTCGTCCTCTTTCTCTTCTCGCTTTCCGTTTTCTTCTTCGGTCCCTTTCTCTGTTGTCCCCTTGCTTCGACTTACTGTGACCTCTTTGTTTCGTCCCCCTATCTTCCACCACTGCCTTTCGTCTTTGCCCGTATCTTCTTTCTTCTTTTTCGACGTCGCGTGCACCTTGTTTTATGAATTGCTGCTCCTCTCTGTCTTCCATTGCCCTTTTGCTTTTCTTCCTGAACTCTATGTTTTCCGCTTCTTTCTAGTCCTTGTTTTGTTTTTTTTTTTCCCTCCTTCTGTCACTTCGACTGGGTCTCTCATCCTCCCGTTTGGGTTCTTCTTCCACCTCTGTTTCTTTTTCGCTACTGCTTCGCTTGTCTCTGCCCTCTTGCTCTCTGCCATCTCTGTGTTTCTCTAATATTGCTAGCTGGTGCTGAGCTCGGCCTTGCGACTACTCTCTGTTTCTGCGGTCCTCTGTTTTCCTTGTACCTTCTCATCGCTCTTTTGCCTTGGTCCTCTCTTTTCTGATTGTTTTCTTTTTTGTTCCTCTCTCCTCTCTCTTTTTTAGTCCTTTTCGCTGGTCTCGTTCTTTCCGCTTGTTCCCATCCTTACGTCAGGGGTTCCTCTTGCTTTTGTACTCGTTGACCCTGCGATGTCTTGTTTTCTTCTTACTGCTCTCTGGGTGTCGTTGCTTCTCCTTGTGTGTTTTCCTGTAGTCCTTTTATTCTTGACCTCCTTTGTCACCAACTTGCTCCTGCCTTCCTGCATCAGTCTTGCGGTCCTTTCTTTTCTTTTGCTCCCCTTGTCTATTCCCGTTATTGGTCTCCCTCTCACTCTTTTCAACTGCTTCTGTCCGTGTGTCGTGTGCATGCTCTTGTGTGCTTTTGTCTGCACTCTTTTTCGTCCGTCTTATAGCTGCCTCTGCTCTTTTGTCTGCCCTTACTGCTTTGTGCTTTTCTTCACGTTCCAATTCTCTTTACTCCACATCTTCTGGAGCGTGACTTCGCCTTGCGCGCTGCTTGTTCCCCTCGCTTTTTGGCACGGCAAACGTCTCCTTCACGAGTTCTGCAGTGGGTCGTGCTGCACCTGTCATTTTTTTTTTATTTGTTTGCGTTCTCCACCTTAGTTTCTCCTTGCTTGGTCCGCCGTTACTTAGGCAACTTGCTCGTTCTCTTCTCTTAGTCCCGATGTGGTGGAACGTTTTCTCTTCCACTTTGTCCTGTCTTCGTGTCCTGGTTTTAGACTCTTGGTACTTTCGGTGCGTTCCCCGGTGCCGTCTCTTCCTTACCGCTCTGCTCTCTCTGTTCTTACCTTATATCCTGTCGTCCTTGTATTGTCTCGCTCTTCTTCCTCCACGATTCGGTTCATCTTTTGTTATGCTTGTCCTCTTTTATCATTGTCGTCCTGCTTTTTTTCTTTTTGTTTTTTCCGACGGACCTTTGCTAGGTGGTCTCCGCCACTTCCCCTTTATGTCTGCTACCTATCCTGCTTCCCCTTCCATGTCGCCGCTCAATACCTTCTCGTCCCTTCCTTTCCTCTCCTTGCTTTTCACTCCCTTAACTTTCGCGGCATCTTCCCTTTGCCTCTTCCTTCTACTATCGTTTGTAACTCTTGACTTTGGTCCTTTCTGTAATTCTTTCTGTCTTAGTCATATGACGTAGTCTACGCTTCCTTTCCATCCCCCATGTTTTTTCTTGGTCTCCTGCTCTGCCTTTTCTTCGTATTTCTTCTTCCATTGTGGTTTCGTCTATTTTTTCGTTTATCGTTTCTCCTGCCTTGTCTCGGCGCTACCGGTCTTCTATTTCTTGCTCTGCCGTTTGCACCTGTTCCTTTCGCTGTCTGTGTCACCGTCCACTCCGTCTCTCCCTTGCTTTGTTGCCTCCTTATTTCTTTCTCTCTGCTTCTTCTCCTCGTCTTCGCTGCTTCTTTGTTCGTCACTGCCGGCTTCCTTTTGTCCTTTTTCAGCGTCTCCTCTCCCTTTCCTTGTGTGTGATTCCCTCTCTCTCTGTATTTTTTCCTCATCTTCCTCCTCTGTCTTATCTCATACTGGTCCTTTGTTTGTACCTCTACTCGCTCGCACTTTGTTTCTTCTCTCTGTTGTTTGCTTCTACTTATTGTGTCCCGTTTCGTGACTTACGCCGCCATATTCCGTCTCTCTGTTTCTCTTACCGATCTGGCTTTGTGTATATATTTTCGTTGCTACTCTTCGGTTCTGTGGCCTTTCTCTCTCTCAACTGTCCAAATCTCCTCTGCCCTTCATTATATTTGCTGTGTACTCATCTCGCTTCTCCTTTTTCTCTCTTTTTTCTTTTCTTCGTCTTGACTTTTCCTCCTGTCCCTCTTACTGTGTCTGGGCTTCCTTGTCTTTTTCTCTTTCTTTCTGTTGTCATTTTGCGCTTTGGCCTTTTTTTCCGCAGCACTTCTGTCGTGGTTTGTGTGCTTTGCTCTCTTACTTCTTTTCTTTACATACTCTTCTGGTCCCCGCCCTGGCCCCTCCTCTTCTTATCTCGGTTTCATCTTTTCGCCCCTTGCGGCTCCGCCTGTGTTCTTTCGGACACTTGCTCACTCTAGGCTTTTTTTTTCTCCTATTTCTTTTCTGTTCTTGGTTTTTGTTTCTTCGTTTCTGCGTTCTACAGTCGTGCTTTTGGCCTGCTTCAACCTGCTGTCTGCTGCCTGCTGTTGTGCCCCGTTTTACTTCTGTCTTGTCCTCCTGTTCGCCTCTTTGTGTTTTCTTTTTGCGCTCCTGCTTCTTTCTTGCTTGCAATCGCCCTGCTATTTTCCGTTTTTGTAGCTCCCCTCTTCTCCTCCTGACCCGGCGGCGCTGCGAGCGGATTTTGTGCCTCCTGTGTCCTTTAGCCGATCACTTCGCTCGACTTTACTTCCTCGCTGTCTTGTGTGCTCCCGGTTTCTCTTTTCTGTGTCTCTTACTCGCTCTGGCGAGTGCTCTGTCCTCTTTATTCTGTTTCTCTTTTAATTCTTTTCGTTCTGGTCTGTGGCTCTCTTTTTGCTTTATTTCTCTCTTTCTTCTGTTCTCGGCCGCGCTGTCTCCGTCGTGTCCCCTTACATGGTCTCACTCCTCTCCTTGTCTCCCTGTTCACATGCCCCACTTTGTCTTGTGTTCCTACATCGCCTGCGGTCCCTGCCGTTTCCTTCTTCCTTGTTACCATGTTTTCTGCTTTCGCCCCTTTTTGAGCTCCTCGTCCATCTTCGATGCTCTCTGGGTTTACTTCCTGGTGTTTCCTTTCCTGTCCCCTACTACTGCAGTACACCTTTCTTTCCGTCTCAATCTTTTCTACGCCGACTTGTCTCTCACTTTTCCTCTTGTTACTCACTGTGCCTGTCTTTTTTGTCTTCTCTCCTTCTTTTTCCTTTTCTTTCGTCTGTGAATGGCTCTCTTTCTCATTTCTCCATGTCTTTCTCGTCGCTTTACTAACTGGTTTATCTTTTCATCCTTTGCCTCTTGTTCTCTCTCTTTTTTACGTTTTCTGCTCTATCCTGTGTTTTCTTTGTCCCGAGTTTTTACGACTCTTTGTTCTTTGGTCTCTCTTCTGCTTTCCTTGCGCACGCTAATGGCGTGCTTTCTACATCCTCTGTCCCTTTGGCGCGGTGTCTCATTTCTTGTCGTACGCTTTTCTAAACCCTTGCCTCTTTGCACTATGTTGTCTTAATGTCGCCGTTCTGGCTCTTGGCCTTGGTTACATTCTTTCTCTACGCCGCGGACCTCGTCTGTCCTGTGTCTGCCCTGCATTGTTGTCTTTCCCGCCTTCTTCTTCGTTCACTGCAGAACTTTGGCTCCTTTGAACCTTGTTGTCGTCGTGTTAGTGTGTCAACTTCCTAGTTATATTGACCTTTTGCCCTTCCGCTTTCTGTCTCGTCTTTCTCTCTCCCGTCGGGTTTCCTGCTCCGTCCGCGTTCCTTTTTACCTGCATCTTTACTGTTTGCGTTGCTTCTCCGTCTCGTGTTCTTTGCTTTTTGCTTTAGTGCCCTCTACCTTTCTCGTCATCCTCTCCTTTCTTCTTTCCTGTGTTACTTTCGCGCGTCTCCCTACTTCCTTCCTCTCCTTTCCCCTTCCGCTCTCCGGGGGCTTGGTTGCTGTTTTTCTCACGTCGGCCGACGTTCTTGGTTGCTTCCTTCTCTCTCCCTCTCAGATACTCGTTGTGCGCCCTGGGGGCCGCCTGCTTGGTCCTTCACTCTCTGTGTCGCTGCGCTCCTTCGGTCCACACGCGTGCTGCTGGGGGGACCTGTCCGGCCTTGTACTCTCCTCTTTTCTTCTTTTCTGGCTCGCGGCCTAACGCCGCTCCGGTCTTTGCTTCCTTGTGGTTGCCTATTGCCTCCTTCCTTCTTGTTTTGCTGCTTCCTATTGTTGCCCCTTCTCCTTTTCATGCTGTTCCTTTTTTTTTTGTTTTACTTTCTGCCGTAGCTAACTTTCGTTCGTCGACTCTAGTAGTTCTGCTTGGTTCTTTTGCTTTCTGTCTGTCTCTTGTTCGTATGTGCCGTATGCTCGTTCTGCGTTGTACCTGTTGTCTTCTCTCTTTGTTTACCTTTCGTGTCATCGCATACCATCTTGTCTCCCTTTTTTGTCTTTCTTTTGTGCCTTCCCTGTTCTTCCTCTCTCCTTACCTTCCTGCGCTCCTATCTCCGTGGTCTTTCTCTGCCGTCTGCTTTCCCACAATTCACGTTCTGTAGGCTTCCTCCCCTCGTCGACGCCTTGCTTATGTTCACTCTTTGCTGTCTGTCTTGTCGCTCCTTTCTCTTTGACTGCGTGCCACTGCTTTACCCTCTCTGCTTTGTCGTGTGATTGACGCTGCGTGTCTCCCAAGTTAGGTTTGCATCTCTGTTGTTTTTTCGTTGACTCTCTCATGCTTTCACTATGACCACCGCTCTTTAGTTCTCTTCTGGCTTTACTTCTTATTCTGTTGGGTCACAACTCTTATTTATATGTCTGCCCCTCCTCTTTGTGTGTGTCTCCTTCTCGTGTGTTGCTGGCGCTAGCATTTCCGCTTTTTGTCTGCTCTTTCTCTCTTCGGCCCTCTGTTTTTCTCGTTTTTCCGCACTGTCTGGCCGTTCTGGTTCTGTTCTCTGCTTCGTGCGCCAGCCTCTTTGGTGTGCTCAAGTTCTCTTCGTTCCCCTTTACGTCGTTGCTCTTCTGCTTTCTACACTCTTGCTTTTGCTGTTTTCAGTGACTTCCCCTTGTATTTTGCTGTGACTCGACGTACCTCTTCTTTGCACGTCTTGTGGTTGCTGTCTTTTCGTTCTTTCTGCTTTGTGCTTAGCTTGGGCTGCAGCCTTTCCTTGCTGTCATTACACGTTCTGTCTTCTTTCGTTTGTACGCCTTCTTCTTTTTGCCTTTGCCCGCGTGCCCTTGGCATTGCCCCTTTGACTATCTTCAGGCTTCTTCCCTTCTCCGGACGTGCGACGTGGTCTTCTTGACTTCTTTGTCCTTCTTCCTTGTTGATGACCTCTGGGCTCGTTGTCTTCTCCTGTTTCTCTCTCCCCCACTTTCTCTCTTTTCCTCCATGCTCCCTTTCTTTGTCCGTCCTGCTGCACGTTACTTCCCCTATATCTCTATTTTCACTTACCACTGCTGGGTGTCTCCTTGCGCACTACGGCCCCCCCCTCTTTACCTTGACTTCCATGTGCCCGAATCTGCGACTCTCTGCTGGGTTTCCGGGGCCTGTAGTTTGCGTGTTTTCTCTTGTTTTTTTCCTCTTTGTATCTTGTCCTCTTGTTCACACCCTACTCCCCGGCTATGAGCTCTCGTTCTGTCTTGTTTGTTTCTTCGCTCTTGTTTCGATTCTTCGCTTTGGGTTGACGGTCTCTTAACCATCTCCTTCTTGTCCTGTTTCTGTTTTCTTTTTCCATTTTTTCCTTGAGTTGTACCATCTTCTTGATGCTTTGCTTCTACGTCCGTTTCTTTTTCTTTGTGTCCCTCCACTTTATCCATACCTTTACTGTGTTCGTCCCCTTTTGTTCTCTACAGTTGCATTGACATTTTCACGTTTCTTTTTGTGGCTTCTCTTCTTTTCCGCGGCTCTTTTGTTCTCTCGTTCTTTTTCTCACTCCGGTCTGGCTCCTCGCCGGTCCGCCCCGCCCTGGTCGACTATGGACTGCCCCTTTGACTCCACCTCTTTCCGTGTGCCATGTGTCGCATCGTGTTTCGCACGTGGTCATCTGTCCTTTTTCGTTTCCCCTCCACTGTCTCGTTGCGGCCGTCCCGGACCTCTATCCTCTACTCTCTCCGCGCTTGCTCGACTTCTTCCTTCTCTTTGTAGTCCCTCTTTTTCTTCTTTCTTCTCTCTTTCCTCGACCTTCGCCTGTCTTTCTCTCTTTACCTTTTGCTTCTTACGTTTTATCACGAGCCCTCATGCGCCGTCCTTCTTCCACTGTCCCTTTTGTCTCCTTCTGGACGTCTCCCATTCCATTCTAACCATTTGAGTTTACTTCTGTCTCGTCACTCTCCTTTTTATTCGCTGCTTTCTGTCTACTTCCTGTAGCTGGGTGTCTCCAATTCCTCCGTGTCTCGTGCTCTCTCCTTTTCTGCCCCTTCTCCTGTCCTAGTGCTTCGTTGTCCTTTTCCTGTTCATTTCTTTGCCTTGTGCCCTTGTCCCTTTTGTTGCTACGTCTCACCTTCTGGTTCTCTCTTTTCTGTCTTCACTCCTTTTACTTGTACCTTGTCGTGGCCTGTTCGGCGTTGCTTACTCTCGTTTGACTACTGTACCCTTTTTTTTTGCGTTGACTGAGCGGTTCTTTCCCCCTTCCCACTTTTTAGGCCTAACCCGTCGTTTTCTCATCTCTTGTGGCCTGCGTGCGTCGCGTCTGTTGCACCGTCGTTCTGCTCTCGCTTCTGTCTGTACTCTTTTTCTTTCTCCGCTCCACTTTCACTACGTTCTTCTCTTTCGTCTACCGCGCACTCTCTCTCTGCTTGTTTGTCATGTTTCTCTCCCTCTCTCAACTATTTGCGCCTGTGGTCTTTTTTTTTTCGTCGTTTTTTTGTCAACTTGTTCGCTCCTGGTGCTCTCTTTTCTTTTCTCGTCTGTTCGCTTCCTTTTCTTTTCTCGGTGCGTCGCTTTACTCTTTCCTCGCTCTTGTCCTTGTAGTCTTCTAGTTTGTGTTTCTTCTTTTCCTTCCGGACTTCCGTCGCGCTTACTTTGTGGTTTGGTTCTCTTTTCCCTTTCCTTGTTCTGTCCCTGTCGACTTCTCTTTTCCGTCCTCCTCGCCTTCTTTAACTCCTTGTTCTGCTCCTCTCGTTCCTTTTGTCTACCACAGATCTCGCGACTTTGACTAACTTTTTTCCTTAGTCACTCTCCTCCACTTTCTTGTCTTTCTTTGCGTCTCTTCACTGTGCTCCTCTGTTTCTACTTGCTCTCTGTTTTTTTTCATTATGTGCACCTCGATCTGCTATCTTCTTATTCCCGTTTTGTCTGTACTTACTCTCCGACTGGGCTCCTTCTGTCATGTTCTGCCTTCTTTCCTCACCCGTCCCATAGTCTCGTTCCTCGACTTCCTTCCTCCACGTTCCTTTCTCTCCTCTACTCTCTTCTCTCTGTCTCTGTTTTCATAAACTGTTAGTCTGGCACTTTTCGGCGTCCCCCTTTTGTTCCTGGTTTCTTCTCTTCCCCCTTTGACCTATCGTTCCTCCGCTTCCTTTCGGTTTGCTGCTGTTGACTTGGTCCTTCTTTTAGTGCCTATCTTACTTCCCATCTCTCTTACTCTTTCGTTTCTTGCTCTACTCTATTCTTTTTCCTTCCTTTTTCCCCTTCGTTTCTGGTGTCCCTCGTTCGTTTTGACCCCTTTTTCCTGCGCTCCGTTCTCCCGCTAGCCTTCTACGTTTTGCTTCCTCTCTCGGTAGACGATCACACCCTGTTCCATGCTCGTGGCTGCTCCATTTTTGCCATTGCCCCTGCTCGTCTGCTCTTCTTTTCTTCTGGTTCGGCCGCTGCACTCCTCTTCACCTTTCTGGTTCGTGACCCGCCTTCTTTAGTTCTTCCTTTGTACTTCTTCTTGCTTACTCTTACTCTTGTCCTGACCTTACCTCTTTTTCTTTCTCTTTTTCTTTTCTCTACTTTTCATTGTACGCGTTCGTCTTGAGCCGTCTCGTTTGATCTACTCCGTGTGCTTCTTTGTCGTGGTCGTTCAATCTGACCCTTGTTTCTCTTTGTTACTTTTCTGCCTTTGTTTTTTTTCCTCTACTTTCTCTCTTGTCTGTTTGTTTTCCATCCTAGAGTTTTCTGTGCTACGTCACTCTCGTCAGTCTTGGTTTTCTTCCGGCCGTTTCCTCTTCCGTGCTTTGATCCTCTTGTTACACTCGTTAGCTCGCTTACGCCCTTCCTACCGTCCTGGGTGCGCATTGGTTTTGTTCCATTTCTTGTTTTCGTTCTTCTTTACCTGCTCCGTTTACTTTGCCACCTGCTGTCTTGTTTTTGAGATTACTTCCCTTTTCATGTGTGCTTCTTCTATTACTCTTTCATTACGTCTTTCTCTTTCCTTCTCTCTTGACTGTGTTTTCGTGCTGCTTCTGCTCCTTTCTCTTCTTGTCTGGCCCATCGTTCAGGTCTTGGTCCTCGTGTTGCTCCAAACCCTTCTTCCCCCCTGCCCAGTCCTTCGTCTTCTTTTCTTCTGTCCTTCACCCGCCTCTCCTCGTACTTTCCCTCGGCTGCGTCCCTCTCGTCTTCTCTCCGTCGTTGTTTTTTTCTCACTTCTCTTCTTTTGTCTTTCCGGTTTCGCTTTCTCCCCGCTTTCTGCGTTTTTACTTTTTGTTTTCACTTGTCATTTTGGTGTACCTCTTTACTCTCGCTGTCTTGCTCTACTGTCCGCTGTGGTGTGCCGGTCGTCTCCCTGTTTCTTCTTCATTTTTGTTTCTCGTTTGCTCTCAATCTCCTTGTGTTTTGTCGTCTTCTTTTCTACTCTGCTACTTTCCCGCTGCGCTATCTCGTCTGTCCATTTCTATGAGCAGTGCTGTTTTGCTGTCTTGTCCCTGTTTTACGCCTGTCTTTACTTCAGCATTCTTGTTCTTGCAAGTCCCGCTCAACCCTCCACTGTTCTTTTTTGTGTCCCTCTCTTTTCGGTTTGTTGTTCACTCTTTTCTTTCACTGGCTCCTCCTTAACTTCTTCTTTCCGTGTCTTCTCCCCCTGGACGCATGTCTGTTGTTAACCTTTCTTTGTTCTTGCATTCTTCTTTTACGAGTTTTTCTGCGTACTTCGTGTTCTATTCCTTGTCTTTTTTCTCGCTTTTTGCCTGCGTTCTCTCCATGTCTGTTCTGCTCCGTATCTTCTCCTCGTTTTTTCTTGGTCTCCACGCCCGTCTTGGGACTGTTCGTTCATCCGGTTTCACATCCTGTTGTCACTTCTCCTGCCCTCTTACAGTACCTTCTTTTGCTCTGCTTGCTCTTTTTTCACCTTCCCTGTGATCTTATCGTCCTACGTCCCGTGCTTGCTTATTCGCCCTCCGTTGTTTTTCACTTCTTCTTACTGCCCTTGCACTGCCCTTCACTTCTTTTGTTTTGCCTGTGCTTTCGATTGCTATCTTTTCTCTCTCTTTCTTTGCCTCTTTGTCCCGTGAGCTGTTTCCCGTTTCCCATTTTCTCCGCTGTCTTCGTCTTCGTGCTTGCGCGGAGCTCTATACATATCTCTTTTTGGCCTTTAGTCGTCTCTCGGCCTTCCTTCCCACAGTTGACTTTGTTGTTGTCTGCTTTGCGTGTTTAATTCTTTTTTCCGTTGTTCACTTGCTAAGTCCTTACCTCCTGTCTTGGTCTTTCTCGCTCCTTTCTTGCTTCCTCCCTTAGTCCTTACCTCACTCGTCTGTTCGCTTTGTGTCTGTAGTCTCCGTTTTGTTTTTGATCTTCCTAATTTCGTCCTTCCCTGTCATTTTTTTTTTGTCCGCTCACATCCTGCCTTTTCGTTCTGCCTCTGTGTCTTCCGTTTTTTACCACTACCTGTCTCCTTCTGCCCCTGCTGGTTTCCTGGTCACGTTTCTCTTTTGACCGTCCTCGTTCTTTTCTCTTGTACGTTTCCACCTTCCCTGTGTTTTTTGTCCCATTTTCTTTTCTCTCACCCCCCCCTTCTTTGCCCACCCCTCTTACCACCACTGTTTCCTCTACTCCTTTCTCCTTTCTTTCTCCTTCTTGTCCCTTCCCTACTGCTTCCTGTCTCTCCTCCTTGCCGTCTTCCGACTTTCTTTCATTTGTTCTATTCCTTGATCCGTCATCCAGAGTGCGCTTCTTCGGTTCTTTCTCCTTTGTACCGTTTTTCTGCCGTAGTCCACCCTCTTCCCTCTGCGCCCGCATCTTTCTTCCTTCCTTTCGCGATACTTTTTCTTCCTGAACTCTTTATTATGTCCTACGTACCTTCTTGTCTCTTGCTCTCCTCTATTTTTGTCCATCCTTTACCCCTCCTATTCGTGTTGTTCTACGGTATGTTCCGGTCCACCGGCCTCCTTCTTTCTCCATCCAGTGTTTACTTACTGTTACATTCTTCTTTGTTATGCCGTTTACCTGTTTACTTTTTTTCTGTTCTGACCTCCTTTTCGTGCCGTCCTTTCTCTATTATGTCTACTCCTCTTCCTCGCTCACGTTCTCTGGGTGTTCAGCTCGCTTTCTTTACTCTTCTCATATCCGTTTCTGTTTCGCATCGATCTCTTTGCTTCTGTTTCTCGTCCCTTCAAAACGCTCCGTACTCCTTTCTTTATCTGACCTCTTGTTTCTTCGTGCTCTCTCTCTGTCCTTTATACCCTCGTGACCCTTTTCCTTCAATTTTCCGACTCTGTCTCACTGACTCCTCTTTCGTATTCGATCCTCTCTTGCTTCCTTTGTCGGCGGGTGGCGCTTGTGTCTGCGCACTACGTTGTGTTTCAGCTGGCTCTGTCCTCGTTTCACTCTCTAATCACTACTTGGTCCTTTGTTTAGCGCTTCCTCAGCTGTCTTTATTCCATGCAACGCCGCTCCTCCCTTCTTTCTCCTTTTCTCTTTCTGGTTTCCTTACTAGTCTGTTCCCTTCGGCCCTCTCAGCGTCTTCTTGTACTCTGCCACTCATGTTAGATCTGCGCCTTCTCTCTCTTCTCCAGTTTCTTTCTCCTTTGCCTTTCATCGTGCGGTGATTTCGTTTACTACTCCTTTTTCGCTTCCTGGTTAATGTTCTCCTGTCCCCCCTTTTGCTCTAACTATGTCACTTTCTGGGATGTTCTTCTGTGTTTTTTCGCTGCTTTTCTTCTCCTTTACTCTCTTTACTCTTTACTTGCTCTCCCTCACTTGTTTGACTGGTCTTTACGCGCCATTCTTTGTTCTTGTCTTTTCGTTGTTGATTCTTTCCCACTTTTCCTCACTCTTCTTCCTCACTATTTGTCCATGTCTTTTCGTCCTCCTCCCTTTCTCTCGTTACGACTCTTTTAGTGTCTTTGTCTTGCGGCTTGCCCTCTTACCTCTTTTTCTTCTCCGTCCGACGTGCCTCTTCCCACTGCCATGCTCCTTCATCTTCTCGGGCTCTGTTGTTCTCGTTTCTTTTTATTTCTTCGTGTTTTTCAACTACCTGTCTCCTGCTTTTGTCCTTCTTGTGTCTCTTTCCTCTGACGCCACTCCTTCTGTGGTGTGATTCCGTCCCTTGTTCCCCTCGTTCTCCCTATCGCCTTTCTGTTGCTCCCGTCACCCTCACTCTAGCTCTCTTTATTTCGCTCGGGTACGTTTCTTCTTGCTGATTCTTGTTTGCTCTTTTACTCCCATTCCTCTTAGGTTCACTTGTTGCCCGCTTCCTGTCTGTTCCGGCGTCTGCTCCTTGCACTCTTGTCTGTCTTTTTTTCCAGTCGCTATTGTACTTCTCCTTTTTTCTTCTTCTTCCGTCCGTCTGTCAGATCCAAACTTTCAACGGTTTCTGCCCGCTGCCGCTTGTTCACCCGCTTGCTCTGTCTTCTGTCTTTCTTAACTGTCTCGGCTCTCTCTTTTCCTTTCCTTTCTGCCTTTGGTGACTCTCTTCTATTTTTTTTTAGCCCCTTTCCCGATGCTTCTCTCATCTCTTGACCTTCCGTCTCTATTCTGTCTGCGCTTTCTTCTCGCTCTGGCTTCCCACCTCGGCGTCTTTCTCTCTCTATGTTTTACTTTGTTTCTTTTCCTTACATTCTGTTTTACTTTTTGCCTGCTCTGTCTTCCACCTCAACTTTCCTCACTTCTGCAATGTCCTGTCCCTCTATCGCGCTCCCACGTGTTTCACCGCATCTTGCTTGCCTTCTTTATTTCTTCGCCTCGTCTTCATCTTCGACCTCTTGACGTCTTTTACGCTGTCTCCTTATTTCTCCTCCTTTATTTCCTTTTGGGTCCTCTGTCTCTTCTCCGTCTCTAACTTTTGCCTTCACCACCGTACCTTTTCCTGTTGTCTTACCTTCCTCCGTTTCGTTCGTTCGCTACCTCGCGGTTATTCGCCTCGCTCTTCTCGTTTGCCTTTTACGCCCTTCTTCCTTCTTGTCTACCCCGTTTCTTTGCTTGTCTTCTTTTTCACTTGTTTAGTTTTCGTTTGCCTCTCCTTTTTTTGCGTTTTTGACTATCCGTCCTTTTTTTTTTCTGCATTCGCCTTCGGTTGCTTGGGTCCCGCTCTCTTCTGGTCACTATAGTCTCTTTGCACCGGGGTAGACCCCCCGTCTCTCCGTCAACCCTGTTTTCCCTGCTCAGCGTGTTTCTTCGTGTCCTCCCTCCTTTTCGTGCTATTTTCGTCACTTCTACTTCTCTCGATTCTCTCGTTTTTTTTACCTCGCATACATCTTGCCTTTCCTTCATGCATACTTTCTCTCTTCCTTTTCTCCACGGTAGCCCTTTTTTTGTCTTGGCTTTCTCTTCCCTGCACTTCCTTCTCCGTTTGTCTCTCTGTTCTTTCTTCCTTCTCTTCACCGTTGTTCTGTTTGGAACTCCTCCTGCTGCGTTCATTCTCTCTGTTTCTTTCTCTCCTCTTCCCGTTTTTCTATGTGTTGCCTCTCTCTTCCGTCTACGCGTCCTTTGTTCTTCTTTTATTTTTGTTTGTCTGCACCTTTGTTTCGATCTTTCTCTTTCATGTGTACTCTACTGCCACGTCTATCTCAAGAAGCCTTATTTTTGTGTACTTGCTTACCCTATTTTTTTTGCCCTGGCCTGTGCGTTTACTGCTACCTCGCTTGTCGCCCGCGTGTTCTTACGCCTTGTGCTTCTCTTGCAATACTCCGTCCTCTCTGCGCCTTTTTCTTTTTTTTCGTTCGCACTTTTTTCCTCCTCGGCTATGCTTGTCCTTCTGTTCTCTGCACACCTCGACTTCGATCTGTGGTTTCTCCGCCTCTTGTTTACCCGCGCTTGTTCGTGGGTTTCCTTCTTCTCCTCTCTTTGTCCGTCTCTGATGCTTCCGTCACTCCCCTGGTTGTGTTTCTACGGGTCTCCTCTTACTCGCTGCGATCTAACTGTCCTCCCTCTTGCACTTTGCTTTGTTGATTTTAGAGTAGCTTCCTGTCCGCATTTTGCTTACTTTCACTGTGCTCGTTCTCGGTTCGTCGCAGCTTTTCTGTCGTTCTTATTTTTTGCTTTTATAACACCCGGGTCGTTCACTCGTCCTCGTTATTTCCTTCTTCGACTTCCTCGGTCCTCGATTCACCCCCTCCTGGCAGTCTCTCTTTCTCTCTCTTGTTTCTCACTCTGACGTGTCTTGTTTCTCCGCCTCCTTCTATTGTTCCTTTCTCGTTTCCCCTTCTGCCTTTGCTCTTTTAGGTTCCGTTGTTTTTTAACTCTCTCCCGCGTGTGTCCTGCCGTCTCCTGCCGTTCTTGTTCCCCCACTTCCCTCATTCCCGTTGTCTTTCACCCACGGTTTTGACTCTCTCTTGTTCCGTCAGCCATCGCTCTCGTTCTTTCCTGTTTCTGCCCCTTCGTGTTCACTTAGTTCTCGTTCGTTCCTTGACTTTTACTCGACTCTACTCTTATTCCTGCGTTTTACTTACTTTGAGTTTCCTTCTCGGTGTGGTTCTCCTCCTCACTTCATTGTTTTGTCCTGTAATTCAGTCGTCCTACCTCACCCTTTCTACCCTTTGGTCTGTCCCTTTTTGTTTTTTCTCTCTTCTGTTTTGTTTCCTTATACTGTACTTTTCTGTCTTCTTCCGCCCCATTTACTAGTTTGTGTCCTTCACTCTTCCTTTTCTGTAGTCCCGTATTGCTTGCGGGTCGGCCGGTTTGCTCTTTTCTTGTTTGCGTTACGTCTTCTTTTCACTTTTGCCGCGTTTCTCTGCCTTTTCTTCTGGTGCGCGCTTTGTGACGTCTCTCTTTTCTCGCTTTCCTGTGTTGCCTTTCCTCTCTGCTTCTCTTCATTCTTTCTGTCTGTCTGCTGCCCCTCTCTCGTTGTCTATTGTCGTCCCCTGTCTGCCCTCTTCTTTTCCCTTACGCTGTTCATTCTGTCCCGTTTTGTTCGCTTGTTGTCTCACACTGCCCTTGTGGTGTTTATGCGTTTCCTTCGTTTTTTACTGGTCCGTTTTTCACTTACCTCTCTTTTCCTGGGAGACTGTTGTTATTTGTCTGTCGCGGGTCCTTCAATCTCTCCCGGTGTTCTTGTGTTTTCACTGGTCGCGACTACTACTCTTCTTCCGTTCTTCTGCTTTCTCTACGCTTCTCGCCGCTTGTTTTGGGGTTTTGGCGCGCCCTGCGTCGTTTCGACTTTTTTTCTTCCCTTCCTTCAACTTTGCTTCGTCTTTCCTGTTTCGTCACGTTCTCCCGTGTTGCGTTCCTTTTGTACATGTCCTCATCTTCTTACCTTTCGTTCTGTCTACCTGCTGTTTGTTTCCCTGTTGGTCCCTCTTCCTTCGACCTTCTCATCTCCTTCCCCTACTCTCTCCCCGTCCTTGTGCTGTGCGCGTCGTCTTCTCTACGAGCCTCTTTACTTGCTGGGCTCTTTCCTTTCGGTGTTTTTTGCTCCGTTCTTCTCGTCGCCTTTCCTTTTTGGCTTTGTCACTCCGACCTCGCTGTTACTCTCTCTTATTCTGAGACCAGTCTGTTGGTTCCCTGACCTGTTCCTCTTCCTTCGACGTCTGCCTTTCTGGGTCTCTGTTGTTGTATTCTCAGCGTCTTTCTCTCCTCTGTCCGTTTTTCAGTTTCTAACTCTTACTACTCCCTTTCTCTGTTCGCTTCTTCTTGTTGCATCTCTGTTTCTCGTGTTTCTTTTCGTCTCTCTCCTTCTGCTCCGTCTCCCATTTTTTCGTCGATCCTTCGTTGACCTCCTGTTATTCTCTGCTGTCCTCCTCCCCGTGGTCTACCCTTCTACTCTTAATTTTCTAACTTCTCCCCCTTCTGCTCTTCTTCGCTGTCTTTCCTTAGTCTCCTTTCCTTCTTCTTACTGCCTCCTTCTTCTTACTCACTTTCTTCTGTCCTTGTTTCGTCCTTCACTCGCCTGTGGCGACAGTGCCTCACGCGTGTCTTTCTCGGTCTCACTCTTAGTCACTTTTGTTTCTTCTCTGACGCTTCCTTTTCTCTTTTCTTTCCCTTCTGCTGCTTTCTTTTTGGTTTTACTCCGCTTTTGCAACGCCGCGTCTGCTTTGTCGTTCTAGCTCGTTGCTCTGACTGTCACGCTTTGTTGACTGTTTTCCAGGCCCCTTTTGTTTCTTCATCCTCACTCTTTCATTCCTTGTTTCCCTGTTGCTGCCTGTTATATTTCTCGCTGGTCTCCCTTCTCTGTTCTTCGTGCTGAATTTCCACCTTGTGGTTTCTCCTTGTTTTGGGTACGGTGTTCGTTTTCTGTCACCAGCCGTTGTCTGTTCTTCTCCTACTCTACTTTTTTGCCTTTTTGTTGTTTCTTTCGTCCTTTTCTTTGCTCGCTGTGTTTTGCTTTTTTTCAATTCGCCTCATTACCTCTTGCTGCTGTTGCCGTCTTTCTTTTTCTCTGGCGTTGCTATTTCTGCCTTTTTCCGTAGTGGCTCGCGCCGTGATGTTTTTTCTGTTGATCGTCTCCCGTTTCTGTATTCGTGTCCGTTCTGTGTTGTCTCCGTTCTCGTGTGGTGTCATGTTTTCGTTTTACTTGCTGCCTTCTTGCTCCCTTCTATCTTCGTTTCTGCGGTGTCTCAAACTGTGCACCCCCCCCCTACGCAACCCACGAAAGCCCCCCCTCCACCCCACGCACACAGCACGCACCACCCCGATCCCAACCACCAGACACCCAACACGAGCCCCACTAATCACTACTCACGCCACCCCGTCGCTCAACCTACACCCCATACTGCCACCCTAGCAACAACTCCTCTCACCCCCACCTCACCACCACGACTAGAACAAGGCAAACGAGAATACACACAAAACAACCACCTATCAAGTCAAACAAAAATACACACTGCCCTTACCAATACACCACACAAGACACACATGAAATGTAGTAGACCAGACAAAGCTCAAAGTAACAGATCGAGCAACACTAAATCCTTACAGAAGGATAATAAAGATCTTACAAACAAACCAACAAATTCTGTAGTCATACAGAAAGATAGTGAAGGTCTAACCAGTAAAGAAATAAAATCTGAAATATCACAGAAAGATGAATTACCTATGACAAATCAACAGATAGATTCTTGTGTTGTACAGAAGGGAAACCAAGTCATAAGTAAAACACCAACTGACAAACAAGACTCACCAAAAGTTGGAGTGTATCTGAATAGCAAACCAACAGATACAAAAGTCTCACAAAAGTATGATATAGATCCGGCTAGAAATCCAACATACACAAAAGTCTCACAGAAGGATAAAATGAATCTGGCTAGCAAACCAATGGATACAAAAATATCACAAGCTGATAAAATAGATATGGCAAGCAAACCAACAGATCTGGCTTGCAAACCAGTAGATACAAAAGTCTCACAAAAGATTAAAATAGATCTGGCTAGCAAACCAACAGATACAAAAGTCTCACAAAAGGACAAAATAGATCTGGCTAGCAAACCAACACATACAAAAGTCTCACAAAAGGACAAAATAGATATAGCTAGCAAACCAACACATACAAAAGTCTCACCAAAGAACAAAATAGATCTGGCTAGCAAACCAACAGATACAAAAGTCTCACAGAAGGACAAAATAGATCTAGCTAGCAAACCAGTAGATACAAAAGTCTCACAAAAGGACAAAATAGATCTGGCTAGCAAACCAACAGATACAAAAGTCTCACAGAAGGACAAAATAGATCTAGCTAGCAAACCAGTAGATACAAAAGTCTCACAAAAGGACAAAATAGATCTGGCTAGCAAACCAGTGGATACTGAAGTTTCACAAAAGGACAAAATAGATCAGCCTAGTAAACTGGTAGATACAAAAGTCTCACAAAAGGACAAGATAGATCTGGCTAGTAAATCAGTAGATATAAAAGTCTCACAAAAGGAAGGATAGATCAATAGTAAACTGGTAGATACAAAAGTCTCACAAAAGGACAAGATAGATCTGGCTAGTAAATCAGTAGATATAAAAGTCTCACAAAAGGATAAAATAGATCTGGCTAGTAAACCAGTAGATACAAAAGTCTCACAAAAGGATAAAATAGATCTGGCTAGTAAACCAGTAGATACAAAAGTCTCACACACAGATCTGGCTAGCAAACTGGTAGATACAAAAGTCTCACAAAAGGATAAAATAGATCTGTCTAGCAAACCAGTAGATACAAAAGTCTCGGAGAAGGATAAATCGGATATGACGATAAAGCAAAGTTCAATTGTTTCACAGTCAAAGATTAAAGAGCTGACCAGCAAACTTACAAAGACAAATGTTCTAAAGAAAGGTAAATCAGAAGTGACCATACAGAAAAATAAAGAAGATCAAGTTAAGAAATCACCCAATACAACAAGCTTAAAGTCAGGTGACGTGATTGCTGCAAAATCAGAGAAAAACGATTTGACAAATCAGCCAATGGTAAAACCTTTAGCTACGCTGGATAAATCTGAATATATAAACAAAACTAAGGATACCTTCAGAAACAGTCTTAGTACTGAGAGTAGATGTGAACAAGTGGACATAGGTAATAACAATAACGAGAAATTGGGACTCGGTCAGTCCACAGGTAAAAATATTACAGGTGATGTATTTATAAATAGTAGAAGTGAAAGTGAACAAAAAAATCAAAGTGACCTTGAGGAAGATGTAGGTGGCCATGATAAGGCAGACGATAAGAAAAAATACAATGTACACAATTTAAATGCTGATGTTCTATCTACTCAGAGTACTGGCAAATTACTACAGGAGGCAGACAATAGCGTAAGTAGCAGAAATGTCAAAATGCAGATAAAAGAGAATACTGGAGCTCAAACGTACACAAAACTGAACAAAACTGGAGAAGTTCCAAATGTTGGGTCAAAGGTCAATTCTGATATCGACAATAAAGAATACAAGAATAGGTTTGATTTTACCAACACAGCACAATGTAAGTTACAAAGAGGATCGGTCTTGGAGAAGGAAGATGGTTACGAGTCTCAACATCATAAAGATTTACAGCTATCAACAGGTGTGACTAGTCAGGAAATGGATAGCCATGTTGAAAAATACAACAACGGTGTAAATCTGAATCAAGAGAAGAAGCAATATGGGGCATCTAGCGTTAAGTCTTTGAATTCAACCTTGAAAACAACAGAGAATTTGTCAGAAAGTTACTGGAAATCTTATTCTAATACTGATAAATGTGTTGAATCAGAAAGTGAGAGTTACCATGGTAACATTAATGGACAGTTGAGGTCAAAGAGCAACCATTTGTCACCTTCAGATGATGTAGACATTAAATGTCTGACCTCAAGCAACAGGTCTAATATTGTGTCAACAAGTGCAACTTTCGACAGTAAAAATGAAGTGTACAAAAAATTTGATAGCGGGGCTAGCAATGAGGGTTCTGATATACAGTGCAGTAAGAATGGTATCGGGGCTAGCAAGGAGGGTGCTATTGGTGACAGGGATTCATCAGGTCAATCAGAATTAGTGCATGATATTGGCACAGTAACTAAGAACTTAAACAGTTTATATGAGGAAAGCCAAGGTATACTGGAATTTTTAAGAAAACAGCAGGAAAGATTAAGTAAGTCTGCTAAGAAGAGCATCAGAGACAATACGCTCTCTGTGAAACATCAGGCAGATATTTCTAATGTTGAAAAGCCGGAACCTGTAATAAAAATAAAAACAGAACCTGCAATAAAAACAAAAATGGAACCTGCAATAAAAACAAAGTCGGATATGAATCATAAGAAGAATGATTTAGATAAAAGTAAAATAATGCTAAGTGACAGATGGAAAAGTGATTCGTCTGATAAGAAGCCTTTATGTTCTGTGTATACTAAAGGTGAAAAAGAGAATATGTTTTGTATCAAACATTATAAAGAGAATGTTGATTTGTTCTGTGAGAGAAATAATAACGAAGGAACGAAACAAGTTGTTACAGAGCACCAGACCTCCTCTACGGGTAAGTCATTGTATGGACGTAACTTGGGGTCTCACTCCAGTGGTAATCAATTTTCTGTGTCAAACGTAATGTATGATCAAAGTACGATAAACAATTTACAATCGAAGTCTGGCAACATAAAAAATTTAGATATGTGTGAGGCAGAGTACTATGCCAAGAGTTCAGCCAAATCTAAAGCGAAAACCAAGAAAAATATCGGGGAAATTGTCAAAACTGAAATTTTAAAGCAACCATCTTCAGAAACAGAATATGTCGATAATAGCTGTGATACAAAGTACAAAGATGATGAACAAAAACTTGAGAATATAAGAAACATGTTAAAAGAAAATTTGAAATGTGGTAAGGACATGAAGTCGACACCATCACATTCACTTTTAAACAGTTTTATAATGGATGATGACGATGAAGATGACTATGACATAAGTGGAATTATGGGAATTTCCAACATGATAGATAAAGCGCCATCTAGATCTAAGTCAAATTCTAGATGGGAAGATGAAGAGCATGTGCGTGTTTCGAGAAATAAAATTTTACATGTTATACATGAGGAGGATGAAGATGTATCGGAAAATGGAGACTTGGGTTGTGATAATTGGAAAAATGGCAGTGCTCTCAATATGAAACAGGACATGCATCATGAACACACTCCCAAAGTCAAACAGGATATATACACTGAACATGCTCTCAAAGAACAGGACATGCCCCCTGAACACATTCTCAAAGTTAAACAGGACATGCCCCCTGAACACATTCCCAAAATGAAACAGGACATTCTCCCTGAACACACTCTCAAAGTGAAACAGGACACACACATTCAACATCCTCTCAAAGTGAAACAAGACATGCACCCAGAACTCACTCCCAAAGTGAAAAAGGACATTCCCCCTGGACACACTCCCAAAGTAAAACAGGACTTGCCCCTTGAACACACTCCCAAAGTGAAACAGAACAAGCTCCCAGAACACCCTCCCGAAGTGAAACAGGACATGCACATTGAAAATTCACATAAGATGAAACAGGATATAAATCATGAACACACTTTCAAAATGAATCAGGATGCAAATCATAAACACACTCTCAAAGTGAACCAGGACACAAATCATGAACACACTCCCAAAGTGAACCAGGACATGTACACTGAACACACTCCCAAAGTGAAACAGGATATGCTCCCAGAACAAATTCTCAAAGTGAAACGGGACACAAATCATGAACACACTCCCAAAGTGAAACAGGACATGTACACTGAACACACTCCCAAAGTGAAGCAGGACATGTACACTGAACACACTTCCAAAGTGAAACAGGACACACATATCGAACATGTTCCCATATTGAAAAAGGAAACTTTCCAAGAACACACTTCTAAAGTGAAACAGGATATATACACTGGACATGCTCTCCAAATGAAACAAGACACAAATCATGAACACACTCCCAAAGTGAAACAGGACATGTACACTGAACACACTTCCAAAGTGAAGCAGGACATGTACATTGAACACACTCCCAAAGTGAAACAGGATGTGTACACTGAACACACTCCCAAAGTGAAACAGGACATGTACACTGAACACACTTCCAAAGTGAAACAGGACACACATATCGAACATGTTCCCATATTGAGAAAGGAAATTTTCCCAGAACACACTTCTAAAGTGAAACAGGATATATACACTGGACATGCCCTCAAAATAAAACAGGACACAAATCAGGAACACACTCTCAAAGTGAAACAGGACATTCACACTGAACATTGTCATGGTAACCAAAGTGATAATAATGAATTAATAGACAATAACATCATTGATGTTAAACTGTCTAAAAACACAAAATCTATAGATAAAGATATTCTCGATAGCGTGGAGAAAGATATTCAAGGTAACTCAGAGAAATATATTCGAGGTAACACAGAGAGAGATATTTCAGTTCAAAATATTCCAGATAACACCTCTGGTGATAGAACACAAGGAGGGAACAAATATTCTGTAACTGGTTCAAACCTAACAGGAGAGGAAACATGTGAAAAAAGTTGTGACAAAAAGGAGAGTGTTGTTGCTATAGGAACAAACAGTGATATCAGTACTGACAAAATCGGTGCTGATGATATCTGTGCTGATGACAGTACACGTAAACGAGTTTCAGGATCGTCAAAACGAAATTACGATCAAGAATTGGATGATAATAGAACAAAAGACTACCGGTCAAAATACGGCACCGATGATGATGATGATGATGAAGTTTTTGATTGGATAGACAAATATGGTAAAAATCTACTAGGTATATAGATGTGGTCCTCTTGTATCTGATGACCTCTGACCTTATGCATCACATCCCCACACACGTACACACCTCTATGATTCACAATTTCCCTCCCTTGAATCTAAACATGTAACCTTGTATAAAGTCTTTGTCCTGACTACTTTGAATCTCGTAAACACTGATGTTGATGTATGTATGGTAAATTTATTATCTCTTGCTATCTTGGTGTTTAATGAGTTCTGAGTTATTCTTTCTGTGTGTTTGGTCATTACTTGGTGTTGACATTACCTATGACATTCATGTCTGGTCACAGTGACATGACAACTATTCCCAATCCTCTATCTTACATATGTTATATTTATTTATTTATCTATAAACCTGATATACTGATAATGTGACACCTTGTCAGACTTGTCAGTCCAGCCCTCTGTAAACATACACTGCTGTTAATATCTGGCCTTCTAACCTCTGTATATTATTGATATCTATCCTCCTGTAATTATACAGAGAAACCCATTGTCATCTATTATTATTGATATCTAACCTCCTGTATTTATACACAGAAACCCATTGTCATCTATTATTTTTAATACCTAGCCTCCTGTAATTACACAGAAACCCATTGTCATCTACTATTATTGATATCTAGCCTCCTGTAATTACACAGAAACCCATTGTCATCTACTATTATTGATATCTAGCCTCCTGTAATTACACAGAAACCCATTGTCATCTACTATTATTGATATCTAACCTCCTGTATTTATACAAGAAACCCATTGTCGTCTACTATTATTGATATCTAACCTCCTGTATTTATACACAGAAACCCATTGTCGTCTACTATTATTGATATATACACAGAAACCCATTGTCATCTACTATTATTGATATCTAGCCTCCTGTAATTATACACAGAAACCCATTGTCATCTACACGTACTATTATTGATATCTAGCCTCCTGTCATTACACAGAAACCCATTGTCGTCTACTATTATTGATATCTAGCCTCCTGTCATTACACAGAAACCCATTGTCGTCTACTATTATTGATATCTAGCCTCCTGTAATTATACACAGAAACCCATTGTCATCTACTATTATTGATATCTAACCTCCTGTATTTATACACAGAAACCCATTGTCATCTACTATTATTGATATCTAACCTCCTGTATTTATACACAGAAACCCATTGTCATCTACTATTATTGATATCTAACCTCCTGTATTTATACACAGAAACCCATTGTCATCTACTATTATTGATATCTAGCCTCCTGTAATTACACAGAAACCCATTGTCATCTACTATTATTGATATCTAACCTCCTGTATTTATACACAGAAACCCATTGTCGTCTACTATTATTGATATATACACAGAAACCCATTGTCATCTACTATTATTGATATCTAGCCTCCTGTATTTATACACAGAAACCCATTGTCATCTACTATTATTGATATATACACAGAAACCCATTGTCATCTACTATTATTGATATCTAACCTCCTGTATTTATACACAGAAACCCATTGTCATCTACTATTATTGATATATAGCCTCCTGTAATTACACAGAAACCCATTGTCATCTTCTATTATTGATATCTAGCCTTCTAAACTCTGTATACTATTGATATCTAGCCTCCTATAATTATACATTGTAACCCATTGTCACTTACTATTACTGATGTCTAGCCTCTGGTTATCATACACAGAAACCCTTTGTTATCTACTATTATTGATATCTAGCCTTGTAAATTCTCTGTACTGTTGATATCTAGCCTCCTGTAATTCTCTGTGATGAGTTCCTAATAATGATATCTAATGTGTTAGCTATGATCAGCATGTTGATATCAGATGATATCTGATAAAGTACTGGTGATATCTAAAGTGCCTGTAACAGTATTGATGATATCAAAATTTACCTGGTAAACAAGTGGTCATATATGTAACTTTCTGTAATATTGCCTGATATCAAATTTTACTTTAAACTGCACGTGATATCTAAGTTTGTGATATCTAACATCCTTGGCAGATAATGATATCTAATTATGTATGACACAATATTGATACATGTTATAAGTAATACATGTATTAAATTGTAAAATTTTACAGATTATTTTCAATGTTATGTATGATGAGCTAAGATTTTTAAGACGAGATGTTGAAGTTGTATACTCTCTTTATAATCTCCAGAATTTTTATAATCTTCAGTCTCTCTGTGACAACATTCATTATGTCATCTTACTTTGGCTCGTAGAGATTATCTCACTTTGGTGGTCTGTACATTGTCTCCTAGGATTTGACTATTCTATTTAACCCTTTCAACACCTGAGAGCATAATAGACTGATCTTAATAATGGAAAAGAACATATTATTTAGATACTTGGGGAGAGTCAGAATGGCTCTGTGGTAGACTGCTCGATTCGTAACCGGAGTGTTGCGGGTTCCAGCCTTGGCGGAGACGACTGGCTTTTCCAGTTCTTCGGATTAAACAGTAAAAAACCAAGGTCCTGTGTCACATTAGATGTCGGCTTGTTAAATAACCCTCACTGCTCAATGGCCATAAGTGCAGAGCATAGGCCAAAATTTGAAGCCCTTCACCATCATTGGTGACATCACCATATGAGTGAAAGATTTATAAGTTATATAAATTTATAAGTGGGATGTTAAACAAGAATACAACAACAAGATACTTAGGGGTAAAAGCCTTGAAGGTCTTGTACCCAGGCAGTGACCAGCTGTGGCCTCTCTGAATGTAACTTAAAATAACAGTGACCAGCTGTGGCCTCTCTGAATGTAACTTGAAATAACAGTGACCAGCTGTGGCCTCTCTGAATGTAACTTGAAATAACAGTGACCAGCTGTGTTTTGTTTGAGGATAATTTACACCTTGTACTAACAGTAACCAGATGTGTCAATATCAGAGTGTACTGATCTTAATAGTGGAGGTCAATGAGACAAAGTATGTCCAGTTTGAAGGTCACCTCCACTAAAACTATTTATATGTGTCTTGTATGAAGGTAATCTGTTCTGACAGTGCCCAAATGTCATGGTTGTCTCCTATTTGATTGTCACTTACACTGACAGTGACCAACTGAAGGTCACCTAGATTGACACTGACCAGCTGTGTCCTGTTTGATGGTCACTTACACTGACCCACTAAAGGTCACCTAGATTGACACTGACCAGCTGTGTCCTATCTGATGGTCACTTACACTGACAGTAACAAACTGAAGATCACCTAGTTACCTAGATTTACTCTGACCAGCTGTGTCCTATTTGAAGGTCAGTTATACTGACAGTGACAAGATGTATCTTATTTGAAGGTCATCTAGACTGGCAATGACCATCTGTGTCCTGTCGATGGTCACTTATACTGAGTGTGATCAGGGAGTTCTCTAGGTCTCACATTTCCTCAAACTCACAGTTATATTTGTATCAGTGTGAGAGTTTTTCTGTTGTTTAGGAGCTGACACTTTTTCTGATCTACATCTTGGTTTGCTGGTAAAACTGAAGTAACATCTGGTAATAGTTCTGAAGTCAAGGAGAGAGAGAGAGTGATATTTTATTGTTTAAACGTTAATGTTGTTTATCTTGTAATCACAGTACAAACTGTTTATGTAAACATCTTCATTGTTGTTTAGGTTCACACAAGTTTCATTTTCTTCAGAGATCAAAACAACGAAAATACATTGTACATTTATAATGTGTGAAGAAACTTGAGACAGTTATTCTTCGTAAAAGAATTCAGTTTGATGTATAACAGTTGGGTCTGGTATAAATTTTTATGCCAAGCTGAGATACATAATTATATATATATATATATACATATATATATATATATATATATATATATATATATATATAGCCTGGCATATGCAAATACAGTTACAGAGAGAGAGAGAGAGAGAGAGAGAGAGAGAGAGAGAGAGGGGGGGTAAAAAGAGAAAGAGAGAGAATTTGGGGCGAGAAAGAAGACGGACTGAGAGCAGAGATTCCAGACCATGTAGATCCATTTTTTTAATCTGTATTATACAATGACGACCTTATGTTCTGATTACCCTTAGTCATTATAGGTTATAGGTCACTTTGTACATGTCTTTAATTTTAATTTTACGTATAAACACATTTGTATATATATCTGAGTCCCCCCCACCCACACACTTATTTTTGCATTTGTTGCGAATGCCTCTGATCTTTTGTGCAA
The DNA here is from genome assembly GCA_030159075.1 of Atrina japonica. NCBI lineage: Eukaryota > Metazoa > Mollusca > Bivalvia > Pterioida > Pinnidae > Atrina > Atrina japonica. The sequence goes on along the minus strand of BROG01000771.1, from coordinate 101,132 downwards.
TAATTTAGTCATGATGTGTTTATGCATTAATTTTTTTGAATTCTGGTAACCAGATACCAGTGCAGAGAGGTTATTATTCAAGAAAGGTTACCAGTCTGGAGGTTAATTTCTAAATAGGATTAGGTATAAACTAGATAGGTTACCAGTTAAATGAGTTAATTAAGATGCTGTGCTTGAGTATGTGAGATGAACTTTTGTGTTTTTGTTATTTTACAGTGCCTATGACAAGAGAACCATCGAAAGCTTACGAGTACAAAGCAATCGAACAAGATTATTCTGTCCCATCTCGATCCTACATTGACCATCTCACAACCTACAGTAAGTTAAAAGTTGTTAAACTGTAGCAATGTTGTCAGTTAGGAGACAAGGATTGCAGAGTACTTAATTGAATGTAAAGTTTACAAACTGTCATAATGTTGGCAGTTATAGGACAGTCATTACTCTAAATTTTATTGTATACATGTAATGTGTATCAACTGCAAATAAATTGTCAGAACTTAGAAGACATTAAGGAGTGTTAAACTGTATGTAAAGTCTTTAAGCTGTAAAATAAAGTGTCAGTGATACGAAATACATTAGAGGGAACTGAAATGGATATAGAGTCTGTAGGTTGTAAATTTTCTATCAGTGATACAAAAGACATTAGAGGGAACTGAAATGAATATAGAGTCTAGAGGCTGTAAATAAGTTGTCAGTGATACAAAATATGTTAGAAGGAATTGAAATGGATATAGAGTCTATAGGCTGTAAACAAGTTGTCAGTGATACGAAATATGTTAGAAGGAATTGAAATGGATATATAGTCTGTAGGCTGTAAATAAGTTGTCAGTGATACGGAATATGTTAGAAGGAATTGAAATGGATATAGAGTCTATAGGCTGTCAATAAGTTGTCAGTGATACGAAATATGTTAGAAGGAATTGAAATGGATATAGAGTCTATAGGCTGTCAATAAGTTGTCAGTGATAAGGAATATGTTAGAAGGAATTGAAATGGATATAGAGTCTATAGGCTGTCAATAAGTTGTCAGTGATAAGGAATATGTTAGAAGGAATTGAAATGGATATATAGTCTATAGGCTGTCAATAAGTTGTCAGTGATAAGGAATATGTTAGAAGGAATTGAAATGGATATATAGTCTGTAGGCTGTCAATAAGTTGTCAGTGATAAGGAATACAGCAAGGATTATTACAGTGGAACCTGTCTTGAAAGACCACACCTACTGCCACTGAAATGTGGTCATAAAAGACAGGTGGTCTCTCAAAACAGGTTTTATTTAAAGGATTATTGAACCAAGTGGTTTTCAGAAAGTGGTCTCAATAGACAGGTGGTCTTCTACGACTGTGGTCTCTGAAGACAGGTTCCACTGTATAAGTAAAGTCTTCAAACTACAAGTAAAACTGCTTGTTGTCAGTTGTTAGACAGTCATATTCGTTACCAGGCAATTATTTTATACTGAAGTAATATTTCGCTCAGATACTGTAATTTAAATTCGAAACTTCTCAAAAGCTTAAATATTCATTTTACAGTGATTACTCTAATCCCGATATGACAATACATTTAGATTTATAATATGGCCTTGTATGATACCACTTTTTCTGTCAGAAATATGCTTTTGTATTAAACCTTAGTTCAACTGATGAAGTCTTATTGAAAGAAATGTTTACCTTTAGCATTTGTTTTGGCCTCTTTTGTAAAACTAAATCTTTGGTATTTTTAAATAATGTTCATTACAGAGTATTTCATAGTCCATAAACTCTGAATATTTTGTCATTGTCTTGTAAATACATTGTCATCTATTATCCCTACTGATTATAATAATGATATTATTCTGTTTAATTATTACAGTTCCTCCAAGGCTTCCGATTGAAAAACCTGAGCTTTTTGAGATAAGCCCAGAAACTGCGACACTAACATGGAAGCCAGCTCGTGTTCCTGATAGAATCAGAGATACATGTAACTTAAGTTACACCATCGAGGTCCGGAACCCACCAGGACTGGACTGGAGAGAGCTTGTCACAGGACTAACATCTACCAGCTATGACATGAAAAATCTGCATCCACGTTTGGATTACTTGTTCCGAATCAGAGCCTGGAATGAATATGGGTGCAGTGAACCGACTCTTCCAATTTCGCTTCATCGACCAATAGGTAAGAAAGTTCTATAGTTGCTTTTCAGTTTTCATTCGTTTGTTGTTGATTTTTTTTACACATTTGACTTGTTGATATAAATGTTCTCTTTACTACAAAGTATCTCGTTCATTGGTATGTCACTGAAGAGAATGTCAGGTGGGTCTGGATTGTGGATAAATGTTTTGAGTCATTTAAACTTCTTAAAAATCTCTCGATTATTGTCTTCATATTGTAGCACATTTAGAGAAAGGGCTATGTTTATAGTCACTAAAATCGCCAATGGCTACTAATTATTTGAATTTTTGTGTGAATTATCCCATCTGTTCATCAATTTGCAGCAAAAGTAGTATATATATATAGCCAGCAATGATACAGGATAATGGTTGATTCTGCGGAGAGTTTTTGTTTGTTTTGAACTTGTAGACGGATATTATTCATATGATTATTGGAAATCAAAGAAGTTACTTTGCATGAAATGTCAGAATGTGTTCTTACAAATGTTTTTATGAAGTCTATAGGATTAAATTTTACTTTATTTTTTTTTCTATTTTTAGAAATATCTGATGACTATTCCGATGAAGAGGACTGGGATGACCAGTACAGGGTGACCTTGGGAGATTTAGGTAAGGTCAAATTAGAAGTCAGTGTCAAAGCTCCACAAAAGTGTCACAGGCATCAGAAAATGCATGTTGGTCAGATTCACACCACCCACACACTCCCGGAAAAAGTGTTTTATTCTTAACACAGAACCATTCACCATAATAAAAAGATCAAATATCAATTCTTTCCTACTTCTAAGTTCTTAAGGAATGCTTATCCAAAAGCATCTTGAAATAAAGCCATTGGAAAACCGTAGATTGGTCTGAACTAAAAACCTAATTCTAAAGATCATTTACATGTAATGTTTGAAAATGTTTTATGATATTCATGACGAACATTAGGTAGGCAGCCTGGAACATATGTGAAAGTTACGACAGGTGTTAAAAAAAACCAATTTATACCAGATTACAGCATCGCGCTAAAAGTGAGTCAATTATTGCCATTTTCCCACAGCTTTCTCTCTTCAATCAACATTTTTCAAATACCTGGCACAAAGTAATACTTGTCTCAATTCTTATCAAAATTCAAATATTTATCAAAAAGTCTTTTCAACATTATCTGATATTAGTTTTAAACTCTTTTGAAACTCGATTTCTGAGAAAAAAAATTTCTTTGCAGTAAGTGTTGACACCTTACTGTGAACAAAGAAGGAAATATATCACTGCAAATTTCACTTGTCACTTACAAATACTTGCAGTTTTCATAAAAAAAAAACCTGACACATTCCAAACCAATTTAGAAAGATAGTTCATAGACTTCCAAACAACTGTGCAAAGGTTCACAAATTTTCATTAAGTACATAAGTCAGGCCAATTATTTCTACAAAATTGATTTAGCATAGAAAGCTATGGGAAAATGATTTTGGTTGACTCACTTTTGGCATGATGCTGTATTTCATATTATATAGTATGCATTAATGAAGGTCGTGCTAGTACAAGTAGATATCAAATATGGTCAATGCTTAATGGCTTACGGTAAGTCAATAAACATGATATCTGCTATTTTAATTTGTCTTCATTTGATTCTGGTAAATCAACATGTATGGATATTGAATAGTGATGCAAGGCTGAACAGTTGATCTGTAGTTTTACAATTTGTATGTTTTTGCTATTTTTTTTTTTGTAGACTTGAACACATTTATGTAAAGCTGAGTAGAACACACACGCTATAGTGTAGATACCTGTGTAGACATAAATCCTGATAGTCATATCTAGGTCAAGGTCACTCTGAAATGTGTATGTAGTATGTAAGGTACAAATGTGAGAGATATACCAAAAGTCTTAAATTGCACTAAAGAATACATAGGTTTATCACAATAGGTTAAGATATATATATATTAAGACTAGCTTTTATATGCTGTTAAAAACTATATTTATTCCATCTAAAGGGTCACAGAACCTCATAAAACCCCAGACTTACTGGAGCATGTTTCCATATACATGTATGTGTGTGTGTGTGTGTGTGAGAGAGAGAGAGAGAGAGAGAGAGAGAGAGAGAGAGATTCTTTATAGATTTACTTAAGTTTTGAATTATTATTGTATCATAATGAATTTACATATTGGAATTCTGTTCTGTGATTGAACTTAAGTCAGCTGTCTTCTTAAACTTATCAATATTTTTTGACAGCAGTGAAATCGATCAATATTTGAGTTCTGGATGCAGACTTCCCATAGCTGTCAATTTCATGCCTAGACAACAGACCAAATTAGCAGACAGATATAAACATTACAATATTTGTGTGTAATGTTACACAGGCAGATATCTTTGTGTACTTTTTTCTGTGCAATATTTTACAAAGTTTTGGATGTGTCCCATAGTCGTCCATTTCAGAGTGACTTGACAGCCATTTTATTTCCACTCCTCTGTACTTCAATCATTTACTTTTCAGATGGTCCTATTGAAGAAGGTAGACATTTTTATTGAATGGAGTGTGCTGCTGTTTATTTTAATAAACACAAATATCTAACAGAGCTATTATAATTATTATATCATAACTATTATTACTTTCTTATACATTTGTATTAATACAATCTTATGTACTGCAACCAAAAAAAGAGAAATTTTAAAGCGAAGATTAATAAAGAAAGTTTAAGTTTAATAACTAAGTTCAAAGGTTTACATAATATGCTGACTTCTAAAAATTCTCAGTGGAATAATGTTATGGAGCCTAGGTTGAATTTGTGGCACAGTTCATATCATAGATTGTGTAACAGATGAGGAAAAAGTGTACGGCCAGACTGGGATTCAAACTTGGGCCTCCCGCAATCCTTGTGGCTGCTCTACCTGGTCCAATACTCTGTCCCTGTTACACTCCTCTGTTCTTCCTTTTTTGAGATTTCATTTCCTTAATGAAATCTCACACGAGACTCAGTTAGCTACACTGTGAGTTATTTAGTTGGGCCCTAATTTTAACAGGTGAGGGAAAAGGTACGGTCAGAATGGGATTCAAACCCCGGCCTCTCACAGTTGTGCAGCTGCTCCACCCACTGAGCTACCTGATATACAAAGTCTGTTACACTTGAAATTGTGGCACAATCATTTATAACGTATGATGAACTTTTGGCACAGTCCATAATATCATAGGTTTAATTTGTGGCACAGTCCATAATATCATAGGTTTAATTTGTGGCAGAGTCCATAATATCAATGGTTTAATTTGTGGCAGAGTCCATAATGCTATAGATTTAATTTGTGGCAGAGTCCATAATATCATAGGTTTAATATGTGGCACAGTCCATAATATCATAGTTTAATTTGTTGCACAATCCATAATATCTTAGGTTTAAGTTGTGGCACAGTCCATAAAATCTTAAGTTGAATTTGTGGCACAGTCCATAATATCATAGGTTGAATGCATGGCAGTTCACCTATGTTTAGTAATGTCTTTAAGTAATGGATAAATTTTGGCAGAATATAAGCCATTGTTTGAACAAATAAACATTGTACATATTTCATCTCTCACCTTTTGATCCCCACTTACCATTGATGCAACGCCATCAAAAGAGGAAAGGAATAGATGTTATTTGACCCTCTGCTCTGTTAGATATTTGTACTGGAGTTTCTCTCTAACAGATATATATTTATATATATATATTTACTTTTTCTGATCTTACTGAGATTTTCGTGTTGTTTGCATGCTAATATTTCATCTGCAATATTTCGTACTGATTTATTCTCTGGCTGTTCTCAAGTCAAGCGTATTGAATTTCCAGGGTTGCAGCTTTTGATTGACAGCTGAAAACATCTGTGTACATATCAAACATGTCTTCCCATCCCCAAAGTGCTGTAATGTGTGATGGTGGTTAATTAAAGTTAAACTTACAAATGTTTGCATGCTTGGATATAGTTAACAAAAAAACATGGACTTTTTTTTATCAGTTGCCATTGTACGTAAAAATTGAGAGATATTGTGGAATTTGTAATTAGTGTCGAAATCTTCTGAATTATTGAATTGTATAATAGACTGAGGATCATAGGAAAACATATACATGATCAAAAATGAATTTTAGAATTCTCTTGAAATTTTAGTCAAAATATTTTATGTGATTTTTATTCATATGAAGACCAGTCATTTTTAAGGAGAATTCTGTATATAGATAGACACATTTTTTTTTCTCTAACGTTGCAATGATTTTTTTTTTAATAATAAGGAATCTAACAGATTTTTTAAATTTAAAATAACACTTGCTTTCTATCAACATGTAGACTGCTACTGCAACAGCTCTAGGATCAGCTTGGAAAAGCAGGGAGATAACTCTTTCAACTGATCTTTCTTTGGGAGCAAACTTAATAAATACAGGATATTTCCCAATTTTTTATATATTAAATATTCTTCTTCTGCCCCACATGGTAAAATAAAAATGTTATTCGTCAAATATTCTAATAAAGGCAAATATTTTATTTATTACTTATTTATTTCCCATAAAACAAGAAACATTAGTTCCAGAATTTGAAAAGTATTTTGATTGGTTGAGTGAATATAACACAGTTACAATGTTTTTGCATTAATGCCTAATGATATTATGGTATGATTAATTGGCAAAGGAATATAGATAAAACAAATATTTACACAAATCAAATTTTAACTAATCTTTAATAAACTTATATAGAAGGCATTTCAAGTGCAACACTAAAGATAGAGATTGTAAAATCATAACCCTAGACAAATGTACAGATTTGATTTATAGTAAAAGAATACACGTAGATATATATATATATATAAAGTGTGTGCTTCATTTAGTCCAGTTTATTAACTTAACCATTGCTTAACTAAAATAAAAATGTAAATTTTTCTGTCCATTGTTTAAAATTGTTGTGCTCTCTCTCTTTCTCCTATGATAAATGACACAGAATCAGTATGTGTTACTTACGTCAAAGTTACAAATTTACAGACTTATACAACAATAAGTGATCGTAGTCTATGACTGACATTACACACAGTAAAACCTCTATATAATGCCTGTCGTTTCATATGCCACCTTGCATTACGCCACAATTTTTGAAAGTTCACTTTTCCAATTGTCCCTTTGATTTTATTCAAGGTGTCTCTCAACCTATCACCAAACCCCTTTATAATGCTAAATTTAGGCAGAACAAATGCTGGCAGCTAGTGTAATTAGGTTTTACTGTACATGTTATTTTTTGTTGGTTTGAATGTTCAAATACAGTGCAGATGATCCAAAACACAAAATTGTCCAAGTTACAGCGGCATTTTATACAGGCTGACTAATATTTTAGAGAAATCGCATTGCCTAACCAAAACTACTTCTACTGGTGCACTTTACAAGAGTGGGTATACATACATGTATATATGATATCAATCACTTTTAACAGTCCCACCAAAACCTCAACTGTATACACATTACGAGACTGGCTGTATATACATGTATATTTCATGTCAATTACTTTTAACTGCTCCACCAAAACCTCAACTGTATACAGAGTACAAGACTGGCTGTACATGTATATACATGTATATTTCATGTCAATCACTTTTAACAGCTCCAACAAAACCTCAACTGTATACACAGTACAAGACTGACTGTGTATACATGTATATTTCATGTCAATCACTTTTAACAGTCCCACCAAAACCTCAACTGTATACACATTACAAGACTGACTGTATATACATGTATATTTCATGTCAATCACTTTTAACAGTCCCACCAAAACCTCAACTGTATACACATTACAAGACTGGCTGTATATACATGTATATTTCATGTCAATTACTTTTAACTGCTCCGACAACACCTCAACTGTATACACATTACAAGACTGGCTGTATATACATGAATATTTCATGTCAATCACTTTTAACAGTCCCACCAAAACCTCAACTGTATACACATTACAAGACTGGCTGTATATACATGTATATTTCATGTCAATCACTTTTAACAGTCCCACCAAAACCTCAACTGTATACACATTACAAGACTGGCTGTATATACATGTATATTTCATGTCAATCACTTTTAACAGTCCCACCAAAACCTCAACTGTATACAGAGTACAAGACTGGCTGTATATACATGTATATTTCATGTCAATCACATAGCCCTACCCAAACTTCTACTGGGTACAATTTACAAGACTGTCTGTACATAAATGTATATTTCATTCATGTCAATCACTTTTAACAGCTCCACCAAAACTACCAATGGAGGCACCCAGAATTACAGATGGGGGAGAGTCGGCAATGTTGTCATGGTTTCCGGCACGAATTCCAGCGTATGCAAAGAAAACACCAATCACATATATTGTTGAGATCAAGGTTAGTTGAACCTCTGTATTTGTTCTTGTTCCTGATATTTCAGATTTGTTTGGAGATGAAGAATTCTTGTTGAGTTGTGTAGCATGAGACAGTTATCCCAATTTTAGTACGAGTTCATCTGTTTACAAATCATTATTCTGTTAATTAAATCTTAGTCGTGTTCTCTATCTGAGTATATATATGTTAACTTAATTCAACTGTCTGTTAATCTACTAAGTTTTGTTCTGTGTGTCTGTGTATGTTTATTCTGTGTAGTTTTCTGTTTTATGTATCTGTCTATTCAAATCATCATATTGTCAACTTCTTTTGTCTGTTATGGTGTACATTCACTGCATCTTATTTCAGGAACCAAATATACCAGGATGGTCTAGGCAAAGCAGTGGTATTTCAGACACAAGTTATTTTGTTGAGGGGTTGCGGCCAAACCAAGAATACCAGTTTAGAATTAAAGCTGAAACACAGTTTGGTGTCAGTGATCCAACATTACCTGTATCACTTGATAGAAGGCAAAAAGGTAGGTTTCATATAGATAGGTTTCCATAAGCAATATATGCGAGAGTTATTTCCCTTTGGTGGCCATATTGTGTGGTAGAATATATTTGTTGTTGTATTGTTGTTTAATGTCCCACTCAAGAATCTTTCACTCATATGGAGATGTCACCAATGCCAGTGAAGGGCTGAAAAGTTTGGCCTATGCTTGGCTCTTACAGCCATTTAGCAGTGAGGGTTATTTAATGTGCTGACACCTACTGTGACATGGGACCCCGGTTTTTGCCATCTCATCCGAAGGACAGGAATCCGACCTGCCGCCAGCTGGGCTCAAACTCATAGCGCACTACTGACTGAGCCAGGCCAGATCTGTAGCACACCCACCTAATTAAATGAAGTATTTTTGTTTATAAATAGGTTGAAAAAAGTACTTTTGGACAGAAATATTTATTTCTGGTCTTCATCAATATAAGCTGCTGATTTTGGTAAAAATTGAGATGTCCCTTTCACAAGTACTATTTATTCAAATTGGTTGCTTAAAACGAAAAATCGTTCCTGCTTGTCACCATACATAAGATAATATCCACTGAGAGAAAATGCTTTTCCCGTGCAGCTTGTCATAATGGAAAAGTAAGTAGAATCATCCATATGATAATCATAAGGTTACTCCGCCCTGCCATCTTATGATAATCGGACAATACCAATATTTGTTTCTCAAGGTAGCTCAGAATTTGTAGAGGTAAAAAACTTTTTTATTTCAGGTTCAAGTGGTTCAAGTGCTTTATTAGATTTAGATTATTACGAGATATTCAACAGGGATTGGGAAGGTATAGAAGACGGATTGTAATTCTCTCTGCTAGTTATACCAACCTGACTGTTGTCTGTGAAATCCTCATGTATTTTCTGTCCAAAAGTCATATATTGCTGTAGGTGATAACTCGTCTACCCCTATATAACAATGGACTGATCTTCTCTTCAAAGATTTAGCCTGGTCCATTGTCTTTTGTGGTGAAAAACTTTACCAGATACTGTCTAAGGAGTGACAGTGTAATTTTTTAGATCAAGAGAAAAATTATTAACATTTATGTAATTGCTACCTAGAGAAAAATAATTAACAATTATGTAATTGCTACCTAGGTCTTAAGCCATATGGGATGATTATGATGTAATGTAACAAAATATGTAATAGAACCAATGTTATACAGTGTAGTATTATGTACTAGAACCAATGTTATACAGTGTAGTATTATGTACTAGAACCAATATTATACAGTGTAGTATTATGTAATAGAACCAATGTTATACAGTGTAGTATTATGTACTAGAACCAATGTTATACAGTGTAGTATTATGTAATAGAACCAATGTTATACAGTGTAGTATTATGTAATAGAACCAATGTTATACAGTGTAGTATTATGTAATAGTATATGGAATAGTGAAGTAGGCGTGTAACAGTCTATAAATAAGTAGGTCAATACATGTAATAATCTATAACATAAGTAGGTCAATACATGTAATAATCTATAACATAAGTAGGTCAATACATGTAATAATCTATAACATAAGTAGGTCAATACATGTAATAATCTATAACATAAGTAGGTCAATACATGTAATAATCTATAACATAAGTAGGTCAATAATTCTGTATGGATAAGTAGCCCCATACTTGTTATAGATATGAGTGTATGGATTAGTAGTTCTTGTACTTGTAATGATGTATGGAATAAGTAAGTCAATAAAGTGTATAGATAAGTAGGCCTATAGTGGTTATAATGTATGGAATAAGTAAGTCAATAAAAGTGTATGGATAGTTGGCCTATACTGGTTATAATGTATGGAATAAGTAAGTCAATAAAAGTGTATGGATAGTTGGCCTATACTGGTTATAATGTATGGAATAAGTAAGTCAATAAAAGTGTATAGATAAGTAGGCCTATAGTGGTTATAATGTATGGAATAAGTAAGTCAATAAAGTGTATGGATGGTAAGCCTATACTAGATATAATGTATGGAATAAGTAAGCCAATAAAAGTGTATGGATAGAAGGCCTATACTGTTTATGAAGTATGGAATAAGTAACTTGATAAAAGTGTATGGATGGTAAGCCTGTACTGGTTATAATGTCTGGAATAAGTTTATCAATATATGAGATATAATTATTGATGCCAATATGAACAATTAAATGTGTATTATCCTGGGAATGGATGTACAATTTAGAAAGACTTTAAAGCCAGAAAATATATGGACACAGTTTTATTTCAATCCCATCACATTTCCAAACCTTACTCTTTGATATGTTTTGATTTGTTTCTATGGTGATCCTTTTAAGTTGCTATACCAATCTGAATCTTAAGTGTGTTTTGATCTGTTGCTGTGATAATCCATTTTAGTTGTCATACCAAACCTGACTATATATACTGTATGTAAATTTGTTACCATGGTAAAAGTTTCTGTACCAAACCCGACACTACAGTTTGTGCTGCTCTGTTTGTTTCTATGGTGATGACTTTGTGAACTGTGAACTATGACATCTCTTGCTTTTACTGTGCTATCATATTGCGTCCCACATTTTATGTGATCTTCAGTCATGCTTTATCATGCTTTGGTATACTTGTGTGTCTTGGTCTACCTTTCTAGCTGATCACTTTGATTGTGGCTTAACCTTGCTGGACTATGTATTGCACTCATGTGTTGTATCTGTATCATTCTGATCAGTGAGTTATCTCCCCTTTGATGATGATGATGATGATGATGATGATGATGATGATGATGATGCTATTGTGATAAATTTCTGGTTATCTTCCTTTAACTGGTCCTGTTTGTGTTTCAAAGATGTTCACCCATGCATGAAGTCACACACACACACACAAACACACACACACACACACACTCACACACTGCACACACATATACAGACATACATACACAGGCACAAACACAGACACACAGAGACACCACACACACACACATATGTACACAGACACAAATAAATACACACAGACACACATACAAAGACAGTCACACACATCACACATGTAAACATTGTCATCAGTTTTATGAAGATAAAATTCCAAAGTTATGTTTACACATAAACATGCCAAAATAAGTCATTTACCATTGTATTGTTAACCTTATGTTTTATAAATTTACATTTTTGACAACATGTAGGTTCTGTACAGGTAGTATTTGTAAGTGTCCAAATGATTTATGATAATACAAATATCAATCTGGGTTGTGGGTTTCAATGTCGTTATTTGACAACATGCTATTTTTATCTTTAAATGAAATTGTGACATCAAAATAATACAACCAACATCTGTTGACATTGTGGTATAATGTCATGACATCAAAATTTGTTGACAGTGTGGTTAAGTGCCATGACATCAACATATATTGACATTGTGGTATAATGATGTGACATCAATATATATTGACATTGTGGTACAAATCTGTGACATCAACATATATTGACATTGTGGTATAATGCTGTGACATCAACATATATTCATATTGACATTGTGGTATAATGCTGTGACATCAACATATATTCATATTGACATTGTGGTATAATGCTGTGACATCAACATATATTCATATTGACATTGTTGTATAATGCTGTGACATCAATATATATTGACATTGTGGTACAAATCTGTGACATCAACATATATTGACATTGTGGTATAATGTTGTGACATCAACATATATTCATATTGACATTGTGGTATAATGCTGTGACATCAACATATATTCATATTGACATTGTGGTATAATGCTATGACATCAACATATATTCATATTGACATTGTGGTATAATGCTGTGACATCAAAATATACAGTTTTGTTGTTGATATGTTAACATAATGCTTGATAAGAAATATATATTCATCTTAGCTCCCAGATTACACATGAAATTAACATAAAAGTTTAAGTTTGAAGTACAATTTCAGAAAAGAGCTCAAAAAGATCAAGTGTTGATATGAGAAAAGATGACAGTGACTTGGATATACCACAGAGAAGCAGAGAGTCATCTATTTCATCTGGAGGTACGTCACATTTGATAGGAAGTTAGTCTGATAATCAATTGTTTAATTGAGATTAATATGTTAGAGAAAACATTTGTTAATTTTCATTATTATACAGAATATACAGAAGTATGTTTCATGTAATGCTGTGTTCAATAACTGAACATACCTATCATAGTTTATAATCAATCATTATGTAAATCTGTCATAACTTTTTATGACATACCGCTCAACAACCAGTTTTCGGTAACAACAAAACACATATGCTGAGCACATGTTTAAACTGACGTTTTGACAGCAATATCATTATGGGTCTGTATCATTAAATATCCTTTATCTGCACTATGTGTTTTAGTATTTATTTAACAAAAACAGTAAAAAACGGAATTCAATAAATCTTGAAATGGATTAGAGGCAAATTTGAAACAGAATATCACTGGCCCTATATAATATTTGTTTTTATTTTTTATAGTTCCACCAAGAATACCATCTTCCAGACCACTAATCTCTCGGCAGTATGCAGATCACCTTACCTTGTCTTGGTTACCAGGACGAGTACCGTCATATGTCAAAAACTCTAAAATATCATATTTGATTGAA
>BROG01000771.1:0-70000 GCA_030159075.1 Atrina japonica | reverse complement strand
GTCTATACAGTCTTTACAATAACTCAAGAGTCTATACAGTCTATACAATAACTCAGAGTCTATATAGTCTATACAATAACTCAGAGTCTATACAATAACTCAGAGTCTATACAGTCTATACAATAACTCACTCTAGAGTCTATTCAGTCTATACAATAACTCAGAGTCTATACAATAACTCAGAGTCTATACAGTCTATACAATAACTCAGAGTCTATACAGTCTATACAATAACTCAGAGTCTATACAGTCTATACAATAACTCAGAGTCTATACAATAACTCAGAGTCTATACAGTCTATACAATAACTCAGAGTCTATACAGTCTATACAATATGTCAGAGTCTATACAATAACTCAGAGTCTATACAATAACTCAGAGTCTATACAGTCTATACAATAACTCAGAGTCTATACAGTCTATACAATAACTCAGAGTCTATACAATAACTCAGAGTCTATACAGTCTATACAATAACTCAGAGTCTATACAATAACTCAGAGTCTATACAGTCTATACAATAACTCAGAGTCTATACAGTCTATACAATAACTCAGAGTCTATATGGTCTATACAATAACTCAGAGTCTATACAATAACTCAGAGTCTATACAGTGTATACAATAACTCAGAGTCTATACAATAACTCAGAGTCTATACAGTCTATACAATAACTCAGAGTCTATATGGTCTATACAATAACTCAGAGTCTATACAATAACTCAGAGTCTATACAGTCTATACAATAACTCAGAGTCTATACACAGAGTCTATACAGTCTATACAATAACTCAGAGTCTATACAATAACTCAGAGTCTATACAATAACTCAGAGTCTATACAGTCTATACAATAACTCAGAGTCTATACAGTCTATACAATAACTCAAGAGTCTATACAGTCTATACAATAACTCAGAGTCTATATAGTCTATACAGTAACTCAGAGTCTATACAGTCTATACAATAACTCAGAGTCTATACAATAACTCAGAGTCTATATAGTCTATACAGTAACTCAGAGTCTATACAGTCTATACAATAACTCAGAGTCTATACAATAACTCAGAGTCTATATAGTCTATACAGTAACTCAGAGTCTATACAGTCTATACAATAACTCAGAGTCTATACAATAACTCAGAGTCTATACAGTCTATACAATAACTCAGAGTCTATACAGTCTATACAATAACTCAGAGTCTATACAATAACTCAGAGTCTATACTGTCTATACAATAAATCAGAGTCTATACAATAACTCAGAGTCTATACAGTCTATACAATAACTCGGAGTCTATACAGTCTATACAATAACTCAGAGTCTATACAGTCTATACAATAACTCACTATACAGTCTATACAATAACTCAGAGTCTATACTGTCTATACAATAAATCAGAGTCTATACAATAACTCAGAGTCTATACAGTCTATACAATAACTCAGAGTCTATACAGTCTATACAATAACTCAGAGTCTATACAATAACTCAGAGTCTTTATACATTTTTGTCTTGCAGAGGAAGACATGGAGTCGTCAGACGAGTGATTGACAAGTCTTCAGGGAAAGAATTTGCTGCTAAATTTATCTACGTTAGTGATGACCATCAGAGACAGTTCTTCCAAAATGAAATTGAAAATCTGAGATCATTGAACCATAAAAATGTCCTTGGCATTGTTGATGCATTCCAGACAGACAGACGATTGGTTATTATAACAGAACTGTATCCATTTTTTCAAGAGATGATTTATATTGTTGCTTTATAGTTTCTGTATACAAGTTAATCTTATTGTATGCAAACTTAAATAACCAGAAATAAGAATTACACTAAAATCAGACTAGTTTATAATGACCATCTTTATTCCGATAAATTTCATCTATCAGCAGGTGAATTTATTATTTACCATTGTTATAACAGAATAAACAGATTCGGATGATGGCAGTAAAAGTTCTGAACAAACGTTTCATTTTAGGCAAAAATTTTTTGATGCAACAACACAAAAAAAAACAATTCCCACAAAAATTGAAAATAGTGTTGATAGTTTGAATTAAAAACATGTTTTCAATGGATTTGATAAGTGGTACCATAATCAGTTTTCCAAACTGAGGTGCTGGGTTTAATTTCCAATCTGAGGTGCTGGGTTTATTTTTTTTATACTTTGGAACTGGATTTATCATCCATACTTTGGTGCTGGGTTTGTTTTCCATACTGAGGTGCTGGGTTTATTTTCCATACTGTGTACTGGATTTATTGTCCATACTTTGGTGCTGGGTTTATTTTCCAAACTGAGGTGCTGGGTTTATTTTCCATACTTAGGTGCTGGGTTTATTTTCCAAACTGAGGTGCTGGGTTTATTTTCCATACTGAGGTGCTGGATTTATTGATTTATTTTCCATACTTTGGTGCTGGGTTTATTTTCCAAACTGAGGTGCTGGGTTTATTTTCCATACTTAGGTGCTGGGTTTATTTTCCAAACTGAGGTGCTGGGTTTATTTTCCAAACTGAGGTGCTGGGTTTATTTTCCATACTTAGGTGCTGGGTTTATTTTCCAAACTGAGGTGCTGGGTTTATTTTCCATACTGAGGTGCTGGATTTATTGTCCATACTTTGGCGCTGGGTTTATTTTCCATACTGAGGTGCTGGGTTTATTTTCCAAACTGAGGTGCTGGGTTTATTTTCCATACTTAGGTGCTGGGTTTATTTTCCAAACTGAGGTGCTGGGTTTATTTTCCATACTGAGGTGCTGGATTTATTGTCCATACTTTGGTGCTGGGTTTATTTTCCATACTTAGGTGCTGGGTTTATTTTCCATACTGAGGTGCTGGATTTATTGTCCATACTTTGGTGCTGGGTTTATTTTCCAAACTGAGGTGCTGGGTTTATTTTCCATACTGAGGTGCTGGATTTATCATCCATACTTTGGTGCTGGGTTTATTTTCCAAACTGAGGTGCTGGGTTTATTTTCCATACTGCGTACTGGATTTATTGTCCATACTTTGGCGCTGGGTTTATTTTCAATACTTTGGAACTGGATTTATGATCCATATTTTGGTGCTGGGATTATTTTCCATACTGAGGTGCTGGGTTTATTTTCCATACTGAGGTGCTGGGTTTATTTTCCAGTTGGAGGTGCTGGGTTTATTTTCTGTACTGAGGTGCTGGGTTTGTTTTCCATACTGCATACTGGAGTTATTGTCCATACTTTGGTACTGGGTTTACTTCAATACAAAATTGCTTGGTTTATTTTTCATGCTAAGATGCTGGCTAAGTTTTCCATACTGATAATTAATGGACATAGAATATACCAAAATCAAAATCAGAAATATGTACATCTAATCACATATATTCCGGTCTTATGTTCTTCCTTTACAAATACATTAGAATTACCGGAGATGAAGTGCTTGATTGCTTGATTGATCAAAACAGTTGGACAGAGGGTGACACAGCTACAGTTGTCCAGCAGTTACTGGACATAGTCAAATATCTACACAAAAAACGAGTACTGCATCTAGATATCAAGGTAAAATATCAGAATACAGAATGAGATGTTTTGTACAGACATCTAGATATCAAGTTAAAATATCAGAATACAGAATGAGATGTTTTGTACAGACATCTAGATATCAAGGTAAAATATCAGAATACAGAATGAGATGTTTTGTACAGGCATCTAGATATCAAGGTAAAATATCAGAATACAGAATGAGATGTTTTGTACAGACATCTGGATATCAAGGTAAAATATCAGAATACAGAATGAGATGTTTTGTACAGACATCTGGATATCAAGGTAAAATATCAGAATACAGAATGAGATGTTTTGTACAGACATCTAGATATCAAGGTAAAATATCAGAATACAGAATGAGATGTTTTGTACAGACATCTGGATATCAAGGTAAAATATCAGAATACAGAATGAGATGTTTTGTACAGACATCTGGATATCAAGGTAAAATATCAGAATACAGAATGAGATGTTTTGTACAGACATCTAGATATCAAGGTAAAATATCAGAATACAGAATGAATGTTTTGTACAGAAATCTGGATATCAAGGTAAAATATCAGAATACAGAATGAGATGTTTTGTACAGTTTTAGATATCAAGGTAAAATATCAGAATACAGAATGAGATGTTTTGTATCTGGATATCAAGGTAAAATATCAGAATACAGAATGAGATGTTTTATACAGACATCTAGATATCAAGGTAAAATATCAGAATACAGAATGAGATGTTTTATACAGACATCTAGATATCAAAGTAAAATATCAGAATACATACCTGTACAGTGAAACTTGTATATAAAGATCTCCTTAGGAACACAAGAAAACCAGTCTTTATAGGGAGGTGGTCTTTATATAGGGGTGGATTTGTACACAAATGGTACTATTGAGGACAGCAAAAAACCAGGTGTTCACTAAAGCAGGGTTTACTGTATATATATCTAGATAATGAGATAATACATCAGAATGCAGAAAGAGATATTTTGTATATACAACCAGATATCAAGGTAAAATATTAGAATACAAAGAGAAATCACCTATATATAAAATATCGATGAGATTATTGCATTTGTTGTTGACAGGTGTGATAAACTCACAAATTTTTATTTATCTACATAGAAAATATGATTTACCTTAGCTGCAGTTGAGTCTGAAATATTTGCATATATATATATATGTATTTTTTTTTTACTTTTTGCAGCCCTCAAATCTACATTTTAGCAGTCCAGATAGCGATGAGTTGAAATTAATTGACTTTGGCTTTTCAAGATTCCTCCGTCCAAATCTTGATACAAAGTTAAACTATGGAACACCAGGATTTACCTCTCCAGAACAGATAGCTAATGCACCACTTTCTCCGGCAACTGATGTTTGGAGCATTGGAACTCTGACCTATATATTGTAAGTTTTACCTGTAACTTGTGTGGGTGTATTGGAACTCTGACCTATATATTGTAAGTTTTACCTGTAACTTGTGTGGGTGTATTGGAACTCTGACCTATATATTGTAAGTTTTACCTGTAACTTGTGTGGGGGTTTTTGGAAATCTAACCTATATATTGTAAGTTTTACCTGTAATTTGTGGGGTGTATTGGAACTCTGACCTATATATTGTAAGTCTTACCTGTAACTTGTGTGGGGGTATTGGAACTCTGACCTATATCTTGTAAGTTTCACCTGTAACTTGTCTTGGGGTATTTGAAATCTGACCTATATATCGTAAGTTTTACCTGTATCTTTTGTGGGGTCCTGGAACTCTGTATTATGTACTGTAAGTTTTACCTGCAATTTGTGTGGGGGCATGGGAACTCTGACCTATGTATTATAAGTTTTACATGTAACTTGTGTGGGGTATTCTAACTCTAACCTACATATTGTAAGTTTTACCTGTAATTTGTGTGGGTAATTAAACTCTGACCTATATATTGTAAGTTTTACCTGTAACTTGTGGAGTGTATTGGGACTCTGACCTATATATTGTAAGTTTTACCTGTAACTTGTGTTGGGGTATTGGAACTCTGACCTATATATTGTTTTACCTGTAACTTGTGTGTGAGGTATTGGAACTCTGACCTGTATATTGTAAGTGAAGATCTACCTGTAACTAATTTTGATCTGAAATCTTAAAAGGGGAAGTAAATGTATATATCAATTTTATAAGAGAGAGAGAGAGAGAGAGAGAGAGAGATAGCCATCACATTTTTACTGCTGAAAGAATAAATAGTTTACAATAATAATTAGGACAGTAAGTTTGAAGTCAGTTGTTTCACATGTATATATTTGACCGGTTTTCTGTATCATTCCAGGCTGTCAGGATTGTCTCCCTTTGACAGACAGACAGATGCTGAGAAACTGACAAAGATATTGTCCTGTGATTGGCAGTTTGATGACGCTGCTTTTGATGGTGTATCTAAGGAAGCTAAAGACTTTATATCAAAGATACTTCTGAAGGAACCAAGGTTGGCTTTCTAGTCTTATATACATTTTTAGTTACTGTGTTATGTATATGAAAAATGTTTTTCTGTAACACAACATGCGCCTTAAATTTTTTAATGTCAAAATATTTTGTTGAGAGAATCATGTTTGCTATGTAACATTGGGTATTAATTTCACGATTTTCTCCCTTTTCTTTGTCAAAAAATTCATCAGAACTTTTGAAAGTTGTATTTTGGTGGTTTGCTTGCCCTGCTTTAATGGAACCATATAATTACATTAATACTCCGTCTACCATTGATATACCCTTTCTAATTCAATATTAATATTTTTTGTTTGCAGTGAAAGGTTGAGTGTGGAAGAATGCCTGAGTCATCCTTGGATTAAGAACTGCAGCAAAGGTCAAGGTCATCAAGTGAATCTAGACAGATTGAGAACATTCCAGTCTTCCCAGAGGCAACAGGTCTGTAATGAATATAAAGATATAACATATTACTTCCTTACTTTTGAATTATGTGTTATTTCATTCTGGCTCAGAAATCACAAATTTGTTTAAAACTTGAAATGAATACTGAATACCAAAATCTTAAATTGAAGATTAAAGTTCTTGCTTGTCAGTTCTGGTATTATTTGTATGTAACTGTATCAACAACACGTAAGTGAACTCAACTCATTTAATAGATCTGTAAAGTCTTGTCACAATAAAAATGCTGAAACAGGAAGAGGGTTTAAAAATGAGGAAATAAATACTAGACCTAGCAACACAGTTATTCCCCTTGAACATTAATCTAGTAGTTTAATTATGTTTTTCTTTTTTTTTCAGAGAAAAATGTCTGGAGTTAGAACAATGGCAAATTTGCACAGTTTAAACTGGATTCTTGCCAATCACATTGATACCAGCACATTGAAACAAGCTGTAAATGAAGCTGATGGTCAACTGATGTTTCCGGACTCTGTGCCATATGGAGAGTTCCTAGATCAGGAATCTTGGTATGAATGGCAGTCCAGGTACCGTATTATTTATATGATTTGTGAATTTTACGATGTCATCGCATTTTATTATCGCAAGTTTTGATACAAAATTTGCATACTGTGACATTTTTCACTATATTTGGACAGAATTTAGTATAGGTGACAGATCTAAAGACAATGTAATTGTAATGAAGACTGTCATATACTCTCTGTACAATAAATGATACTGGTGTCCACCTCATATTCCACATGTTCCAATCTACTGTTTTTTTTTTTTTTAAAGTTTTTGTAAACATTTTATCTTCTTTTTGTTTTGTCGACTTTTTGTTTCTGTCTACTTCTTATGTTGTCTACTTTGTTTTTGTCTACTCTTTTGTTTTTATCTCCTTTTTGTGTTGTCTACTTATAGTATTGTCTACTTATAATGTTGTCTACTTATGGTATTGTCTACTTATAGTATTGTCTACTTATAATGTTGTCTACTTATAGTATTGTCTACTTATAATGTTGTCTACTTATAGTATTGTCTACTTATTGTATTGTCTACTTATAATGTTGTCTACTTTTGGTACTGTCTACTTGTTGTATTGTCTACTTTTTTATTGTCTATTTTTTGTTTTATCTTCTTTCTGCATTGTTTACTTCTTGTATTGTCCACCTCTTGTTCTATCTACTTTTTGTTTTGTCTACTCATTTGTAGTGTCTACTTTTGGTCTATTTATAGTATTGTCTACTTTTTGTCTATTTATAGTATTGCCTACTTTTTATTTTGTTTCATATTTGTAGTGTCTACTTTTTCTCTACATATAGTATTGTCTACTTTTGGTCTATTTATAGCATTGCCTACTTTTGGTCTATTTATAGTATTGTCTACTTTTGGTCTATTTATAGCATTGCCTACTTTTTATTTTGTTTCATATTTGTAGTGTCTACTTTTTCTCTACATATAGTATTGTCTACTTTTTGTTTTGTCTGCTCTTTGTTTTTATCTCTTTTTTTGTTGTCTACTTTTGCATTGTCTACTGTTTGTTTTGTCTGCTATCTATCAAGTCTATTTTTTACACTCGTTTTAGGTTTTACTATGGTTTAGATACAGATGTAGATTCTGAGTCTGACACAGAGTCTGTATGTGGAAACCCAAGTCTTAAGAAAGAGAGGGAGTGGCTGAGAGTGGCAGAGGAGTTTAAACAAAAAAGTCAGAAGCCACAAGACTTCTTCCCTAAAGATGAAGAAGAAGAACATGGTAAACTGTCATGACTAAATAAATACAGTAAAACTTGCATTAGTGATCACCTGTGTATAAAGACCACCTGGTCACAAAGATCGTTTTCTGCTGCCCCCAATAGTACCATTTATGCACAAATCAACCTCCATATAAAGACCACCTCGCTATAAAAACTGGTTTTGTTGTGTCTGTATAAAGGTCTTTATATACAAGTTTCACTGTACTACTGGTTCCTAGAAACCTTGGCTATTGCTATCAACAGCACTTTCAATAGATTTTGGAGTAGGCGACTAGTGATAAAAAATATCCAGCGAAATTGTGTCAGTGAAATTATTGACACCAATATTTCATGGATCAGGTTTAGTGTTGGTCAGATCATTTATCCTCTTTGTAGGGAAAAATAGCCAAATGTGTATTGTGGTTAAGCAATTTTTCAGTGAAAATTTATAAAAATACTGTTAATATTGTTTTTTTCATTCTGTAAACATTGATATCAATCCCAGAAAATAATGTTTGGTAATTCATTTGCTCATTTAAAACTTGATTGTCCATGGCACTGTGGATCAATCTTTTTAATAGAACTGAGAGTAGCTCAGTACTTCCAGAGCTTTTCATAGAAATAGCCGGCAGAATTTGTCAGCTGTCAGCTTCTCTTGAAAGACCTGTATCGTGATCTTCTGCCATGTTCCTGAGTACACAGAAGGGCCAAATATAGCACTAATATATGATATGGCTTTATTCAGATTACAACTTTGACGTTCTCATTTTGATTGAAGTTTACATTATATTAGAGAATGTCCTTTAACATGTACAGTAATACCTGACTTATCCACCACCTGTATATAAAGACCACCAGGTCACCTGTCCCCAATAGTACTATTTGTGTACAAATCAACCTCTATATAAAAACCACCTCCCTATAAAGACCTTTTTTATTGTTTATATCTACATTATCTATACTGAGCTGCACAATCTGTTTAAGTATCATCTACATTATCTGGATTCATGTAAATATATTTGATATTATCTAGATACAGCATCAACAACTGATTATCTATATTATATCATGTCAACAGCTCAACAATGTTCATTTCTGTTATTTTAGATAACCCAGAGTTCACCATCAAACTCCATGATGTAGCTTTTCAAGTCGGAGATGACATCACTCTGTCTTGTCATGTGATCAGTTCAAGTGCTCTAAACGTATCCTGGTACAGAAATGAGGAACTGATCAGTGACGGGAATCGTGTTCATACCTCGTTCTCTGACGATGGCATTGCGACAGTGACAGTTACATCGGCTAAACCTTATGATGATGGCATTTACAAGTGTGTGGCTAGAAATCAGACGGGAAAATCTGTTACCTGGAGTAGAGTCTCCCTAGGAGGTATGATTATATAGCAAACTTACAACAGTGCCATCGACCCCTGCAGCTGAATTTGGACCCACCTATTTTAAAGAATGGTAAAGTCCACTGGCAGAATTCAGGAGTGTCCAATTTAGAATCCAAATTTTACAGTAATTCAATATGAATTATTATTAACATGGTCATTCCTGATTTATTACAGTAGACCATTCTTTTTATTGATTTGGGTGAGTCTAAATTTGACTAAAGGGATGGGTGACTTAATGTTGAGAAATATCAGGTATTTAGGAATGTCACCTTGCCTTCAGTATTTTAACTTAACTTCAGTTTTCATCACCTTTATGCCCTCAAGATGGAAAATACATAACAGTAATTTTGTACCTCTAATTTTAATCAAATTTGAAAGGATGCTTTTTTCCCCATGAAAGATAGGATTAAGATGATTATGTTTAACACTCAACAATATCTGTCAGAGTTATGGGACTTTGTATATGACTTAGCTACCATATTGTTTCTCCAAATCCCCATAAGATAATATAAACTGTGAAATTTATCAGATGTTATATACCATGAAACCAATCAGATATTATAAATTATATTATAAACCATGTGATCTACCAGAGATTATAATCCATGCAATCTAAGATATTATAAACCATGAGATCTATCAGATATTATAAACAATGAGATCTATCAGATCTTATAAACCATGAGATCTATCAGATCTTATAAACCATGAGATCTATCAGATCTTATAAACCATGAGACTTATAAGATACTATAAACTATGAGATCTATCAGATGTTATAACATGTGTATAGAGCATGAGATCTATCAGTTATTATAAACCATTAGATCGATACAGTATTATAAACCATGAGGTACTACATGAGATCTATCAGATAATATAAACCATGAGTTCTTTCAGATGTTATAACATGTGTTTATAGCATGAGATCTATAAGATATTATAAACCATTAGATCCATACAATATTATAAACATGAGATCTATCAGATGTTATCAACCATGAGGTACTACGCCATGAGATCTATCAGATATTATAAACCATTAGATCCATACAACATTATAAACCATGAGATCTATCAGATGTTATCAACCATGAGAGCTGTAAGGTATGATATCATGTATATTACAGATGTCCCAACTCAGCCTGGCAGACCAGTGGTCACACAGATTTCATCATTTGATGCTTTACTTGTGTGGGAACAGCCAGACTCTGACGGCAACTCTGACATCATCAGCTACCGAGTAGACTACAGAAAAACAGGTAAAATGAGGCACAAAAAGGGGAAAAGCAAAAACAGTTTTGCTAAATAACCCCACAAAACACAGACAACTGAATATTAATTAAATTATATGTTCAAAGCTTTCAAGTTTTTGTTCTCATCGTGGAACCAGAATTGACCTTTTAATAACATATAAAAATATATTACAATTGAAAGTAAAATTTTACAGGTGTGCAATTTGTGATTTTCTGTTTTTAAATTTTTGAGTATAACGACAAATAACATAAATATAGAACTAATTATGATAACTGTTCTTTTCTCTAGTAATTATGATAACTCTTCTTTTCTGTAGTAATTATGATAACTCTTCTTTTCTCTAGTAATTATGATAACTCTTCTTTTCTGTAGTAATTATGATAACTGTTCTTTTCTCTAGTAATTATGATAACTCTTCTTTTCTGTAGTAATTATGATAACTCTTCTTTTCTCTAGTAATTATGATAACTCTTCTTTTCTCTAGTAATTACGATAATTCTTCTTTTCTCAGGTAATTATGATAACTCTTCTTTTCTCTAGTAATTATGATAATTCTTCTTTTCTCAGGTAATTATGATAACTCTTCTTTTCTCTCGTACACTAAAGGTTCTACACAATGGATAGTCGGAGCTCGGACAATTGATGACTGCGCACTGGTGACTGGTCTGGAGCCTGACACATGTTACAGATTCCGTGTCTGTTGTACAAACAAGTTTGCAACAAGTTCCTATAGCGTTGCTACCATGGAAACAAGAACTAAAACCAGAGGTAAACACCAATCACCATTTTTAGTACAATGATGTCAAGTTTACTGTTTCAGTGTAATCTTTACATATATAGTACAGTAAACTCTGTTCTGAGAGACTTGTCTGACATCAGAATGTGCTCCATAGTTACAGGTGTTCCCCGATATATGGATCTATTTATAGAATTATTGATTGAGTGATTTTCTGAATGTAATCAAGACATGTGATCCTACTTATCTGTGATCTCACAAGACATGTGATCCTACTTATCTGTGATCTCACAAAACATGTGATCCTACTTATCTGTGATCTCACAAGACATGTGATCCTATTTTATCTGTGATCTCACAAGACATGTGATCCTATTTTATCTGTGATCTCACAAGACATGTGATCCTACTTATCTGTGATCTCACAAGACAGGTGATCCTATTTTATCTGTGATCTCACAAGACATGTGATCCTATTTTATCTGTAATCTCACAAGACATGTGATCCTACTTATCTGTGATCTCACAAGACATGTGATCCTACTTATCTGTGATCTCACAAGACATGTGATCCTACTTATCTGTGGTCTCACAAGACATGTGATCCTACTTATCTGTGATCTCATAAGACAGATGGCCCTTTATGGCATGGATCTCACAAGACTACTGGTCCTGTATGACAGTGGTCTCACAAGACTACTGGTCCTGTATGACAGTGGTCTCACTACACTACTGATCCTGTATGACAGTGGTCTCACAAGACTACTGGTCCTGTATGACAGTGGTCTGACAAGACAAGTGGTCCTGTATGACAGTGGTCTGACAAGACAAGTGGTCCTGTATGACAGTGGTCTCACAAGACAAGTGGTCCTGTATGACAGTGGTCTGACAAGACAAGTGGTCCTGTATGACAGTGGTCTGACAAGACAAGTGGTCCTGTATGACAGTGGTCTGACAAGACAAGTGGTCCTGTATGACTGTGGTATGACAAGACAAGTGGTCCTGTATGACGGTGGTCTGACAAGACTAATGGTCCTGTATGACAGTGGTCTCACAAGACAAGTGGTCCTGTATGACAGTGGTCTCACAAGACAAGTGGTCCTGTATGACAGTGGTCTGACAAGACAAGTGGTCCTGTATGACGGTGGTCTCACAAGACTAATGGTCCTGTATGACAGTGGTCTGACAAGACAAGTGGTCCTGTATGACAGTGGTCTGACAAGACAAGTGGTCCTGTATGACAGTGGTCTGACAAGACAAGTGGTCCTGTATGACAGTGGTCTGACAAGACAAGTGGTCCTGTATGACAGTGGTCTGACAAGACAAGTGGTCCTGTATGACAGTGGTCTGACAAGACAAGTGGTCCTGTATGACGGTGGTCTCACAAGACTAATGGTCCTGTATGACAGTTGTCTGACAAGACAAGTGGTCCTGTATGACAGTGGTCTGACAAGACAAGTGGTCCTGTATGACAGTGGTCTGACAAGACTAATGGTCCTGTATGACAGTGGTCTGACAAGACAAGTAGTCCTGTATGACAGACATTTTGCAAACATTCATTCACACATATATATGAACTACACAAAGTCATATATACAAATCCATTATAGACTTTGACTAATATGAATATAGTACTTTTTTTTAGTAATTTAAAATTCATTGTGAGCTTACACTGAATCCTATGATATTTATACAGTCAAAATATTACTTCCATGGTAATTATCTTGTATAAAATAAGAAATAAATTCTACAAATTTTTCTTTTTAATTGCAATAGGTTCTGCTGATTTAGAGATAAGCAACTTCACTGCTTTGCTGTTGTCACAGCAACATGAGATGTTATCAGCACAAACAGTAAACAAAGATGACATCAAAAGGGAGATAACTTTACAGGAAAGTGCTATTGAGAATAATTACACACTCTCTGACACATTAGCAAGGTAAGTGTTGTTTCAATGTATTACATTGATTATCCAGATTATGATTTGTCCTGTGACTGACATACTTATATCTTATACATGTAACTGATATCAGAATTTACTTGTTTCTTATCAATCAGGAGATTATTATGTTAGTTTGGCAATGTGAGTTTATAGACGTTTACAAGCAGTTTACATCCCCATGAAATACCCCCCCCCCAAAAAAAAAAACCCCAAAAAACCCAGATATTTGAATCTCAGAATACTCAGAAACCACACCTTTGTAGTCTTTGTTTTTGGGAGATCATCTATCCTTCAGTTATATATTTGGGTTTTTTCATTAGTCAGAATTATCTCCGATGTCAGCAGGTATTGATTGTGACATCATGCCTTTACGTGGAAAAACAATGTCAGTTTCACACAAACATATGACGTCACAATTGATAACTTTTCTCATTTTACGCACAAACAAATGACATCGCAATCGATACGAGGGGTTGTAACTCTGGATAATGAAAATCAATAATATATGTATATAAATATATATATATATATATATATATATATATATATATATATATATATATATATATATATAAATACATATATATGCAAACAATTTTTGGATTGTAATTTAAAATTAAATATTCCTTTTATTAGATCAGAATTGTTTTTTTAACAAAGAGTCATTTTTCCTAAAGACTTTTTTCAAACGTGCATTCTCATGATATTTAAATTCCTATAACAAAGCATTTATGTATAACAAAATATTGAGATGAATGAAGAAGGCTTTACAGGTACGTTGAGTGGGTCAAATCAAATGGTCAACCATCCAGGTGCTGACCGCACTCACAGTTACTTAACATCAGATCATGAATATAAATACTAACTGTCCAGTCACTAAAGCTAGGTAATGGACCAGACAGTTAACCCTGTCACCCCTAAATATCTAGATGGTATGCTCTTTTCTTTTGTTTAGACCAGTCTAGTATGACCTATAGGGTTGAAAGGGTTACACTGCCTATATTCATGACTGTCACAATAACATTGTAACTCTGAACTTATTTTTTTCAGAGGAAAATTCTCCAGTTTGGTTTTAACAAGAAGCAAGTCATCTGAGGCAGTATATATTACCAAGGTTGTGCCCTATACTGAGGCTGAGAAAAATACAGTGTTGAGGGAATTTGAAATCCTGAGAAAGTTATCTCACGAGAGTCTGTTGAGACTTCAAGATGGCTGTTTACACAAAGATGTTTTATATCTTGTGATGGAGTACTTCACTGGTGTCAATGTGCTGGAACATTTCTCATTCAAAACCAAATATTCAGAAGACATGGTGGCCATCGTCATCAGACAAGTGCTGGACGGCGTTCATTATTTACATCAGAGAGGATTTGTACATCTGAATCTACAACCAGATAGTGTTGTCATGGTAACTAGGAGAAGACTAAACATAAGGATCACTGGTTTTAAACTGGCCAGACAAGTGACCAAGGAAGGAGAAGTGGTACCAGTTGAGGGAAATCCTGAATTTATGGGTATGCATACTTTTGCTTGAGCCAAGGGAGGGAAATCCTGAGTTAATCGATGTATAATTCTGTCAAGGGAGGATAATTGATATAGTTAATTCTGTTGAAACCAAGGGAAATGAATGCAAAATTTACTCAACAACCCCTGAAAACAATGGACTCTTATCTAAATCTATGACTTAGACCAGTTCACATGTGTCTTTAGGGGTTAATGGGTATGTTAAATTTTACCAGGGTGCAGTCAGGATCTGTTTGACTAGTACCTTGGGGGCAAAATGATGTGTATACAACATGTGTCAATGGACAGCTATTTACGATGAACTGACTATAAGTATGTCGTCATGTGATTAAACATGGTGGATATTCTCCATTGACCACATGCGCACCAACCAAAACTACATTGTAGGAAGATAAAAGTAGTCTGACATTTAAACAAAGTTTGAAAGATGATATAAATTGCAGTTGAAGGTTTATTTTCAGACATTGTTAATTTTTTTTTTGCATGAAGCTAGTAGGACATATTGCAGGTTTTGAATTATGAAAATTCACGAATTTAGACTGCGTGATATGTGTGTATGAATTTTTAGTAACCGTAAACAAAGTATATAGGGTTAACTGTGTAATTTAAATAATTTACCTGATCCAATATCTTTTTAACTTCAGCTCCAGAAGTTGTGGCTCAAGAGAAGACTTCATACCCAGCAGATATCTGGACAGTTGGTGTATTGACCTTCATACTGTGAGTAACTCAGAGGTCATGGTATCTGATTGATATTTGTAGGCAGGACTGTAAACATGATGTGACAATATGAGTAAATATGATGTAAAATAGAGAGTTGTCATCGACGTATAGTTATAACAAAATATCCAAAAATGAAAGTAAATCTATTATACAGTGATATAGTACTAGCACATCATTCAAAAATGACTTTCATCTAACTTGTATTTGAAGTCAGAATTCTCAGTTTTAAACTCAACAACCTTTATAATGTCTATCACTTTGCTTTAATACCTTTCCATTGACTACCAAAAGTGCTTTTACATTTCATTCTTTGTATACAACAAATTATTTTTCTTGCAGTCTCAGTGGAGAATCACCGTTTGTTGGCATCACTCCAGAGGTGACCTTTGCTAACATTGCTTACAATCGCTATAATGCTTTAGCAATGTACGAAAACATCACAAAAGATGCCCTGAAGTTTGTCTTCAGAATTCTGAAGAGAATCGCCAGGTATGTTTTTGAATTATTGGTCCAATAAATTACTTTTCATGTCATAGCCAGATCATTTCTATAAGTTTCTTGATGATTTGACCTCTAAAAATATATCAAAGGTTACGTAGAACTGATTGTTAACATATACATGCATGTGTACAGATCTTTTGTAAGCATAAATTGTGGTCTGTGTCAATACTATAGTAAAATCCATATAACCTGGCGGGGTGGAGGTCTTGTGAACCCTATCTTGACCCGGACAAGTTTAAATTTTAGGTAATAAGGCATAACATTAAAATTACACTGACTAGAGTAATCTTTCCTACTTGTCAGCATAAATAAGAGAGTATCAAATGTGGAATAAACCATTTTTCCCGTGCAGATTGTCATAACTGAAAAATGAGTGGAATCTTCTGTG
This sequence comes from Atrina japonica, assembly GCA_030159075.1. Classification (NCBI taxonomy): domain Eukaryota; kingdom Metazoa; phylum Mollusca; class Bivalvia; order Pterioida; family Pinnidae; genus Atrina; species Atrina japonica. The sequence goes on along the minus strand of BROG01000771.1, from coordinate 53,391 downwards.
TGATAATCAAAAGGTTACTCTGCGCCGTCATCTTATGTGAAATGGACAATACTACTTTGGTCTTCATTCTGTGATACAATCATGTAAATTCAAAACCAAAAAATGAAATATAATTGAAATAATTTTTCTAGATTTATTCTATTTCTCTATATTGGGAGATCATTTCAAACAATGCCATAAACAAGGTGTTACACATAAAATGCATGGGCATACATTGTTAAACATATACAAGACATGTACACCTTTTAGCATTTTGGACATGTGTATCATTGTAATTACTTTATGCATTTTTATCACTTTTATTTTGCCCTCCCTGATCAAGGAACAGCTAGACAGTTTGTGTATACCTGTCAACATTTTTATGTAAATGCTCTGGCAAGAGAAATCAATCAAACATTTCATCTACTGATTCTGGACTCTATAAGAGCATGGAAAAGTTACCAAAGACACACACGTACAAATACAGACACAAAAGGTGTGAGGATCCATACTATACACAATTAATACTACAATAAAAAAATCTTGACCTGAAACTTTGTTTCCGTCTCATGACATTTCTTACGGGATCTTACTAGTATGTCTATTATTTACTTTATAGGAATCGTGTGACTGCAGAAGAATGCTTAGACGACAAATGGATCCAAGGTTCAGACATTATGGTCAAAGCAAGGAAAACTGCCATTTTTTCTACTGCCAAATTACGTGTATATGTTGACAGGAGGTTTAGGGAAGCTAGAAAATACAGCTCTGTTGATCTAAGAACATTACAACAAAGATTTCATATAAAACATGAAGCTCCTAGACAACCTGTTGTCAAGTCTGAACCAGAGGTTAAAGTTCAGGAAGCTCCGGAAAAACTAGAATCACAGGTTAGTGAATATCACACATTTCTATATGTCACATGTCCGTAGGAAATATCTAGCAGTTGAGCATTCAACATGCTTAGACAAGGTCCCAAATTTGATTCCAATTAAAGGGTACCTAAGAAGTGACTCGTCCTTTGTGAAACGCTAGGCATATGAAGTGTAACTCTTACAGACTAACTCTGTAAGGCTTAAAATGTTAGAGAGTCTTCACTGTACTGTTATCATTTCATAGCACAGTTCAGCATTTCTACCATTCCACTTGTTGCTGATCACATTTCTGTACCTCATCTTATCCTTGTGGAAGAGCTCGTATACTCGGTGAAAGATTTTGTATACAAGGTGAAAGACTTCGTAGACTTAGTGAAAGACTTTGTATACATGGTGATAGACTTCGTAAACTCGGTGAAAGATTTTGTATACATGGTGAAAGACTTCGTATACATGATGAAAGACTTCGTAGACTTAGTGAAAGACTTTGTATACATGGTGAAAGACTTTGTAGACTTGGTGAAAGATTTTGTATACATGGTGAAAGACTTCGTAGACTTAGTGAAAGACTTTGTATACATGCTGAAAGACTTCGTAGACTTGGTGAAAGAGTTTGTAGACTTGGTGAAAGACTTTGTAGACTTGATGAAAGAGTTTGTATACATGGTGAAAGTCTTTGTAGACTTGATAAAAGAGTTTGTAGACTTGGTGAAAGACTTTGTAGACTTGATGAAAGAGTTTGTAGACTTGGTGAAAGACTTCGTAGACTTGGTGAAAGAGTTTGTAGACTTGGTGAAAGACTTCGTAGACTTGGTGAAAGAGTTTGTAGACTTTGTGAAAGACTTCGTAGACTTGGTGAAAGACTTCGTAGACTTGGTGAAAGACTTCGTAGACTTGATGAAAGACATTGTATACTTGATGAAAGACTTTGTAGACTTGGTGAAAGAGTTTGTAGACTTGGTGAAAGAGTTTGTAGACTTGATGAAAGACTTCGTAGACTTGGTGAAAGAGTTAGTGAAATACCTCATACACTTAGTGAATGACTTTTTAGACTTGGTGAAAGTTTTGCCATTTTTTCTATTTTGGTTATCAACATAATATAAGTTTCTTTATACAAAAATATGAAAATGATAACTAGTTGTTCAGACAAAAAGATAAGTAATAGAAGTGTTGAAAATTGCACTTTTTATTGAGGTTATATAATACCAATATACTGGTGATTCAGAGTTTTACAAAATACATTTAAACAAAAACAAATTCCTATTTTAGCAGAAATGTGATGCTGAATTACTTGGCAAAAAACCTGAAACAGAGGTGGAGAAAGAGGAAACCACACCTCTTCCAAAAGAGGAAAAAGAAGTCAAGGAAGATGGTATCATTAAAAGTGAATCAGTAGAAGATATTGCAGAAAATCTGGTTTCTCAAGCCTTAGATGATGCCCTCCAGTCTACAGATTTGACTAAAGAAGAGTAAAATCGGTACATTACTCAATATCATTTGTCCTATTTTCTACTTAGCAATGTTGTCTGATTCTTTGAAGGGCATGTGTGGCCGTGTGGTTAGAGCAACGCACCATGAAGTTTCTTACTTCTGGTCCCTGCAGGTTCGAGCCCTGCTGGAACCTAAACTGATTTTTGTGAGTAAATTTGCCATTTTACTCGCAGAAGGCCAGTGGTCTGTTCCTGCATACATTTGTAACCAGGTACTCTCCTCTACCATTTCAAATTGGCCGCCATCATACAACTAAAAAATTGTTGAGTGTGGTGTTACACCATTCAGAATTCAAAACATTCTTAGTGTTTGACAAAACGAACGGTCTGTATGTCAGGAGAGCTAAAATACGTCAATTGCAAAATGCTCTTTTTATCGGGATTTTACTTGAATCAAATCTTGGTTTTATTTTCTATAAATTTTCCTGGTTCAATGATATGTCACAGTTGTATGATAAAGTCTTGTCTGATACAGGCAAATAAATACGGCTTTAGAATATTGTCACAAGAAACTGAGAAATGACTGTAATAGTTGTCTTAACTTTTTACTACAATGTGCATTCTATTTGCTGCAGGTATCGAGTCGAAGACCTATTTGTGAATCAGTCATCACCAAAATGTTTCTGTGAAAAGGACACAAGAAAATAAACAACATTTATAACTACAATGGAGTTACATATTTGAAGATCAGCAAAGAACCAGTGTACAACTTGGTATTGTTATACAACTACAGTGTACTTGTACAACTCAGGCATACTTGTACAACTCAGGCATACTTGTACAACTCAGGCATACTTGTACAACTCAGGCATACTTGTACAACTCAAGCATACTTGTACAACTACAGTGTACTTAGACAGAATTTGAGAAATATGGACTTTTTAATGTCCTTTAACTTCAACAGTCATTGATCAGTGCAAGATTTTCGGATCTTTGACATTATTCAACGTTTTGGATAAAATGACATTTCTTTTTAAATTTTAAAACAAATTTGGTAATTCAATATGGGGTAAATGTATGGCTGCTCCGTAAGTTAGCCAGAGTATGTGTACTTCAGTTGTATTACAATATTTTCACAGGATTGAGAGACATCATATATAAGCTGAATAAAACAAATAAACTTTATGCAAATATGGATCACTAAGCTGGTTATGTATATCGGAAGGACTTTTTTTACACAGTCGCTCTATACACTAGAAACATATTTTGCCACCTTTGTTTGATAAAGTCAAGTTAACCTTGATTTGTTAATTATGTCTGTTAATGAGTTAATTGGTTGTGTATAGAATTTGAAGTGTGTTGTGTCATTAACATATTTATAATCTGACTTTGTAATCGTTGAAGTGGAAGCTTGTGATGTACACAATATTATCATGTCCCTTGGTAACTAACTATAAGCTCCATAATGAACTATGTGGGCCTGAAAACACGAAGTAGTATGTTTTATTGAAAAAATAACTGTTACTTAATTATTAAATAATTTATGACAATAAGACATATTCTAATGGTCCATGCATTCAAAGTTATAGTTAAACGTGTCAGTTAATAATCAGTTAATTATAATTATTCATATTTGTTTTATAGTGTTGTTTAAGATATTTATATAAAACAACATTGATGGTGCAATACTAATTTCTGAGCAATACATATGCTTTAGGACATGATTTTACTATCTATTTTTATGCGACACTGAGAGAGGTTTGTTTATTCTGAATGTCTTGGATACAGACGACAATGTGATGCCAGAATTTCGAGAAATTGAATTTCTGAAGGACGGCCATGCCAGATAGATAACTTATTGTTATAATTACAAAAAAATATATATTACCAATCAAATGTGAAACATTTTACGGTATTTGTGAGTAAAATGTTTTGGAATCCATAAGTGGCATTTTCTCTCAGTTCTTGTATGTTTATTGCATGTATTAATGGTTTGCATATGTACTAAACTACATCAGTTGCTTCTAAGATCCTAGTGGACATGTTTGATTTGTGATGAATTATGTTTATTCAAAGTGGCACCTTCCTTTTGTGTGTGCAATATTTTGTTTATACATTTCTGTAGTACTGTTATTGATATAATTATCATATAAATGTTCAATTCTGAAATATTGTTGTTGATTGCTCGATATAAGATATATAGATAAATAGTTCTTCATGTGTATCCCTTAGAGGAGTCTACTTTAATCAGCATATACATAGACTGAATACCTGTCATATTTTTAAATAGAAAAATATATAAACGCATGAAAAATAGAAAGAGACGGTTTTCGAAGTATGCTGAAAAAGGTAATATTGAATTTTTCGTGAGGACGAACTCACAGTGACAACATTGTTTGTGTAATGAGTATTGTTAATGTTTGTGATATCATTTACTTGTTAGTGTGTAAATTTAATATTTTAGTTTTGAGAAATAGTAATATATTACACAATACATGTCTGCTAATTTATTTCAGATCAGTATAGGTGAAATCTATTTAATATCATTTGTTTCCTCATAGAGAATTAAAGTTTCCTGAGAACGCATTTGTTTTTGTTTTATATATGTATGATAACAAAATTTATTTGGCTCATTGCCAATTATGCACCTCTATATATTTTCTCCACACTGGTGGTGGTTATACTTGCTTAAACAAGTGGTACTCTTGTCAGTCACCACCATGTGGCAGTTAGAGATGCCTTGTGTCTATTCTTCTCGATTGATCTTTATTTCCAATATCTAGTAAAGTGCCACTACACTTTCGCAGCCTGGTGAATTGAATAACCAAGGACATTTAACCTCCATCTGGACACATGGGAAAGAGTCAAAATGGACAGGAGATGAAAATTCGCCACTGAAAATCTAGCTCCATTTTTTGAAGCGCATTACCAACTGAGCTGTACTTTCCGCTATTTTTCTCTGTACTCAAGAACTTATCTAATCAGATATATGGTAGTATTTAACTATTAATTGTGGAGGACAGGAAATTTCCGTTATATCTGAAAAAGATCACCAATCTAGCAGAAAATGCCATATTCTCTTCACTTGGGTGTTGTCATGTTGTAGATTTTGTATTTGCACCCAGCCAGTAAATTCAAAATTTACAACATGATAGTGTCCTTGTTTAGAGCAATGGTGTCACGACCATCTTCTCTGTTTTAACCTACATGTTCATTGTTGGCTACAACACGCTATACGCTTTCAGTAATCAATACAAAAGTTTGACAAAATTTCAAGGTCTGAAGCCAAATGTTAAAATCAAAATCACCTACATAAACAGAATATAAGGTTTTTTTTATCAAATTTTAGATATTTTCGACACCTCAAGAACCATTGGATCAATTTTAGCCAGTATGAAGTATTCCAATGTGAAGCCGCAGACCGTTTGTGAATGAAAAGGGGTTAAGACCAGTAGGGGTGCAAAAAAGGATAAAAACTTTGTACATTTTTTAAAATCATCTCATGAACCAATGATCACATGCCTTTCAAATTTTGTATGTACGATTGGTTAAATTGACATCCACCAAGTTTGCGAATAGAAATTCTTATCTGTACATAACAGACACTAGGTGGCGCTTCAAATGACAGGATATAGTTTTTTTTTATAGAATCTAAATGATCTATTAACTCCAAACTGATTGACTTGTTAGGTCATAGTGGCCTATTGAGGTAGTCTTTTGTCTTTCGTCGTCCGTCATGCGTTGTTAACATTTACACATTTTCAACTTCTTCTCAAGAAACAGTGGGTCAGTTTTAATCAAACTTGGCATACAGCATCCCCATGTGAAGCCACATAAAGTTTGCAAATGAAAAAGGGCTAGGACATATAGGGGCCAAAACGAACTAAACTTTTTGTATACAAAAATATGCGAGAAAGCATTATCTAAGGTTTTTTTGACAAGAATTACCTGTCCTATTCTACAAAGATGGATTACTTTTCTCCCACCTGCTGATGATACAATTGGGTATGATATATTTACATTCATTCTTTGATATTTACATACCGACTGCAATTCCCTTCATTGCAAGTATATAGAGCGATATATTGTATATTCTGTAAATGCAGTCGCGTGCCCCAGTATTAACCGCTTTACTTTTTAGCGTAAGAATAAATGAACGAATCAATAAAGAATAGAATATCACATGTTTATTTCTTATATATTTAATCTTAAAAGCCATACATTAGGCTTACCATAAAACAAATAAAAATCACAGAAAGAAACCGGAAACACGAGACTACATCTGTAGCACATTGTACAGCCTACAGGCCCATATCGCGATATATCTAGGTCATGTTATGATGTTATCACCAGAAGGCAGAACCACAAACCACAGTCTGGCACAGAAATGAAAGTTCGCTTCGTGGTTACAACAAAAAAGAGAGTTAGGTCTAGTGCAACTTTGTCAAGCATCTCTTGATAAACAAGTCGATTTGTTTGCCTTCACTGAATATTTATATCAGAAACAATTCGTCACCCGCATCGTGTGAAATCAGGTCGTGTGAAATAGTCCTGCTTACGTAGATTACGTACCAATCAGTCATCATGGTTCCCAGATGATTGGTAAAAAAATGCCAAATAAACTAAATGTACTACCACAAAGCCAATTACATAGAATGAATTTTGTAACCAACTGACTTCAGATTAACACAAAATGATAATATATATAAATATAAGGATCGTTTTTGAGTTTTTGGAATGCATCGAGTATAAATGCAATGGATTATGGAAAAAAAACTCAATGTGCAGCACTTCGTCCTTAAGTGTTTTGCCCATGTATAGCATTAAGAATTGGTCAATCAATATATGTTCAATTGATCGTTGTCAATCTATATTTTACAATCGATCTTCCGACGATTTTATGGGTTAAAATGAAAAAAATACATTCGATTTATTTCAAGTGACCTAACCGCTAATTAGCCGAACACACATACGTATTAGTCTGTTGTTGATGGCGGTTGCCATGGGCGACGCAATTAATGCGCTTGTGTTGTTTGTTTATTGTTGTTTAACGTCCCACTCAAGAATTTTGATTTGATTTGATTTTTTGTTTTACGCCATACTCAACAATCTTTCAGTCATATGATGGCGTACAGTTTTTATTGGTGGAGGAGAAATCCCGGTTACCCGGGTAAAGACCACCGACCTTCCGCAAGAAAACTGGCAAACTTCCCCACTCAAGAATATTTCTCTTATATGGAGACGTCACCAAATGCCGGTGAAGGGCTTCAAATTTTGGCCTATGCTCGGCACTTACGGCCATTGAGCAGTGAGGGTTCTTTAATGTGCCGACATCTACTGTGACACGTGACCACGGTTTCTATTGTCTCATCCGACAGACAGGAAACTAACCTGCCGTCGGCTGGACTCCAAATCACGACCTCACGATCCAGAGTCGATCGTGCTACCGACTGAGCCAGGCCGGCTCAGAAAATAGAAGTTAAGATAACCGAAAACACCGTCAAGACGATTGACGACGCGGACAATTTTTTAGTCTACAACGACCTTTGGAAAATAAAGCGGCGTAACATGGCCTATCAGGGGATACAGAACAACAACATATACATCTTGGTAATCGGTTTTGTATTCACTTGGATTTCGAAATTTTGGAAACGACCTAGCCCTTTTACCGGGCCGGATTGCAAGATAGATTGGAATATATGTTGACGTTTAATGGTGCTAAAAACGCCGTTTCTAAGGCGGTGAGCGACGACGACAAAACCGCCGGTTATACGTGAATAACATAGCTTTGAAATTTGAAAATATTACCGACGCCAAGCTCGCCCGAAGCATCAGGCAGAGATACGGGAGAGAACACGTCTATTACTTCAATCAGATATTGCGATATCGCAAGACGACGATGAATAAATCGGACGTCGTGTTGAATTATCAAATCAAAACCCCCGCGAGGTCGTTGAGCGGTGTCTTGTTTCTGTTCAAAGACATTTCGAATAACGACACCGAAGAATTTTATAATCCGCGAATAACCAAAATCGAAACCACCATCGAAGGGCAACCGAATCAACTGTTCTCGCAGGCAATGCGCTCCCATCAGCAATTCGAAGAAATTAAGAAATTATTTTTGGGAGGATCGAATCGCGAAAAACAGACCGATTCCGTGGTTAAGGAACTCATGTTGACGGAAATGAGTTTGGGAAGGTATCTCACAGGTCGTTACGGCCTGTGGTTAGATTTACGAGCGACGCCGGAAAATTATCTCCACGGTACGGGTCGCAAACTTCAAAACATCAGCGAAGGCACTTCCGTTCGAATAGAGAGAAACCCCCCAAAATATACCGACCCCTTGGACGTTTACATTTTCGTCATTAAAGACGGACAGATTAACATGTCGGACGGCCGTTTCGTAAACGTAATGTCATAAAAAAGTTTGGGTCATTAAAAAAATGTTTATCAAAAAACCTCATTGCCCCATGATAGTGGGCGCCACCGGTTGCGGCAGGACGGAGTTTGCGCTCGATTTGCTGGAAACTGAATACAAGGAATTTCTTCGAGCACATCGTCATATTATGTCCTTTCCATAAAATTTAATCTGACGTACAAATCTAGAAAATTGATAGGCGAGGACATAAGACATCCCAAAGACGAGACCGTCGTCATCGTCAACCCCATCTCTAAAACGGGAGAAGAGAAGTTACAAGAAACGCTGCGATACTTTTACGAAAAATACAAAGGGACGTCCACGTTGTACATCATAGACGATTGTTCGGCCACGAAACAGATGAAAAAGAAGGCGAACGCCTTGTCCATGTTGGCGTTTAGCGGTAGGCATGCCAATGAAAGCGTGTGGGTGTTGACTCAGAAATATAAATATGTATGTAAAGATTTTCACAAGCAGGTGAAATGGGTGTGTCTATTTTACACCAAAGATGAAGATTCGTATTACCAGTGCTTGAGAGAAAACAAAGCCACCAAAGACGCTAAAGAGAAGCGAAACATAGACGAATTGCTGTCGCAGCACGAATATTCCAAAGTGATTTTGTGCACCCAACAACCGACGGAATACAAGTTTATGCGATTATTTATAATTGGACACCTGTGCCCCATCTATCTATAACTGCAATATTACCTGTTGACTACCAGACCGTGTCTGCGCGGAAATTGAATGTATATGAGTGCCGAATAGCGAGGATTTGAAATTTCTCGCGTTTCGATAGTAAAGCGAGAAATAGTTGTCCTAACGTCACTATATTTTGTAAAGAGCTGTAGGTTACTTGAAGTTGCGTTAAGAGTTGTTATGATATTTTTGCATAGCAGTAGCCAATGAGAATCGAGTAGTAGTGCGACTTTAACGTTAATAATTAAGGTGGGGTATTGAATAGTCACTTTCTAGCGGACACTCCGTATAAGCAAGTTCAAATTTCCTGGACAATGGACGCCGAAACTATGGGCATTATGCAAAACGCGGTTGCTGCCGAAGTCAATGCCGTTGTTTCTAGACAGCAAAAGGAACTTTTAAGCAGTCTTCAGACGATGATGGATTCCAGATTAACAAGTTTCCAACAGAATATACAACATATTTCCAATACCCAGATCAGCAAAATAGAAGAAAACTTGAATGAACATTATTCCTTCCGTAAAAAAGGCAACGAAAACCAATATAAGCACGAGGCTCGTGTCCTAACAAAATTACGAGAAGCAAACGAGCATCTTATTTCTTCAAGCATAATCGACGATGGCGTACAGTCTGCTAGAAACAGTATTAATGAAGGTATGGAGCTTGTTAAAAACAGACAGAAAATTATTAAGCTTGCAGATTCGTCTCAATTGGGATGGAAAGTCGTCAAAGAGTACGAGTTCAATCCCATAGCTGAAGATTCCGATGACGAAAAAAAGATGTATAGAGCGCAAATGAGAGCAGAGAGGAAAGCGAGGGAATACAGCGTGTTCAGAAGAAATACTCGAAGATTTACGCCGTACACTAGGAGAACAGAGCAGTCAGCACGTGCGGAAGCGGAGGACAAAGATCACACGATCACGAGTAGGCCAGGCAGATGTTTCGATTGCGGTGCTAAGGGCCATTGGAGCAGGTATTGCACGAAGAAACAAGAAAATAAGATAAGTGAAATGTTATTTCAATCAGTTTGCACATCTTGCTCAAGTTCTGTTATAAGCAAAACAATTACCTCACCTGTAGGACGTTTAAAGTCACGGTTAAGTGAGTGGGAAAGAATGGGATCAAGTGAGTTTATTATTCGTCTTGTTAAAGATGGCTACAAGATTCCCTTTAAAACGGAACCAAAGTCCGTGGTTTTGCGTAATAACAAGTCTGCACGCAGTGATCCAAATTTTGTTTTTGAAGAGATAAATAATTTGTTAAGAAAGGGGTGTATTACACAGGTAGCCAATAAACCGACAGTTGTGAATCCTCTGACTGTCGCATATAATAGTAAAGGTAAAACCACGATTAGTATTAGATTGCAGACATATCAATCCTCATTTACATAAATTCAAATACAGATATGATGATGCTTGTACAGCTAAAGCTTTTTTTAAAAAGGGCGATTATATTTTCACTTTTGATTTAAAATCGGCATATCATCATATACAAATTTTTGAAGAACACCGACAATATCTTGGGTTTTCATGGGAAATTCAAGGACAGTTTCGCTATTACGTATTTAACGTTTTACCTTTTGGTATTTCCACCGCAGGTTACATTTTTAGCAAGTTGATCAGGGAACCTGTAAAGTTCTTGAGAGCTAAGGGAATAAGATTGATAACTTATTTAGATGATGGTTTAGGTGCAGGCGTTAACATTGAAGAAGCAACTGTCGCAAGCACGGTTATTCAAAATCATTTTCAAATTTTAGGTTTTTTATTTGCAAGTGAAAAGTGTGATTGGAATCCAAGCAAGGAACGTGCTTGGCTAGGTTTATACTGGAATATGACAGAGGGCAAGATTTCCATAAACGATAGTAGAGTCAAAAGTTTAAAAGACAATCTAGATATGGTTCATTTTGAAATACAGATAGGCAATATTTTTTTCACGCAAAATTTTTGGCAAAAGTTGTTGGTCAGATCATTTCAATGAAACTGGTATTTGGTAACCAGGTCAGATTCAAATCTCGATATTTATATGATTGCATTTTGAGCAGAACGAGCTGGAATTCAAAAATTAAGATTTCCGACAATGCTTTGAAAATGAATTGGAATTTTTGGCGAAAAAAAATGTGGTCATTATGAATGAAAAAGGTTTGCAATCTTTGAGAATTTTGGAAGCATCAGATGTATGCAATTTTGAGCTCATTTGTGATGCCTCAGATGTAGGCTTTGGTGGTTATATAGAAAACTGTTGACGCATGTTGAGACTTCAATCATTAGGAAATGTATTCGGAAGTTTGGGATGAGTATGAAGGTCAACAGAGTTCAACTTGGCGTGAACTTGAAGCCGTTAATAGAGTCTTGAAAAGTAATGTGTTTTTATTAAAGTTAACAAAGCTGAGAAAATTAAGATAATTTCTGACAATAAGAATGTGAGCAGGATTTTACAGGTGGGTAGCAAGAAACCATGTTTACATAGTATTGCGAGTGATATCGTAGAAACATGTTATGAACACGATATCATATTTGATGCTCGCTGGAAGCCGAGGGAGGAAATAGGAAAAGCTGGTTATTTCAGCCGAATTACTGATAGAGATGACTGGGAGGTTAGAGATGATGTTTTTCAATATTATGAAAACTTGTGGGGTTCACATACTATAGACATTCGCAACTCATTACAATAAAAAGTGTGTACGGTTTAATTCTAAATACTGGTGTCCTGGTACAGAGGCAGTTGATGCTTTTAATGAATCTTGATCACACGAAAACAATTGGTTAGTTCTGCCCCCAAGTTTTAATTCCACAGATGTTTTGAATAAAATACATCAGACAAGGCCAATGGAACAATTGATAATTCCTGAATGGAGATCATCTCCTTATTGGCCAATATTATTTTGATGGTAAAAAATTCAAAGATTTTGTCAGATGTATGGAATTATTTTGCCTATTACAAAATTTATTTCACATGGAAAGAACAAGAGATCAGTATTTTGCTAATTATCCTTTAAAGTTTAAGATGCTGGCACTGAGAATAATATATTGATTAATTGGTTTAAAAAAAAAAAAATTGTGATATGCTTATATAGCAATTGTGATTGATTAAAAATTTTACGTTTTTCAGGAGTGAATTTACGGTCTAATGTAGACAAGGCAGTTGTAGACAGTGGAGTACCCATCAATTCTGGACTCGGAAGTTTAAGTGGTCATATGTCTCGATATCTGTTGTGTTCCCGAAGTGATAGCACGAATAAATCATATATGCATAGTTATCAACGCTGGAAAAAGTTCATCAACAATCATGGTTATAAGGAAATTCCTGCTCAGCCTGTGCACGTTGCTCTTTATATAACTCATTTGCTAGATCAGGGTGCATCGTTTTCATCCGTTAACTCAGCAGTTTATTCCATTAAATGGATACATGATATCAGCGGTTTAGACGATCCGACCGATAACTCTTTTGTTAATTTTTTGCAGGAAGCATCAAAGAGAATAAATGCAAAACCGGTTAGCAGGAAGGATCCTGTGACTAGTGACATGCTTCAGACTCTGTGCAATATATATTCAGACAGTAAAGACTTGTTGATTTTGCGAAATCTTTCTATGATTTTGATAGGTTTTTCAGGTTTTTTGAGATATGATGAATTAAGTTTTTTAAAGTGTAATGATTTAATTGTAGAGGAGGATCATTTGCGTCTTAGGATTACTAGGTCAAAAACAGATCAATACAGAGACGGATCAGAGGTTTCTCATATCAAAAGGGGTGACTTGTGCTTGTCCATATAACATGCTTATGCGATATACCTCAGAGGCTGGCATTGATTTATTATCTTCAGAATTTCTTTTCAAACCAATTTACAGGTCAGCAGGCGTTGCTAATTTAATACATAAGAATAAAAAGCTCAGCTATACTGCAGCAAAACAAATATTGTTAGTATGTTAAAACAAGTGGCTCCAGATTTGAACATAGGTCTACATATTTTTTAAGGGTCAGGAGGTGCCACTGCTGCAGCGAATTCAGATGTAAATGAAAAGGTGTCTGCAGAGGCATGGCAGGTGGAAATCTGCAACTTCTAAGAATATGTATGTCAAAGACTCTGTAGTTAAGCGCTTAGATGTTTCAAAGCATTTAGATTTATAGAAGTATCTAGATACCGATAACCTCATGGTCCAACTCTCCCTTTCTTTGGGGCTTTTCTAATGCGCAGCTACACGGTGCGCTACGTAAATGCTGATATTATTGTTCTTGTCGTTTGTTGGATATTAGTGCAGTGTGGACTTGAAATTTCTCGCGTTTCGATAGGAAAGCGAGAAATAGTTGTCCTAACGTCACTATATTTTGTAAAAGAGCTGTAGTTCAATTACTTGAAAGTTGCCGTTAAAAGAGTTTGTTATGATATTTTTTGCATAGCAGTAGCCAATGAGAAACGTGTATTAGTGCGACTTTAACGTTTAATAATTAAGGTGGGGTATTGAATAGTCACTTTCTAGCGCACACACTCCGTATAAAAGATATTAAGTTCAAATTTAGAATTTCATTTTTATGTCGATATAGAAAGAATGAGGATCCGCCATTATAAATTCGTTTACCTCGCAAATTTACCGCGGATTCACAGGTTTCCATAGTCATTTCCACTTAGTGTTTTATCTATGGTTTTTCCTGGGTGGCGAGGGAGGCAATTGGTACATATTAGACATGAGATTATGACTTTTTTGTATTTTCATTTTGCTTTGTTCTGTTCTGCAGCAGTATAGGAATATTTACATTACATTTATAACATTAATGTGTGCATATGATTTAAGTATTGTTTATTTGAAAATAAATTCGGCGTCCATCTAGACGATGCGCTACGTAAATGCTGATATTATTGTTCTTGTCGTTTGTTGGATATTAGTGCAGTGTGGACAAGTTTTTTATCATCCAATCTATATATAACTGCGAGTCTTACCCGTTAACTACCAGACCGTGTGAGGTCTATATATAGCACGTGGAGGGATATTGAATTTATGTCGGGCCCTTGGTTTATATGGTTTAAATGGCCCCTCTGCCCTAAGTGCCGTGAAGTGTGGGGCATATAGTATAGTACCGTAAAGTTTGGTTGATACAGCAAGTAAATGCATGTCAATTTACTCGTGAATTCAAATGCGAATTGGCCGTGCGTTCATGTGGTAAAAAACGTGTGTACATGTGCTATTGTAACACAATTAGTCTCGATACTCGTATCATCAGTTTATCTTTATTCACAGTTCATCTCATAAACAACAAAAAAAAAAAAAAAAAAAAAAAATTATGTTTACAAGATGACAGTAAGGTGAAGCTATCCATAACGTTGCCGGAGGCTAAAAGAAAAGCGTGATAAAGTTCTTGTCCAATAGTAAATAATCATGTACATATGGTATAAAAGGTCTTGTGCATTTTACCAGCTGCCGGAGCTTGATTCACTTTGGACTACTTACTGGAAGTTAAGTGTACTTACGAAAAGAACAATACTATTGACAAAAACATTTAAAGAAAAACACTATACGATCATATATTATTATTTTATCTGGCTAACGTTTGAAACGCGGTCGAGTTCACTTGTTTTACTTTCGCGTTTTAATAAAGTGATATACCTGTTATTAAACTTTGTTTGTCACTATTTCTTTTATTTGTTGTGTTACAGGTATAATCATTCTGCTGCTCGTGACCTGAATCTTTCAACAGTATCCTTGAAATTTTCTAATGGGTTTTAAGTCGCCGGAGGAAATGGCCAATCTTCCTATATCAACGTAAGTAATATTTTTCTTGATTGTTTACACTTCCGCCTGTATTTGTTTATTTTGATAAGCTATGGCTGATCAACAATTTCTTGCTGCTATGCAAACTTTATCGGTGAAAATGGATAATTTTAATAATAATTTAGGTGCCAGTCAAATTACACCTTTTGACGGAAATCCAAAAGATTTTAAAAGGTGGATAAAGTGTGTAGAAAAATATGCTCTCTTGGAGAGAATTCCAGTAGACAGAATTAAATTTATAGCTTTCAAAACAAGTTCCGGTGCAGTCAGTGATTTCATACATAGGTATTTAAAAGGGGACCCAGACGTACATGGGACAGGTTAACAAGAGGCTCTCAAGAGCCCGTATCGCTCACCTGGTTATTTGCTTGAGAAGATCAGACGAACCGAGCAATTTTTGTAAAGGACCTTCCATACATAAATCCTGTAAAGTTTGGTTGAATTTGCTTCAGTGGTTTCAGAGGAGAAAATGAAAATGTGATTTTCCCATTAGGGTCCAATGATAAACTAAGCGAGCCAAGCCCTGGCGGCCATGGTTTTGACAGATCGGAACGAAATGAGCAATCTTTGTAAAGGACCTTCAATACATCATTCTTCTAAAGTTTGGTTATATTTGCTTCAGCGTTTTCAGAGGAGAAGATTCGTTCCCGTTACCTTTGATAGCCGATTTACTTGATCAGTAAGGAAAAGCAAAGTATTTTATCTGTTTAGATTTGAAATCAGGATATTGGCAAGTACTAATGGACGAAAAAGATAGAGAAAAAAAAACAGCTTTTGTATGTCACAAAGGCCTATAACGTAATGCCTTTTGGGTTATGTAATGCGCCACAAATATTTTCGGAACTCATGAGTGTCGTTTTGGAAGATTTAGATACTTTTGCTTTGGCTTATTTAAACGACATTTTATTTTTTTTCTAAAACAATTCAAGATCATGAGGAACACATTAAAACAGTGTTTAAAAGACTCCGACAGCATAATCTGAAACTAAAGGCGAAGAAATGTAGTTTCGTCCGAGAACAAACAGAATATTTAGGCTTTGTTATTGATAAAAACGGAATCAAACCAACCCCGATAAAGTAGCCGCCATTCGCACTTTGCCAGCTCCTGGTACAGTTAAGGAGGTTCGAAGTTTTATTGGTATGTGTAGTTACTACTGGAGGTTTATCCCAAACTTATCGAAAATTGCAGAACCACTAGTCACGTTAACTAAGAAATATGCTCGTTTTAAATGGGATAGCAGTTGCCAAAAAGCTTTTGATTTTCTAAAAGACAATTTGACCATCGTGCCACTTTTATCGTTTCCTGACCCGAATTAAGATTATATACTATACACAGATGCATCCGATACGGCGACAGGTGCCTGCTTAGTACAAGAAATAGACGAAAGGGAAGACAAACTCCTACTCCCTGGTGTTAAAAATGAAAAACCAATATATTTTCTATCGCATAAATTAAGTGATACACATACTCGCTGATCTACAGTCGTCAAGGAAAGTTACGCAATCTATTATGCCCTCGAGAAATTAAACCACTATTTGTGTAATTTTAGATTTATTATACGTACTGATCACAAACCACTCAAATATTTTTTAGACGCTCCGATGAAAAACAGAAACATTCAAATGTGGGCTCTTAGCATTGCTGGTTATAATATATTCCGGGGACCGAGAATACATGCGCAGATTTGTTATCTAGGACACCCCTCTCCGCTGAAAATGAAAATGTCAACACCAGCGAAAATGAAAATGATGAGCCGGATATTAATGACAATGCGTTGCAAATAAATTACATAAATTCAAATGCAATAAACCCAAAAGACTACGTGAAATATGATATAGGTGAACTTGACATTCCACCTAAACCTGAAATTAGGCTGACTGAGGACGTAAATGTAGAAGACGAATAGGCAAAAGATCATGAAATAATGCAAATAGTCAAGTTGCTCAAACAAAGTCAAGCTAAGAAAGCTATTAGTGATAAACACCTTATAATTGATAATTTGTTATATTACCTGTCAAACGCCGACAGTGACCCTATAATTAGACTATATGTCCCATCTCATTATAGAACTCAGGTGATTCAGCAGTATTACGACGATAACGGACACTTAGGTATTGACAAAACTTTTGATGCAATCAGGCGAAAATATTATTGGCCAAATTTATATAAAGAATTATATGAATATGTAAGTAAGTGAGTAACCTGTGCTGTAAGAAACCTCAAGAAAATAAGAGTGTCAGTACAGGAGACGGATATACCACCATTCAGTATGGCGAAACTCGGACTAGATCTCTCTGGTCCGTCCGTACCCGAGGTCACTATCGGGAAATAAATACATTGTTGGATTTGTGGACCTGTACTCAGGATGGCCTGAGGCTTTTGCTGTTCCAGATAAGACAGCCGGAACAATTGCACATCTTCTCTTGGAAGAGATATTTCCCCGATACTCGTCCCCTCTAGAAATAATTACAGATAACGGGACTGAGAACGAAAACAGAATTGTCAAAGAAACTTTAAAGGCGTTAAATATATGTCATGTAAAACATCATATTACCACCCTCAGGGTAATGCTAAGGTAGAACGATTTCACCGTACATTACATGATGTTTTGGCTAAAAAGTTAGAGGACAATCTGACGACATGGGACATTCATTCAAATCAAACCTTAGCTGCGGTTCCATTTAACGTCAATGAATCGTCTAGTTTCACACCATTTTATTTATTTTATAATCATGACCCTGTTTTGCCAATTGACAATATTTTAAAACCGCGCCGAAAATATATGGGTGAAGAGCCTCATCAACTCGCGTTAGAAGAGCAACATAAAGCTTTTGTCAGAGTTCATAGAATGATGAAACAGTCAAAACGCAGACAGGCCAAATACGCCAATAAAAATGCGGTTGACATTGACTTCAAAATAGGTGACCCAGTTTATTATAAAAATAACGCCTGACAGAGCAAATTACAATCTAAATGGTTACCATATTTCCGTATAATTAAACAGATTTCCCCCGTGACATTTAAGATAAAAATCAGTTGACAAATAAGGTTACAAAAGCGCATTCTTGCGGAAGGTCGGTGGTCTTTACCCGGGTAACCGGGGTTTCTCCTCCACCAATAAAAACTGGACGCCATCATATGACTGAAAGATTGTTGAGTATGGCGTAAAACAAAAAAATCAAATCAAATCAAACAAAAGCGCATAAAGAGCTGTTACGTTTAGCTAAGATAGATCAATGGGAGTTGCCCAAAGATGACCATGATAGACCCTTGCGTAAGGCTGCGTATGTCGTGCCGCCCGACTCGGAGTCGGATAGTGAGGAACAAAATGCTGGGAATGGTCAAATTAACAATGAAATAGAATCTGATATTGATCATTTCGATAAACAGGACTCAGATTAATTGTCCGTAAAGTCAGACAGAGAGTCAATGACTGACGGACATGACTCGAACCTCTAAAATTTTAGTTCTGATGAAGGTGACGAAAATACACCACTAGTTAAGCTAGCTGGTAAATATCGTAACGAAAGAGAAAACTCCTCATCTGAAGACGATATACTTTTACGAGAGTTGTCTAGACGTCTGAAAACGAATAAAAGAATTGACAACAATGTACTCTCTGACACCGACCATTCTGACCACGGAAACGATACCCTACCCATGGATATTGACATGTGTAGTGAACGTTTAAAAACATCCAAAAAGACCAAGCGGCGATCTGCCGACGAACATGTTAAAAAAGTTCTTTTAAAAATTTCTCAGTTCGTAATGAACTAATTTTCTTATTCAGTTATATTGTCTCTATTTACAGAACCACTCCCAGCGCAGCGATGTTGGAAATCCTCCCATTCCTCCCGAAGACGTCCGCCCTCCTACATCTGGAACATCTAATTTTTCTCCTGGCCAGAGCAGAATACAAACATAAATTGCGGAAGGTGCATGAACATCTGCACCTGCTCCGCATGTTATCAGAATACGCCCAAAAAAGGCGCCCGGCGGGCCCCATTGTTTCGGCCACATTAAATAAACGATTGAATCATATACTATCAGAATGCACCTATACTTACGAGACAGACAGTGGCGAGAGCATGACAGTTAGTTATCACAACGAGTTTCGTGTCGGTATTGGCCGTGATCGAATGTGACGATGTTTTGTCGTTGGTGTTGTCTCTGGAGCCGTATCCGCTGTTGTGTTGTTAACGAATGGGGTGAGGGAATGTTGGCGAGAAGAAGAATAAAAGTCGGTGTGTGTGGCGCTGTGGGCCGTAAGTAACGTGGCGCTGTAGGCCGTAAGTAGATAGAGTGCCGTATTCCCTGTGGTCCACCAAAATACAACTCCAGGAAGAACACTGTTTAAGTTAATACGTATTTATTGTCAAGCCGCAACAATGGAACAGCATAAAATCACAAAATGTAACAATAAAATGCAAATAGTCCAAAATGATGAGTAATAAATAATAAGTCCAAAATATTGAATAAAAAGGTAATAAGTCCTGGATTAAAATAGAAGGCAAGTTGGATATATGACCAGTAGTCTACGTGGTCTCCAAAAACAAAGTAACGAGTCGGTGTTATCAGTAGTGTGTCTGATGTCCGAACTTAGGAATTGAGTTAGTTAGTTTTTGTTTTACGCCACTTTCAACAATCTTTCAGTCATATAGTGGCGATGTATCAATTAAAATTTCAGAGTCAAATCAAAGTATATTGTTAAAAATATTAATTAAAAATTGTAAAAGATAATATATTTATTAATTAAAAGAGTATTTAGACGTTTCATGATTTTTAAGAAACATTTCAAATTTTTGAATATAAACCGATGTCTTTCAGATACTCCAAAATGATGTCGCCTGCAACATTATTAAAAACACTATCAATATCTGTCTCGGAGTAATATTTCTCACGAGTATATTTAAAATCTATACATTCTGTTAAAATATGTTTAATTGTTAGTCTAGAGCCACATGGTATACATTCCGGTGGCTCTTCTTTCAACAATAAATATTTATGTGTGAGGTTACTGTGACCAATATGAAGCCTGGTCAGAGTAACCTCATTTTTTCTATTACTAGTGCACATTGGTGAGTTAATGTAAAATTTGGTTTTTATCTCATGTAATTTATTTTCAATTTGTAGATCCCGATGTTGTTGAAACGTTGCAATTACGTAATCTGCAATAGACGGTGTAAGATCTGTGTATGGAATTTCATTTTCTTTACTAATTTAGCAACTGCATCAGCTTTTGTATTTCCTTTTATGCCGATATGGCTAGGAATCCAACAGAAGACAATCTCTGTACCTACAGATGTCAAATAATGTACTGTCTCTAATATTTCAAAAATTATGTTATTGGAAAGGTTTACACTTTCAATTGATTTTAAACACGACAAAGAATCCGAGAAAATAACACATTTTCTTATAGCTTTTGACTTTACATAATTTAATGCCAGTAAAATCGCTGTGGCCTCAGTGGTGAAAATAGAGGCATCACGCGGCATGTTTGTTTTGAGAATTTCAAAGTTTATAATAGCTGCAGCCGAAACATTGGTCGAGGATTTTGATCCGTCAGTGAAAAAAGGTAAAAAATTGCTGTTGTCAAAAGTTTCTTTCAATTCTAAATATTGTTGTTTTAAATCTATAGGATTTGATTCAGATTTTTTAGTTTTGTTCAGGGACAAATCAATAGTTGGTTTTGTTAGTTCCCATGGAGGTGTTTTGTATACATTCAAGTCTGAAATGATGTACAGAAATAGGTCGCAGTCTTCAATATGTTCTTTAATTCTAATGCCAAGTGGAGTAATAGTTTTTGTACGATTATCGTACATTTGTTCATACATTGGTTGAAAGACACAGTCGTATGCTGGATTGTTAGGATCAGACTTTAATTTTGTAATATATTGTAATGTCAATTTGATCCGTCTTTGTTCTAGAGGTAACTCTCCAGATTCTATATATAAACTGTCTACTGGTGATGTTCTAAATGCTCCAAGGCCAAGACGCAAACCTTGGTGATGAACGGTATCAAGTATTTTTAAGTAGGAATGACGTGCAGAGCCATATACAATACATTCATAGTCAAGTTTCGATCGAACAAGTGAACGATATAATTTCAACAGAACAGTTTTATCTGCTCCCCAACTTGTATTTGAAATTACTTTCATAATGTTTAAAGCTTTTAAACATTTTACTTTTAATGATTTCAAATGAGGGATGAAAGTCAGTTTTTTGTCAAAAATTAGACCTAGAAATTTTGTTTCTTGAACAACTTTGATTTTGTTACCATTAAGGTATAATTCAGAACCGGATGGATACCCCGCTGGTTGCAAAAATGCATGCATACTGTTTTTGAATTGGAAAATTTAAAGCCGTTTTCTGTTGCCCATTGTTCTAGAATTAAATCTAAAAATACCTTTTTTAGGCATAACTGTATTTGTCGTTCAATGGTATGCATGTGTTTGGCTCTGTAAGACATGACAAAATCATCAACATATTAATGATCCCTGCATGTCTTGATTTAATACTTTACTCAGACTATTTATTTTTAAATTAAAAAGTGTGACTGACAATATACTACCTTGGGGGACTCCCATTTCTTGACTGTGTCTTTCAGATAATGTGTTATTTATTCTTACTTTGAAATTTCGATTTTCTAAAAACTTTGCAATAAAATTTGGCATTCGACCAAGTAATCCTGCTTCATGTAAGTCTTTTAGTATGCCATATTTCCATGTCGTGTCGTAAGCCTTTTCAAGGTCAAAGAAGACTGACACGGCATGTTGTTTATGGAGGAAAGCATTTCTAATAAAAGTTTCAAGCCGAACTAAATGATCTGTAGTGCTTTTCTTTTTCCTGAAACCACATTGTATATTTGATAAAATTTCATTATGTTTTATCATTCTCTCCATAGTCGTACAAACACAACTTGTGAGAGCTATGGGGCGATACTTGTTTGCATCATTATGATCTTTATCAGGTTTTCGTTATCAGGAATAATAGTTGCTTCCTGCCAAGTTTCAGGGAATTCCCCCGTTTTCCATATATTATTAAAAATCCGTAGTAAGATATTAAGTACATCTGAAGGTAAACGTTTTAAAAATTGATAGTGTATTTTTTCAGGACCTTCAGTAGTGTCGTGTGCTTTGTTTAGAGATGTTTTTAATTCGTCTATATTGAATTCTTTAAAATTCTTCATTTGAAGAATTAAAATTGAGTTTTTGATTTTCTATTTTTCTCCTATGTTTAATAAATGAATCAGAACAATGGTCTGATGATGAATTTTTTGAAAACGTTTCAGCTAATTTATTTGCTATTTCAGTTTTTTGTGTAATGACAGTATTATTAGATTTTAGATGTTGTATTTTGTTATTCGATCCACGGCCTCTGATTTTATTGACCATATTCCATACTTTGTTCATAGGGGTGTTACTATTAAGTTTTGAAATGAAATTTTTCCAACAGTCTCTTCGTTTCTGCTTTATTGTTCGTCGTGCCTTTGCACGTGCTATTCAGAAGGCACTTAGATGTATTTTGAGTGGTCTACGTCTAAATAACTTTTCTGATTTTTTACGTTGTTTTATTACATTTTTATAATCATCATCATACCATGGTTTACGACGTTTTGGAATTGTCGACGTTTGAGGAATTGTTTTTGTTGCTATGTCCATTATAATGTTTGTAAATTCGTTCATTGGATTTTCACAATCCAGGATAGTTTCATTTATATTTAATGAACATAATGCTTTGAAAGTGGACCAGTCGGCTTGTTTTAGTTTCCATCGCTGGTGATTATCATTTTCATTTTCAGTTATTGTTTTAATCATAATTGGAAAATGATCACTTCCACATAGATCTTTATGTATTTCCCATGCAAAATTATTGAAAATATCTGGAGTAGTAAGTGAAAGATCAATAGCTGTATATGATCCAGTTCCAGGATGCATATACGTATCTGATCCATCATTTAATAAACAGAAATCATTTTTTGTTATGATATTTTCTAAGAGTTTTCCTTTTGTATTTGTTATTTTACTACCCCATAAAGGGTTATGGGCATTAAAATCGCCAAGTAGAAGTATTGGTCCAGGTATTTGTTCTAACAAATTATTTAAAATATTACCATTAATGTCAGAGTTAGGAGGGATATAAACTGAGCAAATAGTGAATACAAATAATAATGTTACTTTAACAGCAAGAGCTTGTATTTTACAATTAATTTTTTGTACACTGTGGACAATATCTTGTCTTATTAGTATGGAGGAGCCGCCAGCAGCTCTTACATGTGTTGTATCAATTGTATTATAAAATTCATATCCCCGAAGGGAAATATTATTGTTAGTTAAATGCATTTCCTGGAGACATATAATGGCTGGATTAAATTCCTGAGCCAATAATGTAAGTTCCTCAAAATTTGATCTTAATCCTCGACAGTTCCATTGTATAATGTTGTCCTGAAGATTCATTTATCTTTAATTTTTGTGAGTAATATTCTTCGATTCCCTCTCTTTGGGGATATATTACATTCTCTGTTACCTTTTGGTCCGGGTTTGGTGTTTTTATTTTCTTTTCCATTAGTTTTCTTTGAATCATTTGGTATGGAGGGGGACATGTCTTCCATTTCCACCTCAAGTACTTCGTATATGTTTTTAATTTCAACTTCTTTACCAATAGGTAATGTGTTTTTTGTACATTTAGATTTGTTTTGTTTTTTTGTTAAAGTTTGTGTTCAATGACTGGTTTTGTTTGTGAATTTGTCTGAGATGATGAGTTTTTTGCTGAAGATTTGGGTGTTTTGTTTTGTTTAAATCCATCTGTACTGTTGAGTTCTACATTTATACCTGTAATATCTGTTTGGCATGCTACATATGTCTTTTTAATAGACAAAATAGAGGCATAACTAGTTGTGGCAACAGGTTGTACATGATTGTTGTTGTAAGTGTTTCTGGCTTCAGGGTACGAGACTCTTTTCTCAACTTTAATTTTGATAATGTTTACCTCTTTGATGTAGGTGGGACATTCCTTGGATGACGCAAAATGGGTACCTCCACAGTTGGCACATTTTGGTACAGCATTGCAGGGTTCATTAAAGTGATCACTCTCATCATCTTCAATACATTTGAAACCACATCGGTGACATAACTGGTGACCCTACATAATCACTTACTATGACCAAATTTTTGGCATGTAAAACATCTAAGGTGTGATGGATAGTACAGTTCAATATTTGCTGTAACATAACCTACTTTAATCTTAGTTGGAACTGTGGGTGTGGAAAAGTTAACAAAAATGTACTTGTTTTTATTTCTTTGCCATCTCGTTTGATAATAAAACGTTTGACACCAATTACGTTTTCACTTTTGAGTCCCTCAAGGATAACATCATCTGCCAGTAAATGGAGATTTCTTTCTCTATCTCTCAATATACCCTTGCTTGTATTTAGGGCAGCATGTGGATAAACTTTGACTTCAATTTTCACCGATGTAGGTGCATATTAAGTAAGTTCAGTGACTGTTGCTTTTTTCTCACATTCGACCAAAAGGTTTCCGTTACTCTGTTTTGATACATTTTTTACAGTTCCGGCTATAGATTGGATGGTTTTATCGATCAAGAATGGTGATGCCTTTGCTAATGCTCGGTCTTCTGCTGCAATTACTAAAAAAAGGACCAGTCATTACTTTCATTTGCATTTTCAATGAAGTCAGACAAACGTTTTCTTTTGTTTATGGATTGGTAATTTGTGGGATTCATGAGTAATGAATATTGTTCTTTCCCGCAACCACTCACCCTCCAGGGAGTGTCAACATGGACCGGGCAATACACTGCGGATCTCCAGCAGTAATGCACTGAAATGGCGTGCGGGAGTATACTCAGTACGTAATGAAAAGAAAAGCATTAAATTGCCATAAAGCTCATTTGGATACCAGTCAAATGAACGAATACAACAATCCATGTCATGCAAATACTCCTCTATCACACCCGGTTGACCCTACAGCCACCGCCTTCTGGACAAAGTACATTACGTTTAGGAATCTGAAAATGGTTTTTTTTTAATACGTTGCTAAATATATGTGTAACACATTTTATATTCTTACAATACATGAAAACACGTAAATTTCAGACCAGGGCTTGGCGTGACCAGCCGATTGATTGGATCGGGCCCAATCCAACCTCCCGTCTAGCAGAGGTCCGAGCCAAAGAGGAGTGTTGTTCCAGAGGATATCCAATCCCCTTTCCCTCAGCCACCAGGATCACATTCCCCCACGATACGGGTATAAACCCACGGCCAACAGGTATCCCACTTAGTCGCCTTTTACGACACGCAGGGAAGCGGGGGTCTATTCTTATCACCCCGGAAACCCCACGGGGGCACTGTATTTAGATATTATGTATAATCATGTATAAACTTGAAAACTAGTCGGGTTTTACATACTGTCTATTCTATATTTATGTATGATGCAACTCCATAAGAGTTGTCGGTTTTCACCATATATATATGTGTGTTCAAATCTTTACTATCATATTTTCTTTATAATCTGTAAAGGGGAATTTGCTGTGTTTACTAAAAAAACTTTCAATTTATCTCCTTTTACTACTTGTACTTTATGTGCAATAACAAACAAGAGCTATACACAGGCATAAAAAATCTTATATGCCTATATATCTTGTGAAAATAAAGTCAGGTCCAGTTTGGTATGCGTATAAAAATAGTAA
The DNA here is from genome assembly GCA_030159075.1 of Atrina japonica. Taxonomy (NCBI): domain Eukaryota; kingdom Metazoa; phylum Mollusca; class Bivalvia; order Pterioida; family Pinnidae; genus Atrina; species Atrina japonica. The sequence continues at coordinate 27,526 of BROG01000771.1, read as the reverse complement.
GCCAGGTTAAATGCGTTGGGAAACTGGGTTTCTGAAGCAATTTTCACAAAATATGTAGGGATTTAAGAAAATATTTTGAAAAACAGCTAATGCCCCTTTAAGGCCACACTGATTTACAAATTGTGTATAGACATATGTAAACGTGTAAATTGTGTATAGACATATGTAAACGTGCTGTATATTTAAATTTGCGAGTACAACGCAGTCCGGTGTGTCTACGCCCCTAAGGCAATCAAGTTCAATGTACTCCATGAAAATTCTATTTGTACCTGACAATAAAATTCAAAGTTGTGAGTTTTCATAAACAAGATAATATAATTTATATAACGACATGTTTGTGCATAATCAGCTTAGAAAGTACAAAGCGATTGTGGACAATTTTTCTATTTTTTTCCACTTTTACTACTTGTACTTGATGTACAATAATAAATAAATGCTATGTACAGGCAAAAGCTGGATGTAATTAGGGTTGTTACAGGTCATATCTGAACAAAGTCACATTGAATACTTTATGACAGGTGATACCAGTAACCACAAAAAGATGAGATGTTATGATAAATGATAACAAATCTTTATATTCCTATATATTTTGTGAAAATAATATAAGGTGTGGTAATAATTTACAAATAGTAAGGTTGAGTTAATCAGAAAATGTGCCGAATCTGGGGTTCTGAATCGATTTTCGCAAAGTATGAAGGAATTCAAGAATTGTTTTACCTGTGTTTATCCCTTTTCTGTTATTGTATATTGATCTAGGTAGTAAAGAACGGAAACAAATTTTGAAAAAATACAGGTAATGCCTAATAAATACTTACGTAGATTAGATTTTATGTCCCAAGGAAGAAATTATTTAAGCAGTATGCCAAATTATGGAATTCAATCTAGAATCTCACATTTTTATAACCAGATATGAACCGCTGTTCTGATGCACGGACTTTTCGGTTGCACAGACTTACCGGATGTGGTGGTACCTCTTTTATATTTAGTTATAATGCAACTTGATCAGAGTTGTCACTTTCACCATATACATGTATTCAATCTTTTATTATAATGTTGTCTTTATAATATTTAAAGATGAGGGTGAGGGCACTGTGGACGAGCGATTGGAGTATCATATTTTAAACTGTGAAGACTCTCACCTCTAGTCAGAGGTTGTTTTAGTCACGTTGAAACCTAAGCTTAATATGTGAGAATGTATGCCAGTTTACTTGCAGAAGGCCTTTACCACAAAAAACTGGCCGCTGCCATATATGGTCGAGTATTTATTTTTGGAGAATACTTTATATCGACATTGTGGAGAAATTTGTGTATTAGTCGGTTTTCCATCAATTACTAATTGTGTCCCCTTTTCATGAATTGTATGCAGTGATATTGATCTATACACTTTAATAAACTGCGATGAAAATGTATTTGATATCCATAACTATGGTTAGCATGAAACATGCTTTATATATGGACATTGACTTATGGTGGCCATAATTGCTAGCGGGTTTGGTTGTGATCTGTTTATTATTGCAATGCCAAGGTGGTAGACTTCCAATAAATAATTAAATTCTGTGAGACTTACTTTTCATTTCAAAATGGTTAAGTACAAAATAGACATGTGACAGAGAGTATAAAAGGACAATGGTTATAGGATTAACTGTAGCAGTATTGTACATCCAAAACTGAAGTAGTAAGAGCAGTGTGTATTAAACTGAGGGATAATTTACCTGAAGTCGATGAAGCCATGTCTGAACCAAATATGGTGAATCTAGGTGAAAAAATGAAATGGATATTGTCTGCGCAATTAAAATGAACAAAAAGAGAATGACTCTAAAACTAAGGTTGGTATGGCCACAGTTTTTGTATGCAATACAGTCTATGTCTAAATACAATGTATACCAACATATAAATTATTGGGGATACGAAAGAAATGAGGAAGATATAGTCTACATAAAGCAAAAGGATGGACAGGACAGGCATAAAGCTAAACTGGTTCCAGTGGGAACTAATAACGGACTACAAACATATACCTGATGGATTGTTGAATGTGTAGAAGAATAGCGACCAGTGTAGCTCGGTTGGTAGTCTACTAAGACTTGAACACAAACGTCCCTGGTTCGATCCCCGATTGGTCGAAATTTTAGGTGATTTTGTCATCTCCTATTCGTACTTGTCATTTCCATCTCGTCTCTATGCCCAGATGAAGGTTTATTTCTAGGCTGTGTAATTCAACACCTCTGGTCGGTTGTAGAAATGTAGTGGCAAACAGCTGTTGGAAATACGGACCACTGAAAAAGAACAGATATACACTGGCTAGACAATCACTATCTGCCTCACAGGGACGAGTGGCCTGGTAGCTGGGTCGTTCATTCAATCATGTCTAACTATCTAATAATCGATACATTGATGTTATTAGATGTTAATATCTCTTACATTTCGTTATTGCGAATTCTATAGCACAACTGTGCTTGGCAATGAGCACGAATACAACTTGTCTTCTATCTATCTATCTATCTATCTATATCTATCTATCTATCTATCTATCTATCTATCTATCTATCTATATATATATATATATCTATCTATCTATATCTATATATATATATATATATATATATATATCTATATATATCTATATCTATATATATCTCTATGATGAAAAAATGATATTGACTAGTTCATCTATTGATCTGAAATAAATTAGTAAACATACAATGTGCAATAAACATGTACTGCTATTTTCAAAACTAAGATACATGTATTAACATGCACAAACAAAAATCACACACACCTACCCCCCACCCAAAAAACACAACCACACAAACACCAACCAATTACTTACACCACCAAACACTAAATACACACCAACCCCAAACACACCAAACAACAACTAAATTCCACACCAACAAAACATACCACAACCAAACACCTACAAACAAAACATTAAACCAAACAACCAAAACAAAAACAACACACACACAATTTAAACCAAAAAAATAAACAACACACTAAATAAACAAACTAACACACAAACAAACATATTAAATTTACAAACAAACAATTTAATGATATCACAATTACTGAATACACCAATAAATAATTGTCATATATTGTCCTTGTCATGAAAACCTCAAGATCACTTGTTTCGGCAAACTTCAAAAACTTTTATTTTTGGTATTTGTTTTGTACATTCACAACCAAACAAGGAAGAACCTGTCTACACAGTTGTAAGGGAAGATGGTGAGGGTAGAACCCCCACCCTTCATAGAATCTTCTTCTACCCAGTGGCTACTTACATGAAGAACCTGTGCAAATATGACCAGGACCAACACCCAGAAAAAAGAAAATCAAAGAGATTATAACAAACCAACATCAAGTCACGATTTGAAGAGGAAAACGCATACTCTGACTCTGAACATGAATTTATAATCCATGAAAACAGTTTGCCATCACAAACTGGAGTAGATGAGTCCATTACAAAGGTAGATGTTCCTGACAGTAGTGATGACGATCACATATAGGAACATAGACAAGATGAATAAGGGAAGGACGCTTTCCCATCCACAACAGATAATGAAGTGGGTGATTCTCAAGTCCCAGGAACAGAAACTAAAGATGCAGAACATGCTACTAAACCCAAAACAGTTCAGATAACTACTATACCACCCACTGCTGCACCAAGAAGATCAACTAGAAAAAAGCTGGCCCTGAACGGGTGACATAAGGACAATATGTAATGAATCATCAAACATCGATGGATGGTTATCCAAAGCCAACTATATGCAACATCTAAAGCATCATTTCCTGAACATGAAGATAAGATTGTAAATACTCTTTTACACCTGTTATCTAAATGAATTTCATGATATTCATATTATGATACTGAAATTATATTTGGTCGTGTACACATTTATTTTGTTTATAAATGCACCATACCATAAATGATGAGGACATCATTTAAAAACCAGGGGGAGAATGTGATAGAGTGACTATATTGTATTTTAAAAATAAAAGATTTTATGTAATTTTTTTGTTATGTCATTTAATCATCATCATCTTTTATCAATACATAGAGCACACGCACATATACATGTATATAGTATTTCAACACACAGCTATATGGGTATTTTTAATCAATTTATAATTAATTACTTTAGTTCCCTAGGTTCTTTTATCTGTATGGTTACTTTGACCAATGTGACTTAATCAGGTGACGACTCTTACTTTCCCGCTTTTTCTGAGTACCCTTTGTTAGACCAGCTTTGACCAAAGATTTCTGACAGTAAGTTAAATCTTGCATTCTAACAACTTAAACTATTCTGAAATTTCTGATAATTCATATATAATATATTCCAATACTTACCTTCACCAACAGTGAGAGAGTATAAATGAGTTAAATGAAATAATTTAAGTGAAATAGTAATTGTAAATATTTCTAAAATTTATATCTGAACAACTTTTTGATCTATATCTTTTTCTTTACAAAATATGTGCTGTGTGTTTTACATATTTATTATTATTTATAGTTTATAATAATCATGTATAAGCCAGGCATAGACTTTATATACCAACAGAGACTTTTTCAAGAAGAATACTCTATTCCATAAATAGGTACTTGTATATATATATATATATATATATATATATATATATATATATATATATATATATATATATATATATATATATATTACTTGACTAATTTCATAAATGATGTAAATTTATAAGTCAAGATATTTTTTTAATTAATGAAGAATAAAGGGAAGTAATTATTATTTTTTCTAATATTATGTGATAATCTTGTAAAAGTTATTTTCTTACATTGTAACTGGTTGTCAGACACTTCCCTATTACTTTTTAACTTTATAAATGATTTATCATTTATTGTATTTTCTTATTATGTACATATGATTATTTTTATAAGGTAAAAATTGCTATAGGATAAACATATATATATATACATACATACATTGATTCTAACCATCGGATCTGAATAAAGAACAATAAAACCTAACAGTTTGGTGTTTGTCTTTTTATATTATAATAACGTCTGACACTGTGATATGTGTGTAGAATTCGTGGTTATTCTGTAAAACGTGCGTTGAACTCGGGGTTATTCTGTAAAATGTGTGTAGAACTCGTGGTTATTCTGTAAAATGTGCGTTGAACTCGGGCTTATTCTGTAAAATGTGTGTAGAACTCGTGGCTATTCTGTAAAACGTGCGTTGAACTCGGGCTTATTCCGTAAAACATATGTAGAACTCAGGCTTTTTCTGTAAAACGTGTGAATAACTCGGGGTTATTCTGTAAAACGTGTGTGGAACTCAAGGTTTTTTTTTCTATAAAAATATACTTTTTTATGGTTATACATCACTACAACCACAAAAATGACATATTTTAGATATCAGACAATAACCATAAATGTGTACAGGGAGAAACACTACAGACAAATTGAAAAATGCTGTTATTTATTACTTGACACATAAGGGGTCTGATGACCTAGATGGCTGCATACAAATTTGACTTGTTATTGACACAGCTAAAAATGAGTATGACGTAATCATCGTTAGTTATTGGAACAGGGTTATCGAAAATCGCGTATGATATCAACTTTCCGCAAATTCTACGGCCGGTATGACAGGCTTGTTTGCGATTACTCTATTTCACTAAATGAAATGTTGACTTACCTCTTCGATAGCTGTTGTTGGGTTGTATGTATTAATTGTGACGAGGATGTATTCTCCTCATCTATTTCATTTGAATTTGAATTTGTGGACTCGCGGTGGGTGTGACTTGTCAATAAGGGATGTTTACACCCCCAAGGCCCCTGATTCAAGCCCCGTGTTTGTCCAATATCACCAGATTTATATTTAGAAATTGATATCTGAGATGTTATATTTTCATGATATTCTGTCTTTTACCCGGAATAGATGAAATGTTACATTGATATTGGTTTATTTGAACAACAGACAACGAGCTTTGCAATATTAAAACCAACAAATGCAACAAATAAATTTGATGAATACTCCTCTTGAGGGATGCTATAGGGATCGCTTTGTCGTATATACAAAGTACTTAAATTTGCAAGACAGACGACCTCTACCTAAAGGTACAGTGAACTGGATATTTTCAAGAAGCATGAATGAACCCCCAAACGGATTCTTCAACCCAGAATACACACTGAACTCCGTTATAATGGGCATTAATTACCACAGATTGTTCAAGTCTTCACGCGTTACTAGCGATGACTGTTCTGAACAGACATGTCTTTTCCTTAAACATAAATTTACAAATAAAGGTATAGACGCTTTAAACATAAGCAATGTTCTAAATCACAAAAAAAGTTCAGTCCTTTGTTCCGCCATATTTTAAACTGAAGACCACGCCTTGCATTTCATATAGCTATACAACCAGCATCTCATCCAAGACATCAACCATCTTCTACTGAACACTATCACGTGTCCATGTGCATCAACTCCCTTTAAATATAATACTATCGGGCATGTCATCACCGGCGACGTTTCTATTGTTGAAAATGAAACAAACAAAAAATCTTATTTGAAGAGGTCCAAAATATCGCGAAGCCCGTTCCTTTAACTGCGACAGAATTTCAGTTTAGTATGTAATTTCTGTCGAAGATTATACCAGACGATGGGCCAAATTTGAAGACGTGGAACCGAACACTTTGTCTGAATGACTAAAAGCTACACCATGGTTAATAAAATCTCGTATTCGGAAACTTAAAGGAACTATGAAAACACGTTATCCATCTGTATTTAGTGATTCAGAAGTGGTAACCGAGCTGGATAGATTACATGACCAATATGTACTGGTCTCAGCAGACAAAGCCTCAAATAATATAGTTTTTATTTGTAAGGCATATAAATAATTGTTTATTAGAAGAACTAGGGTTTAATACGAATTCTGGTGATCCTTCATACACACGTAGCCCACTTTCATAGGACGGGATCCTTCAAAATCACGTGTCCGTATTACGTTCTTTTGATATACGTAAACCAATGCTGAGTTTGAGCTACCATATTTATATTGGATACCTAAACTTCACAAAACCCCATATAAGCAGAGGTACATAGAAGGATCCAGCAAATGTTCTACTAACCCTTTTCTAAATAACTTTTAGAAAATTTTAAGGCACACAAACATTCTCAGATTCACAGTATCAAAACATACGACTTCTCTATTCTTTATACAACAATTCCTCATAAAACGTTTTAGCACCATAGACAACTGGGTTTTTTTCACTAAAAGTGGTACCCGGAAATTTAAATACTTGTGACTGGTTATCATGGTACTTACTTTGTCAAACACCACTCTGATTTCACACATAAACACTGAGGTGTATATAAAAAGATGCTGGAATTTCTTATAGACAATATATTTATAATGTTCGGAGACGTGGTCTTTCAACAAACTGTCGACATTCCTGTTGGAATCAATTGTGTGAAGAAAAACTTAGCGGTGTCCTTTAATTTGACATTTAGATAAATCGACGACGTTTTGTCAATTAATAATGACAATTTTCATATATATGTCAATGCGATATATCCCGGCAAACTAGAAATTAAAGATATAACAGAATCAATCACACACGCTTCATAATTAGACATTTTACTTACTATAGACACGGACGGGAAATTAACAACTAAGCTATTCGACAAACGCAACCATTCCGGTTTTCCCATCGTTAATTTTCCACATTTAGGTAGTAATATCCCGAAATCACCCGCATATGGGGTTTATGTTTCACAAATGATCAGATATGCCAGGGCGTGTTCAACATATGAACATTTCATATGCAGAGGTAAACTACTCACTGACAAATTATTGACACAGGGATATAGATAACCACGTTCCGTAAATTTTACGGTCGGTATAATAGTCTTGTTTGCGACTTCTCTGTTTCACTAAATGTAATGCTGAGTTACCTGTTCAATGGCGGTTATTGAGATGTCTGTACCAATTATGACGATATATTCATTTCATTTTAATTTGACTGTGGACTCAAGGCGGGTAGACCGGTCGACAAGGGATGCTTATCATGTGACCTAACCCCACCTTTTGATTTCAAGGGGAACCTGTGTGTCCATTTTTTGCCAGATCTGTACCTTTATCCTGGACATCGTAACGATTTATACCTTGGCACCTGAGGCGTTTTATACATTAATATAATTGAAATATACATAAGAATATACAATTTATGACAACACATGACACAGCGCTGCTATGCATAAATGTTTCTTTGAATATTTTGTTTATTGGAAAATGATAATACATAAGAAGAGAGAAAGTCATATTCAAGCAGTTAGCACAGACTTTTGAGCTGGTAAGATGTCAACACTGTAAGTTTTTTTTTAAAAATACATGTATCATATTTAAATTGCGTTAAATTATTTCTGATTCAAATTAATAATGTGCCTGATTGGAGCGCAGAAACATAAGCCCAGATTAGGGTATTTTTTTCTAAAATGAAAATTTTATTGCTAAAAATAATTATTTAAAAAAGCTAAACACAAAAGGCGCCAATGATTCATTTTCTGTATATAAATATTTTGAATTAAATGACATGTCAAGTTCACGGAATCGTTATGTTTCATCATTCTTTATTTAAACTTTTACTATCACAGATTTATGATGGAGGCAAAAGGAACAAACATACATTATGATTACTCGAACAACTTTAAGGGAACCAAGTATCTGTTGAATGAGAGGGAAGAAGACATAATAGACTGTTTTGGTACTAGTTTTATTATACATGTATTATTTAGTAGATAGCTTTACGCGTGCTCTTTTGCAGAAATTTACGTGAAAGATTAGTATTTTATTTCCGAATAAAGTTATGCTTTTGGAAGTTACTTGATAAAAATATTATACATATAATGTCAAAGTTATCGTTTTATATATAGGAGTCAAAAGAGAAAGTGGTACCAAAAATACCCTAATGAATTATTAAATCCGTCTAAGATTACCCATGGTAAAAGATGTTTTGGAGTTTATATTTCACAAATGATCCGATATGCCAGGGCTTGTACAACATATGAAGATTTCATATACAGAGGTAAACTACTCACTGAAAAATTATTGATACAGGGATATCGACAACCGCGTTTAATGTCCACGTTCCGCAAATTTTACGGTCGGTATAATAGTCTTGTTTGCGACTACTCTATTTCACTGAGTGAAATGTTGAGTTGCCTTTTAGCTGGCAGTTGTTGAGACGTCTGAACAAATTGTGACGAGGATTCACTCCTCACCTACTTCATTGGACTTGACTGTGGACTCACGGCGGGTGTGACTGGTCGACAGGGGATGCTTACTCCTCCATGGCACCTAATCCCACCTATTGGTTTCCAGAGCTCCGTGTTTGTTCATTTTTACAGGATTTATATCTATGTCCTGGAAATTCTATTGATTTATACTTTGGTTATATATAACTATTTCATCATATAACTGTGTATATAACCAAGAAATCCTATACTTCGAACGGTTTAAAATACTTTATATAAACAGCTCGTAGATCAACCTAAACACTCTTGACTTAAAATTTAAACTTAAGAATTCAAATTTAAATTTAAATTTTGAGCAAAATGAATAATACTTTCATATTAATGAATTTTGCTGAAGACATAGTTTTAAATTTTAAGCATTTGAAAACTTTATATGAAAGTACGTCAGGAAAAAGTAATCGACAAAATGATGTCAAAAGTAATCGACATTTACGTTTCGTTTTATGACACAGTTTCAGTTAAAGAGTAGTGTTTACCACAACGAGAAAAAATATTTTCATCATAACCTTTTGACTGGAAAACTTTTGTATAAAAATTATCCGTTAAACGTAACAATTTAAAGCCTTACTGTATATAAGTTTAAAAATCCGATATAAATAGCCCGTGAAAAGTAATTTCTTAAATAAAACTCTTTCTTACATAATACATAATTACTGAATGATGGCCGAACTCGTTAACTACAGGAGAAACGTAATGCCTTAACCATGCCTGATTACGAAACACGCCGATGAGGTTCCTTGTAACATTATATTTGATATTTTGTTAAACGCCATACTCAACAATCTTTCAGTCATATGATGGCGTCTAGTTTTTATTGGTGGAGAGGAAACCGGTTACCCGGGTAAAAACCACCGACCTTCCGCTAGAAAACTGGCAAACTTTCCCACTTAATTTGTGTAACATTATAGAACAGAAATATATAAAGATTTTCAGATTTTAGCTCTAGTATTTTATTGTAGACCCAAATCATGGAAGCATTTTAGAATTTTTAAAAATGAAAAAAAAAAATTAAAAATATGAAAATATCTGATTTATTTATATTTTTGTGGACGATAAATGTTTAGGATTGACGTTTTAAATTCAAAGAAAATTCAAATTGTCATTAAATAAAAAAATGATTATAAAACCGAAATATGGAATGTTTGGAATAAGTTTAAGACACTTTTAGATCAGTTTTAGACAAAATGAAATAAAGTAATGTTTTATTTTAATTCTCAAACTTCAGATCAGATGCTAGAGTTGAGGAATAAGGATGACGTCATTACACTTGCGGACATCGGAACAGCAGATGGTGGTAATGTTCTGCAATTCATGGTCAAATTAATTGGTAAACACAAGATATCATGTATTCTATAAATAGTATCATGTATGTTTCAACATATTGTACGTATCAATTGTACGTGTCCTTTTGTACAAACACCTCTTTATTTCAACTAAAAATCTTCGGGTTTCCACGTGCGTTGTTGATATTCCCTCAGTCAACGTCAGTCTGTTTGAGCACTGATACGTTAATGATAACTTGATAACTACCTTTATTCGTATGGACATCACTACTTATTGTTGATAGCGGTATGAAAGCTTGCATTGGGAAATTCAAGCAATGGAAACATCAGTCTTACACGCCTATTTAAATGGCAACAGAACCATTGCATCTGAAATTACCATTGAGGATAAGTAAGAAAGATGTGAATTTTGATAAGCCAGAGTACACGCAAGTATTGTGTATTTATAATTTTCTCGAGGTAAATCTGTTATCCGGTTGACGGCATACTAAGGTCAAGTTTAATTTGTTGTCCGGTTTTATGAGTACTCATGTCTATTTAAATGTGGTATTCTGTCGTCTACATAGAAATGTAAAATCGTCTAATATTATATCGATAAAAATATACTAGACTTTGACAACTTATAAAAATGAATCAATATGATTCCTTATCTATGTGTAATGGTTTAGGAAACTTGGAACGTTCAAGTTCAAATATATACTAAAACACCTGAGTACAAAATCTCGAATATTCAAGAAGTCAAGTTCTATAAGTAAAATTTAGACGCAGGTAAACCTAAAAATAGCTGATAAATTCATAAAACTCTAAGATACTATATAAGGAAATGCATTTTGTTTATTGTAAAACCTTTAAACATGCCCAGATTCCAATTAGGTAGCTAGAGTCGTCACACTAAGGTTACCCACAGATAGTAACATATGATATACTTTTAAACACTAAGGTAACACACAGATAGTATCATATGATATACTATTTATAGTTCCCCAGTTACAACACTTATGATCCTGAAATAAATAAACGAAGTTGACGAAACTCTTGATCTAAAAAATTAAAAAATGAAATACTTCGCAGAACAAAAGCCATGATCATGATAAAATCTCTGTCTGTCTCTCTCTCATTTCTCTCTCTCTCTTCAATTTCACACTTACTCTTTCTCTCACACTCTCTTTCACTCACACCCTTTTTCTCTCTCACTTTCTCTTTCTCTCTCACACTTACTTTCCCTTCCTCTCATTTTTTCTCTCTCCCTCCTTTATGTCTCTCTCTCACTAACTTTCTCTCTCTCTCTCACACTCACTCTCTCTGTCTCTATCTCTATGTGTATGTTAGCGCGTGCAATGTGAAGCAGTTTATCCTATAACATAATATTTCTGCAAATTTATTTTTTGCTACATACATTAATAAAATTTGCATTTGTACGAGGCGAGTGAAATCGGTTTAACATTCATTTTTCATCAATTATATTCTTATTTAGAAATATATTTTCATATCATAGAACATTTATGTAAAGTAAGTAACATTTTATTTGTAGAATACATTAAGACAAAGAAATCTGTCTCCCAACAGATCAATGTGGTTTTTGAAGACCATAGTTCAAATGATTTCAACGCCTTGGTTAGAAATATTGTTGGTGAGTTTATATTGCTACTATATAAGATGCCCATTGGGTCTGAGTAAAACGTGATTACGGTGACAGTATGCTAACCTATGGTTCATGAGAATGAATGTTTTTCTTTTAGATAAAAGAGGGAATAACTCCCAGAAGTGTCAACCTGACAATTTCCGCTCTGTTGAATTTTTGTAGATCTTTGCATGCGACCATTTTGTATTCTTTCACTTTCTCATGATCTGCTATATTCTTTTTCAAGCTAATGACCAAAAGCATGGTTAATCAATTTAAATGGGGAAGTAATCAACACTGACAAATTCTGCCCTGTTTACATTTTGTAGATCTTTGCGTCTCGAAAATCATTGATTCGTTCCCTTTCCCTCTGTCTATTACACTTTTCAAGATAAGGACCAAATACAGAAACAAACCATGAAAAATCCAGTTAAATGGGACATAACTCGCATAACCGTCGACCTGACAAATTCCGCCCTATTGATTTTTTTGTATAACTTTCGGTGACGAAAATATTTGCTTCTTTCACTTTCTCTTTATCTATTATACTTTTAAGAAAATGATCAGGAACAGCCAAACACATGATAAATCCACTAAAAAAGGGGGTAAACTCCCATATACGTCGATCTGACAATTTCCGCTCTTTTGACTTTTTGAAGATTTTTGTTATGTGTGCATATTTTTGTTTCTTCCACTTCCTCACTTTCTATTATTCGTATTAAGACCGAAACTGTACAAAATTGGAAAAATCCACTACAAAGCGGGAATGACTCTCATAAACTCTCAATTGACAATTTCCATCAAAATAAAAATTAGGGAAAAATTTTGCAAACCGATCATGTTAAGGTAACAGTTTTCTCTACCTTTAATAATCACCGCTGTACACGTATTAACTTAAAAAGTGTCTCGTATCTCATTCGTTCTGTCTGTAGCCACTGCCGCTTCACATGGAGATACTGCCTGTGATGTTTAGTTAAAATTGGCCCTATGGTTCTTGAGTACGTGTTGAATTATATTTGTCTGAATATAACCCCAAAAATTATATTTTTTTCTAAATATTTAGATACCTGTGACATAGACATTTGACCCGATGACCTTGCAAATTTGTCAGAATGATCCTTACATAATTCCTAACAATTTTCCATATATCTTTGTATACAGAAATCAATAGGTAACGATTTATGTATCTATTTGTGTAAAGAAAACTACCCTATGTTACTGCCGCGCCCCTACCAGCTCGTTTAAGATAATATTTAGTTTTCATTCCACAATAATGCATACAAAATTCGAAAGTCATCTGACCGTTGATTCATAAATATGATATTTTAAAGATGTTAAATACGCTTGGGCACGAATATCAACAGCAGTAAAGAACAAAAAGCTTACTACTATCGTTATTCTAAAGTCTCAGAAGGACCTATTGCTATTGTCTTTTGTCTGTCGGCGTGCGTCGTGGCCGTTAACTTTTACATATTTCTACTTCTTCTCAAGAACCAGTGGGTCAAATTTATCCAAACTTGGCATGAATATCCCCATGTGAAGTTTTATAAAGTATGCGAATGAAAATGGACAATAACTCATAAGCGCCCCAAAAGAAACCAAACAGTGCCAGAACTTGATACGGTTTATCTCAGTGTTATTTATGTGGATAATTTAACTGTACAAGTCTACCAAGGTAAATAGGTACATGTTTACAAATACAACGAGTCTTAATTTAAAAATCATAACAGGGGTGATAGGCTACTTGTTGACACAGAAGTATTAGAACTTAAGTAATGATTGGAATCCGTGCAATACGGTTTAACTTATTTTTGGAAATAGACCGTACAAAGCCGGATGTGGCGGTAACCTATACATTGACTTTTATTACAGTCATAATGGGTAAAGGATTACGTCACACGTATTCGTCAATCCCATCTCCATGTACAATCAGATATTACCGGATGGATCATTGGACTTTGGTATTTCATCTTACTGTGTTCACGGGCTTTCTGATTGGTAATTATGTTAATTCGTCGATTTTCAAATCATGAATATTCAGTCTCCATCACATAGCGTTATATTTTCTGTTTGCCTATTGATTTGATATTCGGTAATAAAATGAGGCCAATGACCACTAACATACACTCGACACTGATTTAGAAAAGTGTTCAATTTTCATCGATAGTTGGCAGAGATAATAAAAGTATATATGCTGGTATATCACTGAAATGGCTTACAACATGGACAAAAATCTAAGGAAATAAGATGACCAGTTTCTTCATCAGAACGAAATGACTAAAGTTACATAAATTACCCGACACACAACTAGAATACAAATAAGATGTTTCATGACACGTAGCTGTATAAGTGTCGATTTAAAATCGAAATAAAAAAGGTGAACAACTCGATAACCAACCGAGTCACTGAAGACAAATGTGAAAAAAGAAGTTAACAAATTTTGTATATTAATATATATATAATGAGAAAGAGAAAGAGAGAGAGAATTGATATCCTGGATATACTGACAGTTTTAAGCTGTGTTTTTTTTATTTTTTATTCCTTCTTTACTCCTTAGATTGATAAAAAATAACAACAAAGTGACATACACAAGGATAATAATTCTTACATTCCTATGCACCTTGTGCAAATTGCTTGAGAAACCGAGGTTTGGTACTTTTTTCAGTTGCAATTGATTAACGCAACCTTACTATTTGTATATGAATACCACACAGGACCAGATCTTATTTTCACAAAATAAATAGGAATATAAGATTTTTTATTTGTGTGTATAGCTGTTATCTGCTATTGTACACCAAGGAGAAGTAGTGAAAGTAGAAAAAATTGAAAGATTATTGGTGGTAAACACAGCTTGTACGCCTTTAAGTTTCTTTCCTACAAAATATTTCTTTTTGAAATAGTATCATCCACAGATAGGAATTATCAGGTCAATAGATTTGTCTTATTTCTACCAAAACTATATCAGTGTTTTCTCCCCACATAGGAAAATCAAAATGAAAAACAGTATTTTCACGGATAATGCAGATAAGGAAGATTTGGATATCATCAAGAAACAGGCAAAGGAGGACTGGAGAACATTTGTGTATAAGCGTGGTAGAGAATTGAAACGTGGTAATTATTTTTTTTTAAGTTTAAAGTTACAGATGTGCATGGCATATTCGACCAGTTCAGACTTGAACAGATGATTCTATGTATAGTCAATTACCAGTATGTATATCAAACGGATTATTAAAGGTTCTAAATGAAACTAATTTAATGTTTTAGCGAGAAAGTATTTGAAGAGTGTCAAAAATCCAAAATGTCTGGGCTCATGTTTCTATTTGTACCACAACTACAAATTACAGTTTCTACTTCGAGGTAATCGCCCTTGAGTTATATATCATTACAGCCTTCTCCGTCAACCCGGAATGATTTTCTAGCGATTCCATGTAATTCCACCACAACTCTCTTGATGGCTCTTATGCCTCAAAGGGGTCCCGTTTATGACCCCTTGCAATAGGGAAAAACACTTCATCGGTCTGGCCTGATGGGTATAGATAGGTAGGTTGAATCAGTGATGATGATCCTTTGACACTAGTGATACATGCTGCTCTGTCATATCGTAAGGTTTTGTAATCCTCTCATATCCATCGAAGAATGTGATCAACAAACATTTGATCTGTGACCCAGGACTCAGCAGATATGCTGTTTCATGATCTGCCCTGGTGTGATAATTTCATGTGAACAGTTTCTCCTGGTATCGATGAGTTTGGTCTGAGAATCTAAGACACTTGTACTAAAGACTTATCCGGAAACGCACGACTTATTATTGGTAAAATCTATACAGCCACAAAACCTTTCGTGTGCCAAAAGCTTGAGCTAAAAGACCTATTTGCACAAACATGGATAAGAATATATGATAACTCCAGAGAAGAAAGTTCACAATTCCATACTGCATACATTATCTATCAAACTCATAGCAAACACAGTACTTTTCTAATACACCTCGTATTTGATCAGGTCACGATGTATTTATATCTGGTTTAAATGTTCTAAAGTTGTTAACAAACACAGCTTTGTCTTATTTTCATTTTACCTGTACATAAATATAGCTTTCTGTCACATGTCATTTTCTGCTTTTAAAGGTGGATTCTTTTTCGTATCGACGTTGATGGCAGAGAACACGGAATTTTGTTATTTACTCCAAAATGTGTACAAAGAAATGGTAGCTGATGGCATTATTTCTCAAGTTAGTGGTTGTGCTTATCTAATTTACTAGAAAACGACAAATTCGGACATTAAATAATTTTCCATCAAAATAAAACTTGTGGAAATCAGCTATAGAAAAAATGATGAAATGTTAGCTGCAACTTCGTTAAAAAGCGAAAACATAAAACTATTAGGGATCGACTGTGTTTTGCATTTTTTGTTATATTTTTTATTTTTTCGCACAATATTCAAGATATGTGTAAATTATCATGATACTCAAGACAGAAAGTACATTAAGTTCACTTTTTCGGGAGATTGGTGATCTTCTGTTTTGATCTGATGTGGTATACGACACGTGTAACGAACGTACTGAAATTATTTCACACAATTACATTTATTTTACTAATGAAATTGAATGGCTGGGGTATCTTCTTTTTATCTTAATCCTCTTTGCCCATGGATGGGTATATAGGGCCTTCACCACTGTCCTCCAGTTGTCTCTGTCTTTTGCCCTCGTCTTTGCTTCACCCCAGATAGCCTGATAGTCCGCAGCGCTGCGTCTAAGTTTCTCCTCCATGTTAGTGCGTTTGCGTTTGATGTTTTTCTGGTCTTCTCCGCAGAATGTGTCCCAGCCATTGCCGTTTTCTCTTCTTGATACAGAGTATGATTGGCTTCATTTTGGTCTTTCTCCATACCTCATCATTTGAAATACTCTCAGGTCATCTTATCTTCAGGATTTTGCAAAGGCAGTTGTTGGTGAAAACTTGAAGCTTGTGTTCGATGCTCTATAAGTGTCTCAAACCCAAACAGCAAATCAGACTTCATACTGGAGTCGACAAGTTTTAGCTTTGTTTTCAGCTGAATGACTGTGCTGTCCCAAAATGGATAAAGAGTTAAATGAACCCCTTGCTTAACCAATCCTGATCATGACGTCTTTATCAAAACTCCCTGTGTTGCTCCTCACACTGCCAAGATCTGTTCAACTTCCTACCTCATCAATCGACTGATTGTTCAGCATAACTTGAGATTCACTCCTGTTGATTCTCCTGTTCTTTGTCTTTTTATGTTGATGTGGAGCCCTGTCTGTTTGGCTGTTTGCTCCAGACTCTGTGTCTTTTTCTGGGTGTGTTGATCAGATTGGGACAACTGAACAATATCATCTGAGAAGTCTTAGTCCTCCAAATGCTTTGTGAAGGTCCACCAAGCCCCAAGGTTCTCTGGTCACCGTCTTCATGATCCAGTCAACTATGAATATTATAAACATACTACCAAAGTTACAATGCTCAAGACGATATCGTTTCTGTCAATTAGACTTCATCAGTTGAGCTTCAATTTAAAAGTTATGTGTATTTTTAAAGAGAAAGTGGTATTATACAGGGCCAAATAATATCTCTAAAATATAGCCAAAATCCGTCTAAGAGTAACCACTGTAAAAAATGACTATCTTAGCTTTTAAATTTTTTTTAATTTAAAAGATGTTAACAGTACCAAATATAACTTAAGTATAAGATGAACAGCTGGTACCGAAATACCAGGTATTAGGTTTATGTGTACCCTCGGGGACTCAAACGGTCCACCAGCAGTGGCAACAACCTAGTGGTTATAAATATTATAAACATACTACCAAAGTTATAATGCTCAAGACGATATCGTTTCTGTCAATTACACTTCATCAGTTGAGCTCCATTTTAGCGAGAAGATCATCGGAGACAAGAAACAATCCTTACGTATGCCTGTGGAGACGATCAGACCCGTGATTTGAGCTGGGAAATGTCAAAGCGTGCATCACTCTTTCAAACTTTGATCAAAAGCGTGCCATGATAATCCTATCGCTAGCTGCTTCCCACTCCATGAGTCATTTATTGTCCTCTTACTGATGAGAAAACCTACCCCATGTTAGTGTACGCTTGCTTCTGCTGGATCCGGATAAAAACGAGTCTGGCCGGAAGTAGTACAAAGTCTCCATGAGCCTATCCACCTCACTTCACTCATCCCTAGAATATCCAGTTGTTACCTCTCCATTTCTCTAACCACCTGCGCAGTCCGCCCTGCTTTATAGAGCGTTCTCCAAGTCGCAATCCGTATAAGGTTTTTTTGGTGAGATTAAATTTGTCTGCAGATTCTTCAACGTCATGACACTCTCCGGGGTCGATTCCGTAGATTTGTCCTTTGTTCTCTGTAGCAACTAAAGTTCAACAGGGTTGGGTTGCTGACCCCACCCACCAACCCTCTGGTATTTATTATTGAAATATGTAAGATCTTTTTTTTTTATTTGTCTATTCCCTAGAGTAATCGATAATTCTTATACAAGGCGATTATATATGTATGTTTATATATGACAGAAAGAGCTCGAAAATACCAACGCAGCATGGTTTTTGAACAGAACTGAGGAGGATATAAGATTTCCTTTTACACATGATGCTGACTTGGAGATGAAGAATTTAAATTTAAGACTTGTTTCTGTTAGAGTTACCAAAAGGGAATACTTTCCACTTTCCTCTGTCAAATCAGGTAATAAAATATATTAATTATAAATTAAAGTCTACAGTATTGATTATCAGTATCCACCATGTTGATTATCAGCCTCTGCAGTGTTGATTATCAGTATCTACAGTGTTGATTATCAGTATCTATTGTTGATTATCAGTATCTTGAGTGGTTATTATCAGTATCTACAATGTTGATTATCAGTATCCACAGTGTTGATTATCAGTATCTAAAGTGTTGATTATCAGTATCCACCATGTTGATTATCAGTATCCAGTGTTGATGATCAGTTTCCACAGTGTTGATGATCAGTATCCAGTATGTTGATTATGAGTGTCTAGTATTAATTATCAGTATCTACGATGTTTGTAATAAGTATCTAGATAGCATATTATCAGTGTCAGCGTATTTAATACAATTTTTATAACACGTAAACATTAAATATTCATACATAAGGATACGTCAAGACATAACTTATTACCATATTTCATCTTCGTCTGTATCTTCATCTGACATATTGGTCCGTTTAATGTTAAATACTTTCTGCAGTTAACGTTGCTATATTTTGTTATCGTCTATTTCGATGGGGGTTGTTGTATTTGTGTACACCTTAGAAGTGCACACCAAGTTAGAACATTTTGCTGGAAGAAAGTATAAATTATCTAACCTCTAGTCAGCATGTGTTTGAATCAAAGACGATTGTATGAGAAACTTATCCACTTTACTTGAGGAAGGTCGGTCGTCTCTTACCGGAACAACTGTAGCCGGGTTCTCTCCTCCAACTTCAAAAAATGACCGGCCCCGCAACTGAAAAAATGTTGAATATGTCATTAAACAAAGATAAATAATGATTATTTTAGCACCGTATTTCATTTTTAACATTAAATTACAGTTGAAAATATCCAACAGTTTGTACCGGCTATACGAAGTTCTCATTTCTCTTTTGAGGATGTCGACTCCAATCACGCCTCACGATTTTGTAGAGGAATGTCTTTGTTGAACTTTCTTTGATTTTATTGCTTCAGTTGATTTTTGTACGACAATTCTCATTATGGTAATTTTTTAATCATTTGTCATAAGCTAATGGCTTTTCTTACCATTTAACAGATGCGACATTTGCCAAGAGAGCGAAAGATATTTCTAGCGCTGTGAGGGGCTGGTTGTATAACGTTTTGTTCAGAGGATTGTCTCAGGAACGAACAGTTGTGGAAAAATCAGCTATTGTAGATGAATACTTTGAGCGACTTCGACTAAAATTTACATCAGAATACAAACATGTTAGATATGTCAATCCGATGGCAGATGTATTGTTCACAAAACAATAAAAGAGTAATTACCAATACTCGATACGTCTTTACTTTGATGCTAAAATGATGATGATGATGATGATGATGATGATGATTAGTATTATTATATTCATCAATATAAGGATAAAAATAATGTGGAATCGTTTGTGAACTTTTGTTTGTTTGTTTGTTTATTGTTGTTTAACGTCCCACTCAAGAATATTTCACTCATATGGAGACGTCACCAAATGCCGGTGAAGGGCTTCAAACTTTGGACTATGCTCGGCACTTACTGCCATTGAGCAGTGAGGTTCTTTAACGTGCCGACATCTGCTGTGACACGGGACCACGGTTTTTACTGTCTCATCCGACAGACAGGAAACCAACCTGCTGCCGGATGGACTCGAACTCACGACCTCACGATCAAGCATAAATTTCATATAAGCAACAATTGAACAGATACCTCCTGCCTTAATGGCATTAAATATGAAAATTCTTATGCCCCCCCCCCCCCCAACAAAAACCGACAAGGTACTAGTTGAATGTATTTTGAAAGAGTAACCCTTATTGCTTTTCTATCGCGATCCTGTGGTTACTTTAAAACTTTTAAAGCGATATAAGCGATATATAATGATTATTTTTGTCCCCTGACATATAGTCGAGAATATGATTAAACATATGTTCAAATTCATTATCAAAGACGTAAAACGTTGTAAAAGATCTTCTTTTCGAAGTTATTTGTTTTATTAGAATTTAAATTTACCCGTATCTTAAAAAATCCAGCTGTATTTCCGTATGCAATGACCTTTCCGATAAACTTTTTCACTATATCAAATGTACTTCGTAATTCGGTATGGGGATCTCGGTGCTTTACGCGCCGATTTTTATATGTTTTATATTTACTTTTCAAATACAGGACGTGATTTTTATTGGAAAATGCAGCATGCATTATGTAAAATATATACTTTTCAACACTTTTTAAAATGCCCGACGAAAATTGGATGAATATAAGTATAAAAATATCAGGTCACTAAAAGAGTTTTTTCCGATTTTAATGTTACCCTGAATGCTGACATTGACATAACTGTGAAAAGTATGCGAACCTTATGTTTTACAATCGTGCCGCCATGTCTGGTGAAGTTGGGCAGTTCATGATCATATGTGTCAAGAATGATAAAGCCGATAATGTGATATGACGAGTTAAAAATGGGTCGAGATCACCCGATATACCCGGCACGTGGACAATTTCAGAAACGAATGTTTTGAAACGACGAAAAAGACCAACTTTGCCTGATTTAGGTATGAAATGATGATATTCTAACCACCAGATGGTCTCTTTGGAATATATAGGAGTTGAAGTACTACATAAAATGGACATGTAAAATTGTTCACCGACGACAGATCATATTGCTTTAAAGTTTATTTTCTAGATTGGTAATCACCTATCCATTGTTGTACACTGAACCTTTTCTTTAAAATATTAGTGTGTGTAACAAGCTATTGACTCTGTTCTGTTAAAAATTAAAACGCAATCTATTTCCAATCTCGTTCAAGCAATGAATTTGTCTTTTAATACACAGCTGTCTACCCATTTTGGATGATTTCGTGTAGTAAAATCATGTGGAAATAGCAAATGTACACACGTTTTTTACCACATGAACGCACGGCCAATTCGCATTTAAATTCACGAGTAAATTGACATGCATTTACTTGCTGTATGTATTGCATCATACTACTATATGTCCCACACTTCACGGCACTCGGGGCAGAGGGGTCATTTAAACCATCAAAACCAAGGGCCCGACATAAATTCGATTTCCTTCCACGTGCTAAATATAGACCTTACACGGTCTGGTAGTTAACGGGTAAGACTCGCAGTTATATATAGATTGGATGATATATAACTTATCCTCGCCATACGGCACTCACATACATTCAATTTCCGCGCAGACACGGTCTGGTAGTCAACAGGTAATATCACAGTTACAGATAGATGGGGCACAGGTGTCCAATGATATAATGTAGAAAAGTTGAAAATACTATAAATTTTTTTACGTCTATTAAAATGAGTATATCAAACCGTTATTGGATTTACCAATCCCATCTAACCTTTCTTTACAAAACCCTCTAAAACCCGAACGTGTATGGACAAAGGCGGCTTTAGATAAATTCTTCGATAAAAAGTTAATGGATAAAACGGCAAGCAACGAACCGCGTCCCGTTAGAAATAAACGACCTATAAGCGAATTGAACGAGGGGCAAACATATCGTTTTGACAAAATTTCCTCGGAATACAGGCTAAAGTTTGGTACCATCTTTGATGAATATAAAGTAAAGTAATATTGAGGCAAAGGGTTATAAATATAGACCGTTTATTTCTAGACCTCGTGAAGTTGGTGATAAAGGATAGAGATTTACAAAACGGCGATAAATTTCGTATTATCATCAATCACCCGATTTTCCCGAAACCGTTCAGTACAAGATATATAACCGTCTCGGACGATTTAGCTAAAAATTTATTCAAAGCACTGGAAGAATATATAGAATAATACGAGCTGCCCATACAAAAAGTAGAAATAGTCGTCCAGTCTACGACAATGCCAAGAGGCACGAGGAGACCCAAAGAACTGCTGACAAAGGCAAATTCGTCGTCGAAAAGTATGATAACGATTAAAAATGACGATACTACGTGTTTGGCTCGAGCCATCGTGAAATTGCCAACACACGTAAAGATAAATGGACGAAATCCCAGCTTCATGACGGTTTCAATATGAGTAGAAAATTACAAAGAGTCGAAGCGTTAAAACTTCACGAAGAAGCGGGTGTTCTCGTCCAGGAGCACGGCTCTACTTTAGAAGACGCGAAAACGTTTGCCAATCACATGGGCGTGCAGATTAACATAGTGGACGGTGATCAATTTAACGAAATTAATTATACGAGCGAAGGAAGCGATGACGACGCGGTATATCTTTATAAGAATAAAAATCACTTCGATGTGATTACGAGCATGACGGGGTTTTGGGGTAAAAATTATTACTGTCATACGTACGCTAAACGAGACCGAGACAAATGCCTTAACAATGTTTATCCTGCTTCGGTTCTAATTGCTCGGGTGGAGAAAGGAAAGTATGCGGCGATTGTAACAGAACGTTTTTCGGCGAAGAATGTTTTAACGAACATAAACGTGACAGGGGAACGAGAGACGGCGGAACGGATATGGTTTGTTTAATAGTTCAGAAATGATTAGAGTGCCAACGAACGGTCGAAAACCTGGAAAAACATATATGCGGTCATTCCGAATGCCCGAATTGTAAAAAAATATTGCGATATGACGGCCCACAAGTGTTTTATGCTCAAGAAAGAATGTAAGGGTGGAAAGTGCAAATCGTCAAAGTGCACCGAGAAGAAAAAAATATTACAGTTGTAAAACGCGAACGACGGACTATTATTTTTACGACATAGAAGCGACTCAAGACACCGGCGTTCACATACCGAATTTAATCGTCTGCCAGGATTTTTTCCGGCGAACAACACGAA
The DNA here is from genome assembly GCA_030159075.1 of Atrina japonica. Classification (NCBI taxonomy): domain Eukaryota; kingdom Metazoa; phylum Mollusca; class Bivalvia; order Pterioida; family Pinnidae; genus Atrina; species Atrina japonica. The sequence goes on along the minus strand of BROG01000771.1, from coordinate 3,834 downwards.
TTTTCTACTATAGACGATTTTTGCGAGTTTTAGAGATGTTATTTTTTGGTTGAGGATACGAACGTTTTTTGTTTTTTTTTTAAAAAAAGCCCCATTTGTGTGGCAAGGTTTGCCGACATTATTTAAATATTTACAAGGGTATAGTTATTATCATGTGCAGCTATGGGATGGAATGAGTTGATTTATCTTACTTACATTTGGATCAATTTTGCACTCATTTTGGACGTAGTGCGAATGCAAAATTCATTTATGTCAGTAATAATGTCAGCCGGTTCCTTATTTCTTCGAGAGTGAAGCATAGCTGTCCGAGTTCCATGATCTCTTGGCAAGAAACATCGCATGTTTTGCGAACCTGTTCTAAAAAGGTAGTAAACTCATGATTCAAATGAAGCAAATTCTGACTTACCGGTACGAAAATCATTGTTTTAAATTATCTACAAACTTGTCGCTCATAGGAGCAATATCTGAATCATGCACAGTAGCTACAACATCTGAATCACGCACAGTAGCTACAACATCTGAATCATGCACAGTAGTAACAATATCTGAATCATGCACAGCAGTAACGACATCTGAATCATACACAGCAGTAACGACATCTGAATCATGCACATTAGTAACGACATCTGAATCATGCACAGTAGTAACGACATCAGAAACATGAACAATAGTAACGACATCTGAATCATGCACAGTACTAACGACATCTGAATCATGCACAGTAGTAACAATATCTGAATCATGCACAGAAGTAACGACATCTGAATCATACACAGTAGTAACGACATCTGAATCATGCACAGTAGTAACGACATCTGAATCATGCACAGTAGTAACGACATCTGAATCATGCACAGTAATTACTTCCGATGTCATATATATCACCAGTGACCGACAGTAAATTACAAATGCACTGAAAGCATTTAATTGTAAGTTAGTTAGCATGCAAAAAGCTTGAAAATAATAAATAATGGTAAATATACTAACGGTAAAAAGTAAATGTGTAGAGTGATCATGCTGTTAAAACATAATTACAAACCAAAATACGACAAAACTACCAGATAACATTATTTGTAGGGTAATTTTTCAAAACTTCAGTTCATTGAAAATGCCATAGCATTGTATATTTTACTGGTATCGAGGAAGGCATGAGGGGTAAAAAACCAGTTCCCAAAGTTAACTACAAGTATGACCACCATTTGCAGACTTGGCACAGTCGCCTCATAGAGCATACCAAATTATTGAAGAATGCCTTGGTAATGCCGTTTCAGAACTGGACTAACGTCTGACTCAAAGCTGCAAACGCCATCGGCTGGTTAGGCAGCAGACGTAAACTACATTTCAATTCATCCTGGACCTGCTCAATTGGTGCTACATCGGGTGAGACTACAGGGCATGGCATCACAGCGATTTTCTGTTGCTCTAGAAAATCCATTACCACCTGGCTGACATAAGGTCTAGTGCTGTTTTGTTGGAGCGTGATGGCAGATTTCGCTCTTTGCACAGTTGGATAACGTAGGTAACATAAGGAATTCAAATTGACATCGATAACCTCAAGTACGGTTCTTCAGGTTGACGTAAATCATCCCAAACAATTACACTGCCTCCGTCAAATGCACATCGCGCCACGACATTAACGTCATAGCGACTCTTAGACTCTTGAACGGCCGTTGATGCCGTCTAAGTGAATCCTGGACTCGTCTGTGAACTGAATACTCTCCCAGTCTCGGCAATGAAAACGCAAATGTCTTTTACTTCAAACTAATTGGCTAAACGTTGGCGTCTAAGCAAAATCGGTCGGGCAGGTGGACATCCTGGTAGGATATGCCAGTAGTTATAGGCACCTCCATGACGCGTCATTTGAATTTTGTCTCCAGGGGGCGCTTTGTTACGGTTTTTGATGACGTCATCAGAATGCTGGCTTCTGATTGGTCAATTCAAATGGCGCGCCATGGTGCCGCCTGTGACGTCATAACCGGAAAGAGTCCTACCGGAAGTGCATCATACCGGAAGTGAGGTCCTGTTGTCATGACAAAAAGGAGAAAGAGCCAATCGTTGAGCTCGGAAGCGTGTCTATCACCGGAACTGGAAGGTTATGAAGGCTGCCATCTTGGCTAACGAGCCAATGAGAGCCTTCGTTACAAGAGGTTGGGGTCACGAGAGGTCACGTCTGTGCATGATTCAGATGTCGTTACTTTCATATTGGTAACCAATAAGGAGATCCACAAATATTTCCAGTCGCTAGATACTGCTAAACAGAACGATCATTTAATACACAGGTAACTGTCAAATGTGTCATCTTTTCCATACAAGTATTACGGTAAATATGGGGTTATCATTTCCATACTAGTATTACGATAAATATGGGGTTATCATTTCCATACAAGTATTACGGTAAATATGGGGTTATCATTTCCATACAAGTATTACGGTAAATATGGGGTTATCATTTCCATACAAGTATTACGGTAAATATGGGGTTATCATTTCCATACAAGTATTACGGTAAATATGGGGTTATCATTTCCATAGAAGTATTACGGTAAATATGGGGTTATCATTTCCATACAAGTATTACGGTAAATATGGGGTTATCATTTCCATACAAGTATTACGGTAAATATGGGGTTATCATTTCCATACAAGTATTACGGTAAATATGGGGTTATCATTTGCGGCATTGGATTTCACTATCTAAAATGTTGTATTAAGTATTTGGCCATTTGACCAAGGGCTATACTATTTTGACCATGACCTATCCTATTTTTTTTTTAGATATGGCTTATTCCAGTTTTTATTGAGGTTCATTTGATCTAAGTTTTCTGTCTGACGACAGGTGTTACTGGCAAGTGGTCATTCCATTATACTTGTTGATAATTCGTGACGTTTAATAATAGTCATTCCTGTCTGTATGTAGTTTCTCGTAGTGCTATATTTATAAGTAGGATAAGTAAACAATAATTAATTAAAACAATCTTTAAGGAATGGATCTAAGCTTCGCCTCACTTAATGATCGATGTTTGGTACAACAGTCAGTGTCATATGTCTAAATTTAGTGACCATGAAGGGAATTCCGTGGACGTGTGGATAGAGCATCGCGCTTAAAATCAGTCTTTCACTTCCTGTCAGCACAGGTTCGAATCTGGCTGGAACTTAAGCTGATTTTGTGAGAAAGTCTGCCAGTTTGCTTGCGGAAGGCCGGTGGTCCCTCCCCGTGTACATTGTAATCGAATTCTCTCCTCCATCAGTAAAAAAATGGCCGCCACCATATAACTGAAAAAATGTTGAGTGTGGCGTATAAACACCATTCAAAATTAAAAAGAAATAGTGAACGTGAAGTACAGAGAACACTCTCGTTCCAAAAGAAAGTGGCAGACGACTGATGGTTTTTTTGTACGATGACATTTGCATTCCAAATATCTCATTTTTGGATATTTTAAAGAAGTATTATTGATCGTTGGTAGTAGGTTTTAACATACCTATTTCAGAGATATTTGATTGTTCTTTACAGAAATGTATCCAGAACTAAACACACAAATTGGTCATAAACAAGTTACATCATAGGTGTTGTGGTAAATGGTTTTTATTTCGGTTCTACAAAGCAAAAAAACTGAAATACTGAGAGCTTGGTATATTTACATAATTCCTGTTTATGCAATAATCGGCATATAATAAATGTATTACTTTTGAATTTTCATATCTAATGCCATCAAGGCAGGAGGTATCTGTTCCATTGTCGCTTTTATGAAGTGATTTAAAAGTTTACAAATGATTCCACATTATTTTTATCCTTATATTGATGAATATATCAAAATAATAATAATAATAATAATA
>BROG01000770.1:322500-330613 GCA_030159075.1 Atrina japonica | reverse complement strand
CCTTTAATCACCTTAATTTCATTTTTTTAATGACATAATGTTGTTTCTTCTTCATTTAATGACCAATTAGATCGCCGGGCTCATCTGTCTCTCTCTACAACATTCGATGTTCAAAATGACTGCGCTAATTTTTATGATTTTTATAAACAAAGATGGTGTTTTATTTTCAGATAACAAGCAATATTTTTTATTTTTCTCAGTTTTAAGTTGATTAGTTTCTACAGCGTATATTTCTGTATCGTCCAGGAAAGATTCAACGACCAAACGACCCATGCCGAGCAACTCTGGAAATAAGGTACCAGAAGCAACCACAAACAATTCAAACAAAACAAATCCAGTGCAGGATGAATTGATGACACACAGTGGACAGGAACAACCAGACGTCGATAAAAAAGACACTACTAATGAGAAGCGTGAAAGCAACGATTATGGTTTAAAATGTTGATATGCGATTTTTACATTCATCGTTCAATTAGTAAAGCATATAGATAATAAGATTATTTTTTCTGCTTTAGGACCGACATAAGGGGCAGCAGTGACGTTTTCATCCATTATCTCTATTATATGTTAAACATTGCTACATGTAATAAAAGACATGTTTAGAATTGAATTAAGTGTTAAACGTTTCATGAACAAAAACATATTACATTGCTGGTGGAAATTTAAATGTAAAATACAAGAAAATAACAAAATCGACCGGTGCATCTCTTAAACATCAGATATCAATGCGTCGTATTATGCAATTAACACAAATACCTTTAAACCGTGAACGTGGTAACCGCTGTTGCTTAGTGGGGTATTGTCTTAAAATTTGTCAACGTTTTAGATGAATAACCAGTCGTTGTGAACCATTTCAAACCTAAGTTGAGGCATGCTACATCATATTGATTTTACTATTACGCTGGCAAGATTAATCGTTCCAAATTGGCGCCATACTTACGGCATATATACACGATATCTTGTTAAGCTTGTCGGAACAGTTAAATGCATAAATCTAACTGTGAATAGGATGTATCTAAAGGCTACATCCCTCAAAACGATGCAATATAGTGGTATCTGGCTTTATGCAAAACTAAAATACCATTTTACGTTTAAAAAATACAATGCAACCTGGAAGATTCACGAGACTCTTTTGAAAAACATATGTGCTTAAAACTCCGTGTAGGCGAACCAATGTTTTAACGCACATCACAATGTGCTATACTACACTGTATCTAAAGACTGTACCCGTCACCTCGGTATCAAAGTGTGGCATGTAGTTTAGTTTAAAAATCAACACCAATCTTGATGTGCTGCGTGGGGGATAGGAATGAGTAAAAGTTGAATACAGTCTGACGATTTTGCGAGATACACATCTATATCTATGCCATATTTGACTTTTTTTAAATTTAAAAAATAGAAATAAAGACGACTTGATTTCCGTTTTCCTGTTTGTGTGTGGTTGTTGATCCTGTATAAATTTAAGGGGAGTAGCCTTTCTGACTTTTCTATACAAGAGCAAAGTGACACTGTTCTTTGTGTACAAGAAGAATACAAAACACCCAATGCATCTTATGCTGTACTCAGTGAATGGCTCGTATCGGAATGTACAAATGTTTAACAATTTTGTAATGCAGACGGACACACTGTACAGGTTTACATCCAAATAGTTATCCATCACAATTGTGCCGCCATCATCCACTGAAAAAGCTGTAAGACGACGTCCTGACAGCCATCACTCACATCCACAAGTTTTAGAAGTCATAGTAATTCCAGTTAGGAATAACACAAGTCAACAATTTATTATAAACGAAAACAGATAATTAACATCAAAACAATAAGATAAAAAGAAAATGATGAAAAGTAACAGTAAAATCCAGATAACAAATTAATTAAATGCACTTATCTGTTCATTTAAAATGAAATGAATAAAAAGCCTATACAAAATAGATCCAAACACACACTAACAACAAATCTAAAAATAGCACACCGTATCCTATCCTCACACACCGCTTCCAGTTTAGAAAATGTCCACAAATAAATGGTATCTAAAAGTCACTAGTGTAACCTGCTCATACTCGCTTTTTACATATATAGAGTAGTAATGAATTAAAAAACAATAGATTACGTCATATATGTAAATTTAGTTTTCGTTTCACCGCTTATTGCGAAGACCAAGAAATAAACTTATTCTATCCACTATTTCTATCCCCGGTACTGGAGAGTTCTGTAATGACCCTGATTGTTCGAAATAGTATTTTTTGCTTCGACATTCTGATTTTACGTCTGCGTTCACTAACATTATCTAACAGAGGCAACGAAGTAACACTAAAGTAATGAGAGTCAAAATTAATCTATACAAGTTAAAATGAAGAAGTACCGATTAGTAATCGAAACTCAAGTCCATCATAATGCCACCAATTATATGCACAAATGGTCTCAATATGAGGAACAAATGCGAATCCCGAATGGATGGGACCAGGTGTCCTGATGGAGTCAACGTCCTCTGTTGACATGACACACCTGTCGCAAACGTTCCATGGAAACCTTCCTTGTCCGATTAACGTGACAAACTCGGTGATATGGTCATGGTCAAGTTCGTCAAATTAAGGAGAGTTTATATATATATATATATATATATATATATATATATATATATATATATATATATATATATATATATATATATATATATATATATATATATATATATATATCCACAGAGTATTCTAATTCCACTGAATCGATGGGACAGAGACCAGTTATTACCATATCACTTTTGATAAACATTTCTAGTGCGATACTTAAAGTTCAAAGTACATTGTTTAGATTACCAATACTGTCTTAAGAAATTTGAATACATCAGAATATTGATATCAATCCCTTTGTGTTGATGATACTGATAGTGATGTCCAGGATAAAGATAAAAATCTGGTAAAAATGGAGAAATATGAACTTCTGAAAGCCAAAAGGTGGGATCAGGTGCCCTAGAGGAGTAAGCATCCCCTGTCAACCGGTCACATCCGCCGTGAATCCACAGTCAAGTCCAATGAAACACGTGAGGAGTGTATCCTCGTCACATTTGGTACAGACGTCTATAATATATTGTCTCGCAACAGGAGTCAGTATGTAGTAATTTCCAGTTATTGTCTTGAAATTTTGAGTTATTATTTCGAAATGTCGAATTATTTTTCTTCAATTTTAGAATTATATAAAGAGATGCATTTTTGTTGGTAAGCACAACTATTTTTTGATAATAACTCGAAATTTCGGGATTATTGTTTTACACGTTGCAGCAGTACACTTCCGTACGTGAGATAATTTCTCGTTTTAGAAAGCAATGTTGGTTAAAATTAACATCTTTCACATGGCATTTGTTTGCTAAATATGTGGGTACGTCTCTTTGTATAGCATTGCTGTTAAAGAGTAAGACGTCAAGCTTCACTTTAAGATACATTGTACATGTACTAAATTTTAACCTAAATCAAATGGCACAGGGATGCCAATTACTCCTTATTACGAACGAAACAAATTGTCATGTTTGGGAATATAGTTAAACATAATCACTTGTTTATGCTTTTGACATTTTCCATATATGGAAAGTTCGTGAGGTGAGCAGAAACATGCATCAACTTTTCACCCAAACTTCTTTTTTGAAGATATAAGTAGTTGTTTAAACTAGTTAAAGTTGTATTCAGTCACCAACATTATCATCATGGTCAAATACTCCTGCCTTGCTATCAACAGTGTATGGACCCAATGTAGACTATCGATGGATAATAAACAATCCAATCAGAATTATCCTCTTACGTGTCTTTCATTTTATATGGAGTACTCAGCGGACGTAATACGTGATTATGTAGAAGTAAGTACAAATTTGTTTTTTGTTTTCAATTTTTAATGTCAGTTAATAAAACTGTTGTGATTACTCTCAAATACTGTACACTAATTGCATATTCCAATTTGATGTTCCACATACTTTTCATGTTCGCTTAAATGTTTGTTTATGAAACTCTGTTTCACATACTCGCAAATACAGTACAATAAATACATATTACTTCAACTCGTATAGAAGTTCACATTGTTTGTGATTGACGAAATTGAATTATTCCACTACCCGATGTATCAATAGAAGAATGGTATCATCAACATGTTTTGTTATCGGATTAAAGATGGTAATAGACGAATAGGAAAATGTTGTGGAGACAATTATTTGGAACGATATTTACAAAAACAGCGGGTAGGATACTCATCAAATTAAAACTGACGCAAATGACAACAAATATTAAGGCTTCAATGATACCTTTAATGATAAGATGTGCAGGTAAAACTGTACCCGTGCGAGAAACTTTCACTGTAATATCAATACAAGCCGAACGTAATGATCAAACTAATGAGTAATGTTTACAATGATAATGGAAACGTTAGTCCTCGCCACCACCATCACCACGACAAATAACAACAAGAATAACAACAACAACAACATCAACAACAACAACAATTTCAAGAGCAATAACAATTACAACAGGATCAACAACAGCCATAACAACATCATAAAAGCAACATTGATTATGACAAGAGCAGTAGCAACAACATCAACAACCAGAAGAACAATAACAGCAACAACAAAAATAATAGTAACAACATCAAAATAAACAAAAACAACAACGACAACAACAACGATAATGATGGTAATAATAATAATAATAATAATAATAATAATAATAATAATAATAATAATAATAATAATAATGAAAATAATCATAATAGTAATAATAATAATAATAATAACAATAATAATAATAATAATAATAATAATAATAATAATAATAATAATAATTATAATAATGATAATAATAATAATAATAATAATAATAATAATAATAATAATAATAACAATGACAATAACACTAACAATAATCTTGAGAAGCGCAGGAAACGTTCTGTGCAGTGATAAAATGATCTTTTTTATAATCATGTAAACGTTAAAGCTGAAATAGGATCATAAAAATATTTTGATAAAAAAATGTGTTACAGTGTGTTTACACAGATTAACTACTCACTGACAAATTATTGACAAGGGGATATCGAAAACCGAGTTTCATGTCAACGTTCCGCAAATTTTACGGTCTGTATAATAGTCTTGTTTGCTACTACTCTGTTTCACTAAGTGAAATGTTAATTTGCCTTTTCGATGGTGGTTGTTGAGACGTCTGTACCAATTGTGACCATTCAGCAATTGAGCCATGTTTCTTCTTTCGCTAAAAAGAGAAGACTTCCGAAAAAAACCGGAAATTGAATCATAGTTCAATGGCCGTATGACAGGAGGAACCATATTACTTTGTATTTGTTTTGGAAGGTGCTTTATATTTAGTGTTATTGAATATTTTTGGATTTTTTATTGATGAAATATTCATTCTGTGTTTGTTGCTGATTGTAAGTTGCAGAAAACTTCACTCAAGGCACAAACGTTTATTTTCGTTGGAAAGTGCGGGTAAGACTAAGTCTGTGAGTTTTCTCCAGCCGCTCGGACCTTCACTTCCCGAGTACACATGTACAATGGGAGTACAGATATACAATGACGATCGTTAAAACTAATCAGCCTTTTATACCTGTTGTGCGAAACAGTTGCAAAAATGTTTGTTGTATGGGTGATAAAGAGGGGATTTTCCAATACAGTTTTTTTTCAAACCACATCTCTCATTCAAAATTCAAAAGCTATCTATAATTCTAGTTCAGCTTCAACAATGATGAACATTGTACTTATAATAGAATGTGGAGTTTAGTCTTTACGGAAAACGCTCAGCGTACAAAAACTCTGATTGACGTCGGAAATGCAATGTGACTCAAATCAACCTCCATATAAAGACCACCTCCCTATAAAAAGAGAGAAAAACAGAGTAAAAGAAAGTGTAATTTTCAGATGATATAATGGAACATGAAAATGTTTTAACAAAAACCAATAGCATAATTGTTTAGTTATCTATATGTTATTATCTGTTTCAGTTTTTATATACCTAACCTTCTTTCGAAGAAAATTGTTTTCGAATGTATAGAATATTGCATGCAGTTGTGGTAAAATAGCTAAAATATATATTTTTAGATAAAACAGTATTTTTTCTTGAATGCAAAGCTATAAATGTCAACGGAAGTATCATCACTGACCCCCCCTCCAATACAGACTATTCTCCACTAGTCTCTAAATTTAAAACCACTGTGTTTTGGTGTATAACAAGTGAATACCAGTGTATGCCACATACCATATATCCATAAACATATTAGGAAGCATGGAAATACCGAAATAAAAAATAAAAAACAAAAAACAAAAACAAACAAAAGCAGTTATCTGCCCTTGAATGGTTGAGTTATCGCCTCCTTCTTTTTCGACTCATGACTTCCCGCTACATGGAATGACCAATAAACTTATATAATAAGAAAGAACAATAAATAAAGCATATGAAAACTGTTATTTTTTTATTTCTGATGAATTATAAACACAAAAGAGAACCTTGTAAATATAGCCTTAATGAAAGTTGGCTTTCCCGGTAAAAGGTCAACAGAGTCTAGGCGGGAAACAGAGTTTGTTTTAGTATTCTGACATGACCCCTTTAAAAAGCCCACCAAAATGAGTAATATCACTCATGTGACAGAAGCTCTTCGAGTTATTTTCTAACAACATGTTATATCTGATTTGCCGGCATTTTGGACTTGTGTCCCGTACGAAATCACGTTTTAGCCACTTAGTAAATATTGTTGTACAGACTGGAAGACAATTAATTCAAATTTCTTTAAATATCTTTGTTACACATATTACTCGTCATAATGGTACAGACGTCCCAACCACCGCAAGCGAAAAGGCAACTCAACATTTCACTTAGTGAAATAAAGTAATCGAAAGCAAGACAATTATACCTACCGTGAAAATTGCGGAACGTTGACATCAAACGCGGTTTTCGATATCCCTGTGTCAATAATTTGTCAGTGAATAGTTTAACTCTGTATATGTAATCTTCATATGTTTAACACGCCCTAGCATATCGGATCATTTGTAAAATATAAACTCCATATGCGGGTGACTGAGGGATATTGCTATTTAAATGTAGAACATGTGGGATGGAAAAGTCAAAATCGTCGCGTTTGTCGTGTAGCTTAGTTGCCAATTCCCCATCTGTGCCAATAGTAAATAAAATTCCTAAGAGTGAAATTATTGATTAATAGCCATAATAATCACAATCAAAAACGATACTAGATCTGAAATTTCAATCTTCATACCATTGTATAATTCCAGGTGGACCTTTAGGCTTGATTCTAAAAAAAAGCAATATCCTCGGAAACAAATAAACAGGTGCGACGATATCGTATTGGTGAATGATAATTCTAATATGCTCTCTTTGCTTAATGTTATTCCATAATTGGTCGGTGGAGATTTACGCTTCACTGCTTCATTTTATATGACTTTACACACAGTTTTCGAATACCACATTCGATGCATTTGCTGAACCGTTTACATATTTTATAATACACTGTATATTGCATATCATAACGTTTTCGTATATATAATGCAAAACAGTAAAAGTAACTAGTCATTGAAATCAAAGGGGCATAAGCTGTATTTAGCAAAAAAAAAATCCACTTTTAATACTTCTGCTCGAAGTACAAAAACACATAAAAGGTATACACTGGCATAAAAAATGATATATTACCGTTTTAATTTAGTACCAGTGTGTCTTCCATATACAAAAACGTAAGGTTGCGTTAATTATTTGGAATTGCAAAAGTATCCAGCAACATTCACAAACTATATATGAATCCAATCTAAAGTTTTGTAAAAAAAATCCAAGGGAAAACCAGAATTTATCTGCACGTGCATCACTATGCACAATGAAGTAATATGGCCATAGATAGGAGCCATCAATAGTCAACGTTTTAGGTAATTCCCTCCATGAAATGGCAATCTAAAATATACAGTCATTAGTATAGGGTCACCATGTTCGTTCCTCTAATAGACTTGCACATCATTACGTGAGACGTCTCCTGAGAAGGGAATTGCCGACACCGTGTCAGAATTTGTGTTCAACAGTCAGAGGGTAACCCAATCACAACCCGTATCCTTGTTAACTCGTATACATTTTGG